>CM021102.1:804777936-805014410 GCA_007115665.2 Sequoiadendron giganteum
TTGAGTATCTCGTCAGTTTCACTGAGCCCATATTGAGCATGATCCATTATACTAACATGGATAGACCTTGTTTGGGTGAAGTATATGATGGTATCGACTCAATGATTGAGAAGATGAAAACCATCATCAATGCAAAAGAGGAAGATCCCGAAGAAAAGTTCTTCAAAGAGCTACAAGAAATCATTATTGATAGATGGAACAAAATGACCACTCCGTTACATCTTCTTGCTTTTGCATTGAGTCCCAAATATTATAGTCCAGAGATACTTTCTGCTTCAGCAAGAGTTGCTCCATATAGGGATGTTGGAGTGGGTCAAGGGTACAAGGTAGCAATTCGTAGACTCTTCACTGATCGTGACCAACGTGATCGAGTGAGGGCTGAGTTCATGGCTTTTGCATGCTCTGGTACTGTTGATCATAATCTTGATGCTGTTCGAGACAAGGTTAGGGTGGATGCTCATAGTTGGTGGTACTTCCATGGGCAAGAATACAGGCACCTCCAACCTATTGCACTAAATTTTTTATCCCAAGTAAGTTTTATATTTTGTAATTTTAATTTTAATTTTAAATTTATATTTATATTAAATTATTAATTAATATTTTTGTTTAGTTAAATCAACTTAAATTTTGTAACTCCTAACTATTTAATTTGGTCTTAATAGGTTGCTAGTTCATCTTCTTCTGAGAGGAATTGGAGCACATACTCCTTCATCCACTCAATAAAATGCAATAGGCTACATTCGAAAAAGGCAGAGGACTTGGTGTATGTACATTCAAACTTGCGCCTCCTTACACACAAGCAAGTTTCCTACAAAGAAGGAGACACAAGGAGGTGGGATATTGAGCCAAAGCAGCTTGACTTGGATGCTTCCACAAGTCACTTAGCTGCACTTGATATTGATGATGACTATGAGCCTGAAGCAACCGCTGAGCATGAGAGTGGTAGTGTTAGTGCTAGTGGCAGTGCTTGTGCGAGTGCCACTAATGCTATTTGTGGTTCTACACATAATGTAGCATCTAATGATGATGATGATGATGCTTTTTTTGATGACCCATATGACTCAGATTGATCAATGATCAATAATTATTAATTATTAATGGCTAATTGTAAACACTTTACATTTTTATGTTTGAACTTTGATGATTTGAGTATAAAATGGTGGTGTATTTTTCATTTTTGCTATGTTATTTAACTATTAATATGGTGGTGTATTCTGAACTTAATTACTGCTGCAAATCTGTCTATATTTCTGATTTTTATATGTTTTTGTATTACCGAACCCAAAACGAACCCAAATCGAACCCAAATCAAAAAAAAAAAATCCCGAACCGGCGAACCGGGTTCTCGAACCTGAACCCGAACCCAAAACCGAACCGGTAACTTAGTGAATCAAAGAAATCAATATAGTATGCAAGTAAACTAGCGAATTCCTAAGCCTGATGGATCTTGCCAGCAAGTAGCAGGCTTTAAGAAACAACATTATTGGATATTAACAGGCATTAAGAAGCAACATTAATGGATATGATAAGACAACAGGGATGGGCAGCACAGACTGTGCTGATAGCTAGCATAAGTCCATTGGTGATATGAGGAAAAGCATAAAAAATCTAACCCTACATAAGTGTTAATTGTTTATTAATGGAACAAAACTGCTTCTGAGCATTCAGAGGAGAGGGTTGCATGCAACCCAAACAATAGCTTTAGAATAAATGGGCAACTATTTTAATGTGTAATACAGGAAGGACAAGTGGATGAATAGAAGCTTATTTAAATAATGTAACTGTCTATTGTTTGAAGGTTGTAAGCAGAACTCAGTAGTCAAGGCATATTATATGATATTATAAGGCACTATATGACAGTTTCCTTTGGGTATAGAAAATTGAAATCGCTGGGCTATATCTTGCTGAACCAATATTTTGCATACATAGATAGAGAGACTAACAAGACACTATTATTTAGATAAGAATTTCTTCATGTCGTAGGCAAGGGAATATTTGGATTTTATTCTGAATGATAAAAACAGCATATGAACTACAAATAAGTTGATTTTCTTTGTGATTCAGTAAAGATATCAAGCAGAAGACAAAAACATACAAGCATAGGGATGAGTCTGCAAGTTGAGGATCGAGGGGAAAAAATACTGTGCTGGCATATTAAATATTAGCAAGGCACAAGTAAATTGTCAAACACAAGGTGTAGATAAAACCTTGATTGAATATGCCAGTGGTAACAGCGTGTCGGGATTCAAAGCATCATCTGGGAAGTTGCGCAAAGCATGTACTAGTTTCTCGAAAGGCAATTTCACCTGGCCATTCAATAAACCATTTAAAGATCAATATGCCAGTTTTCCAATGAAAAGAAAATTCTAGATTAAGCAAATAGAAAGGTTTTGAGATTTATATGGTACCCACCAAATCATCTTGACAATACTTAAGTAGTGCCAATCCTACTTTGAAAACAATTTTTACACCCTGCATACATAGAATGCACCGATTTCATAAATGTCAGAGATACTAAATTTAAATTGGAAAGGCACTTAAAAAGCTAAGTTGAATTTTACATATCAGAAAACTACAAATGCTTCATAAAATTTCCTCCCTTAACAAATGTCGATGGCTGGTGTTTTCAATAATTTTATCTATAATGTTAAACCCAATGTAAATACAATATTTGTTCTTCATGTTGAAAACAAGGTGAAGGAAAGCTACAATATGAACATATGCAAGTGAATTCAGATCTAAAAATCAGATTACTAAATCAGATTTAAACATGTGATTGCAGCATACATCACAATGTAAAAATCAGCAAACAAAATGTAACACTAGATTTACATGGAGAAACCATTCTAGGAAAAAACTCCACATGAGAAAAAAGGGCAAGTATATTATTAATCTTCGAATGAGAATACAAAATAATACACTTCACTACTGATCTCTGATCAACCCAGCAGCACCCTATTACCTGCAAGAACTCAACATGAAACTAACATCTCATGGCTCCAATTTATAGCTAAGTTACCAAGTTCTTCTCTTTTGCCCCCCGTTTGAGTTTTGGTTCTTTATTGGTTCTTCTCTGGGTTCTCCTAGGGTCCCTCTCAGACACCTTGGGTTCTCGGGAGGGACCCTAGGCAAACTTGGGCCGAACCCAGCCGAACCCAGGGTGACCCAAGGGTTCTCGAAAAGAAAGCAGGAAAAAAAGCAATTTTTTAAAGCATTTCTATAAACAAAAAATGCTTGCATACAAAATTTCGCCCTTTAGTGACAAAATTGTGAAAATGGCACACGTATTGATTGTGATTTTCATTGTGTATTGACATTTTCCAAATCATTGAATTATGAATGTATGAGCATTTTCATTTTTGCAAATTATGAGGTATTTAAATTTTTTTTTATTGACAATTATGAATATCATTGTTTTATATTATATAAATTTAAATTTTGTACTACATAGATACATGATACATGATACACACACACACACACACACACACACACACACACACCCACACCCACACCCACACCCACACCCACACCCACAGACACAGACACAGACACAGACACAGACACAGACACATATATTTTCCCATACCCGTACCCAAGGAAAAAAAATTGTCGTACCATCATACCCATTCCCGTACCCGTATCTGCACCTGTACCCAAATTGGTAACTTAGATTTATAGAAATTGTGGGAGGTAAAACCACAAATGGTAAGTCAAAACAAGAGGTACAAAACCACCTACAAAAACCCACACCCCTCTTCATGGGCAACCAAAAGACATGATAAAATATTAAATGGAATAACAAGACTCCCACATGGGTGCCTAGCCCATAGCTTATCCAACTCCTGACTTTTTGAATGCTTCGATGACCTTTCCGCTCCTCAATGGAACACCAACAAACAACTTTTCATCTCCAATCTTGGTCGCCCCATCCAAGACCTTCCAACTTCCAATATGGATGCCTAAGAGAGATGCCTTATCCATTTTTGATGTGTAACCTCCACCAAAATTAAATCCTCTTTAAAATATAATTACAACATTACAACATGCCATAATTTAATGATTTTCTCTCATTTCCCCTAAGACACATTCCAAGGTATGTGGAGGCATACAAATGACATAGGATTCCAAGGTTAATGTCACCTTATCCTAACATTTAAGTGCCTAATGTACTGTCATGAATACAAATTCATTGTATGTCATAGGTTTTGAGATGTAAGGCCCACAAACACATGTGCCTTATTTTGTTGTTTGATTTTGATACCGATAATACCAATGATGTTTTGTATTGCCATCTAGAGATTCGACTGGTATATTTTGGATACATGTGTTATTATTTTATGTTGAACCTAAAATAGTGTTTAGCTTTCACTGTCTTTAATGATGCACTATTGTTAGTGACCATATTACCTGGTTCAATATTAGTGATGTATTGTGGATTATTTGATTAAGCATCAATTGATATCTAGATCATATTAGTAGTAGATGATCCTTAGTTAGGTGTGATTACTATTAGATGCTAAGAATATTTGCTTTATTTAATTTCGCATTTGATTTTATATGAGGTAATTGCAAGATGTATCTATATGCCTTGCTTCATTCCATTCTCGTCAATTGTTATATGTTGTACTTTGGCTAACCTTGTGTTGTGCAAGTACACCTAATATTTGAATATGTGCGCAAGCACAAGTTCCACCGAAAGAGATTAATTTGGATAGGATTGACAAGGGTAAATATGTGTATGTTCATTATCTCAATTTGTGAGTTAGGAGATTTATCTTGCTTAATCCTATGAGCCATTTATCCGAGTTGATTACGATTCTGGATTCTTGTCTTGTGTTTAAACACAAAGTGTTGGAGTGTTTTGCAAGAAATTGATTAACTCTTGCTTGTGTTTGTGTTTGCATGATTTTTTAATATGCCTATAATTTCTTTCAAAATTACAAATATGCTAGTTGAGTTAAAAGACATTTTTAATAGTTAATGCCTTAATGAAATAGGCATTATTGCAAAATGATTTATTTGTATAGTTAAAAATAATTACAAAGGTTGTACGCAAACTTATTTTTAAAGAGTGCATAACGTCTTAAAAAAAGAACTAGTTTAAGTGGGAAAAGAAATAGCAGCCATAATAGGGGTTTTATTCACAAAGGAAAAGAATGTATTCATTTTTTTTATTTCTTCATTTTGCTTGTATCCTTTTGCTTTGAAAGAGAAAAGGAATTGCTTCAAACCCTTGCATATGGAAATTGGAGAAAAGTGGATTGGATCTTCAAAGGGATTGCAAAGGCTTTTTGTGTGTGTCCATCCTTGGGAGGAATTCTTCAATTTGTTGGTTGCATCCTTTAGATTGAAGTATTTTCCTTCTATGAATTTGTGAATTTAATTGAAAAGAAAATGATTATTTATTGCTTCCATGTTGCATGTGAATGCATTAGAATCATGATGTTTGATCTTTGGTTGTAGGATTCCTTTATATTTGTAGAAATTAAAATTGTTGAAGAACTTAAAATTGCCCCTAAATGCCTATGAAATTATCATAGAATTTATGTGATGGTAAAAGTAGACTCCCCTTTCTATTTAGATAAAAAAGGAACTCTTATTTTTTCGTTTGAATTTTCATTTTTGGTGAAAAATCTCCAAGTTCTAGTAATAGTGGATCTTGGAATCGTATGGTTCTTGATATATTTTCTAGAAATTAATGTTATATTTAATCATTTTATATTTTCTTGGTTGTAGGATTCCTTTATATTTGTAGAAATTAAAATTGTTGAAGAACTTAAAATTGCCCCTAAATGCCTATGAAATTATCATAGAATTTATGTGATGGTAAAAGTAGACTCCCCTTTCTATTTAGATAAAAAAGGAACTCTTATTTTTTCGTTTGAATTTTCATTTTTGGTGAAAAATCTCCAAGTTCTAGTAATAGTGGATCTTGGAATCGTATGGTTCTTGATATATTTTCTAGAAATTAATGTTATATTTAATCATTTTATTTTGTGGAATGAGATGTATTCCTATGCTCCTCGGGAACGTGTCCCCTACCCAAAATGAACTCATCCCCTATAGGGGACATTTTGAGGATGCAGGGAGAGTTAGGAAATGTCCCCATCTCATCCCGTATAGGGGACATTTTGAGGATGCAGGGACAGGTAGGAAATGTCCCCATCTTATTCCCTATAGGGGACATTTTGAGGATGCAAGGACAGAGAGGAAACATCCCAACCCCATCCCCTATATAGAATGATTTGAAAAGGAAGAGACGAGTAGGAAATGTCCCCACCCTGTCCCCCTTTTAAAATTTTTTTAGGGAATATCCAAGGGATGACCATTATTTTAGGGGATGCCTAGGTAAGGCATGTGACAGCTAGTCGTCCTCTATGATCTAGACACCTTTTGAGGCCTTTCTTTTAAAAAGACACAATTTTGGGGAAAAAGAAGGGATGGGTGGGCTCACAAGGACCCCCAAACCCTTTTAAATTAAACCTAAACCTAAAACAGCTCCTAAAAAAAATAAAAATAAAACAAACTCATTTTGGCATTTTCCAATTTGTAAAGAAGAGAAAGAAGAGCAGCAATGAGAAGAGAAGCATAGTGGAAAGAGAAAAGCAATGGAAAGAAGGCAATAGAGCATCAAATCCACATCATTTGAGGTAAGTTAAACCATCTATCATTCATTTGTTCAAATTCCTTTGCATATTTTTTTTGTTTTTTTCTAAGTTTGGATGCTTCGAGAGGGTTTTTTGAATGTTTGCACTTGCAATTGTGTTTTAGATTTTTAACAAAAATAAACAACGAGCAGCAATGAGAGTAGTGAGAGTGATGAGTTTGAAGATAAAATGCAACAAAGAACTAGAGACCATAGAAGTATAGTTGCCACTAGGGGTTCTTCTGGGACTATAAGTTCAAGTAATCCATTTGAATGTCCTTCTCAACTCCTCAAAAACTATGCAAAAGGCCCATTAAACCCCCAAAAATCTCTCTTCCAATTTGCAACACATAAACAAAGATGAAAAAAATCCAAGGGGAAGTGCTATGTCATTTGTGCAAGAAAGACCATAGGGCAAGAAAGACATAGGGGCAGCTATACAAAATTTCTTTCTCATCTTTTGTGCAAAAGGAAACTGGGGTAAAAGGTTGTGAGGCTATAACCCTAGCTAAGAAAGTTGAGGTAATTAGGTTGCACATGGAGGGAGAGGCATGAAAGAAAATAATTCCAATGAGACTCTGCAACCTAGTGTGCCATTGCCTACCAAAACAATAGAGGTTGAAAGTCAAGGGGAGAGGGTTTTGATTCTACCAAGGGAAAGAAAAAAACTACTAGCATTGCAAGGTTATTTAATGTGCAGTCACAAGAGGTGACCAAGTCTTCCATTGCTATTTTTTTTGTATGCCCGTGCCATAACATTTCATGTGGCACATTCTTCTTATTTCAAACAAATGTGTGTGTTTGGTCTCTCATTTGTTCCACCTAAAGAACATAAGCTACGCACCAGCCTTCTTAGAAAAGAAAAAGGATGCAAACTTTAAATTTTGAAGGATGCCATAGAAGAGGTTGGAGCCTCTAATATTGTACAAGTGGTAATTGATTTAGCCCGTGTATGTAAGTTAGTTGGCTTGATGGTAGGGGGCGCTTACAAACACATTGTTTAGACCCCCATGTTGTATTCATGCGTTGAATAACACATTGAAGAACAATGGGAAGATAGATTGGGTGAAGACAATGGGGGTAGAAGCTAAAGAAATATAAATTTTTATTTGCAACAATTACATTTCACTTGCTTTGTTCAAGACCTTTTTGAGGAAAGAACACCTCAAGCCCATGGATACTAGTGATACCGACTACTTCATTTTGTGAGAGAGGATGGTTGAGGTGCAAGAGCCTCTACAATTAACTTCTATTTTGCAAACACATTTAATATTCAAAAGGTATTTTATCATAATCTTTTCTGTTTCATTCTTTGGAGAATTAAATCTATCTCTCTGGATTTTCTAAAGTTCTTCCAAATCAGAATGAAATAAATGTTTTCTGTTTTGAATTCTTTCAAATCTAATTTAAATAACGTTTTTCTGTTTTAAATCTTTTTCTAAGTCTGAATTTCTCTTAAATTGATAAATCAGTTATTTTTCATTGTTTTCTAAAGGAAGAAATATGAAACAAAGGATCCTTGATAATGATTGGTGGTGAGGTAAGAAATTACTGTTTTTTTCTTAAATTTTTTAAAAGTTAATTTATTAATGTTTCTAACTTGTAAAATATTTTCATTCTTTGTAATAGCATTCACTTTTGTCATTTGGGACTGAAATTTCTTAATCTTTTTTGAAATTTTAATTTTTGTAATTTGTTTGCATTTGTAGATACATTTGCTCCTTCATTGAACTTCTTGTGAAAGTCATAAGATATGTTGATACAAATTCTCTTAGCCTTGGAGAGATTTATGAGACATTTGATAGCATGCTTGGGAAAATGAAGCAAGCCATTCATAGCAAAGATCCTGCTTTGGGATTTTACGAGAAGCATATCAAGACCATTGTGATGTGGGAATGGAATACAATGAACAAACCACTTCATATGGCAACCTATGCTCTAAATCCCAAATGGTATGTAGATAGGCTTGGAAGAGAGTGCCTCCATCTCATGAAGAGGTGAAAGAAACGGAGTCTTCCATACTTTGCACACAATGGCTAGCATTTGCCAATCTTTGTGGTCCAACCTTCAACAAACCAAAGGTGTGGATGAATAGAGCTGCATCTAGTTAATCAAGAGGAACAACTTTACCTCTAGATAACAAGCCCCTGAGTATTGCCAAACTCTAAACTCACATTGAGATGTTGATCCCAAAGATGATATATAGGTTGATGATGAGGCACAAGAGGGATTAGTTGGGGTTCCATTGGATGAGGCAACTCCTCATAGTGGCAATGACTTAGACTTGGGCTCCGATTTTGATGTAGGCCTACTAGAGGCAAATGTTGATCAAGAACAAAGATATAATTTCTATGTTGTCATTTTATAGTTGAAACTTACTACCTTGGGCATTTTCTTGTAACTCTAATATTATATATATGGACATTGACAATGTGAGCAATTAAACTTTTTTAATTTGTTTGTCAATTCTCATTTGAAATCTCAATTCAAGTCTAATGTTAAGTATTAAGGTCTATGATGAATACTTTATTGATGTTACCATATGAACATTTGAAATTTCCTTATATTTTAATTTTATTTTTATTTTTTAATAGTCGTCCCCTGCCATCCCCTAAAAAATGGCCAAAATAAAAACCTATTTCGAAACACATCCCCCCATCCCTTATCATCCCCACCCAAAAACTTGGGGGAGCATAGATGTATTCCAATGGAAACAAAATGGTTTATGAATTAGCAATGTGTCATTCTGTAAACCTTGTGTCATGTTCCTAAGGGCCATATTGAGCATTTTGGCATCCTTGATGTTTTAAGAATGAGGGTTAGAATAAGAATAGAGTGGACATTCCACTTGGTGTAGCTGAAATGAAGTAAAGGGTTGTGGCAAGTGTGAGATTAAAACTTTAAAAGTAAAATTGAATAGCGTTTCAAATATGAAATAAAATGTAATCAAGGTTAACCACAATTTAGCACCAAATTTCATTATGGGTTTGTGGAATGATCATGAGAGATTATTTCCAATCCTTTAGTGATTGATGGAATCGTTGTTGAGAATCGCCTATTGTGGATAGTAGCATACTTCTCAACTCCACTTGGTTTTAGTGCAATAGTGATGTTCATAGTCCTATGTTTAATATACGCTTCCTTTAGTCCATTGAATCATTTATGACCAGTTGATGCTTCTAATTCCTATGTGTATGCTTTTCGATGGTGTTATGTATGTAATGTATATGATATGAGTGCATGTCCAACCCACCTTGTTTCAAATGTGTTTGACTACCCAGATTTGAAGGCCTCCTTATCTAGAGGGATGGGCCTCAAGATCCAATGTGGCTAGGTGGTAAACCAATCATTGTTGGTGGCTAGTCAAACCTTTGGTAGTGCGTCTTAGAGTTCATGCGAGGGTTCTAAAAGCTCTAGTATTGGTTGTAGCTTTTCATTCTTGTATAATAAAGTTGTATAGTGAGGCCATTTATACACTATGTTTGAAGTTGCAATTGCAATATTAAACTATCCCTGTAAATCATGTATAATCCATTCATGTTGGGGATATGAATATCTCATTGAAAGCATTTAACGTGGTTGTTTGTATTGATTTAGTACTATGCTTTGCAATGGAAATCTTTTGTAATGAGAAAATGTGAATATATGCTACTTAAGCCAAAATTTACTTGCGAGTAGAAAGTAACATAATATATATTATGTGCATTGAACATAATGACAAGATTGAAAGGTGAATTAAATGGTGTTATATATGTTTACCAATATTTTATGGTTTTGGAGTTATGCTTGATTGTATGTTTCTCTTGTAGCATTGTAGAAAAAGCTTCTATGCTTGTAATAGTAAAGTTTCACCAAAATTGAAACAAGGTCTTAAGAAGATTTAGTCATAAGATTTATTTATGTTGCCATCCTTTGGTGGAAATCATTAATAAACAAATGTGTAGGGGTTATGGCTTGTTTTATGATTCAGCCATTTGGGCTTGCATTGGCTTGGCCATGTGTGAGGATTTGATATTTTGACCCTCGTGGAAGCTTCCAAGGGTTAAAACTTAGTTTGAGGAGTTGAATAGGATGTTAGACCTTTGAAAGATCCCTGAACCACGTTCGAAATCGTAGTTGGTGTCAAATGGGATCCAACTATGCAATCATGCTTGGTACATCGACATCACATTCTATGGGTTGTATTTTGTTGCGAGGTATGTCTAGAGTATAAGTGTGCATTATGATATGTTTGTGTTGCAATTGCAACACAAAAAAGTTGTTAGCTCGTTCATTAATTGTTAATGTCCTCAATTCATTCTTGGGGCATTGCATGTTGAGATTTTAATGGTCATTTCTTGGCATACTTCTTCAAACTTATAATTTCAACGTAGTATCATTTATCTTTTTAACATTTCTGTTAGATAGGTATTATCTAATAGTGGTGCTATTCTCCATTTTCTAGATTTCTATTATAAATACCTTATTCCTATTGTTTATCCTATTTGTATCATTTTGATAATGTTATGAATACACTAGTAAGTCTAAATTCTTCATATAGCTTTTCCCCAATTTTACTCTATTGGATGTCAAGTTCTTTTTTTCATTTTAAAAACAAGTATATGATTTGCAGAAATTGATGTCTTGGCCAAAAACTGAACTTAGCCAATTATGCATCCACTATAAGAGAACATGTCATACAAGTGATTGAAGATAATGAGATAATTGACATTTTTACTTTATGTACTACATTAGCAATTTGCTAAAGCATAAATATGACCTAGATATGGTTGTACCTATTTGCATATGATGTATTTCAGCCATATCTAAGTACGACATGAAACATTTGATGTGCTAGATACATGTCTATGAAATATGTGTAAATTGATAGATAGATACAAATACAGATACAACAAGGCTAAACCAAATTATTTGGTAGCTTAAAGTATACCATTATCTTTATTCAATAACTTCAATTACAACTTCAACTTTATGGCCTAGTATACCAAGTACCTCAACTTTATTAGAATATATGCAATGACCATATTAGATATAGGTTAAGTTGCAAATCATAAATTGGTCAATATTTATTAATGGATGTTGGTGCATTATTTAGTTAGTTAATTTATTGCATTATAAAAACCTAGAATACAATAAACGTGCTTAGGTAGGTATCTACTTGGGCAGGTCACACTTGCATCACGTGACTTGTACTTACCTTATTTCATGGATTTGTACCATACACGTGATCATATTTATTATTCCACATTGGTTGTGCATTCACATCTCTTGGTGGCATATCCTATATATACCCACTTGTCGCTTTCATATGAGGAATCATCCAATCTTATTGTATTGCATAATTTGATTAGAATATAATTTATTCTATCTTTTTTGTCTTAGTTGTGCTTTCCTTTAGGCCTTATTGATCTTGGGTGGATAGCTCCATAACCAAATCTTACATGGCATCAAAGTAGTTGGTGACTCTAGGCATCTCCAAAGAAGATAGTAAATCTTTCTAAGAACCTAATATGCTTTTCGCTTGTATTGTATTTAATGTAAAAAAATAGATAAGTTTGAAAGAAAGATAAAGATTGTGGGCTTCCTCTTGTGGCATTGTTTTGCAAGTACACCTAGATTAAGTTTGGAGGCTTTGAAATTTCTGAATTCACCCTTCATTTGGTCGAGATCAAGGTATAGAGGTGAGATCTAATTGAGTTTGGTGGAGTTTTCTTTTGGGTATCATCAAATTACTCATATTTTGGAACATTTCGGATCAAATTCACCCCTAAAATTGTGTCTACAAGGCCTAAAACCCCTAGGAATCCCTATCAACAAAATTAGGAAATTTTGTCCAAAGGCCTTAGAAACCTTGGTTTGCAAAGAACATTCTCTACAAAGGTACATATTTGGTAGTTCTTCTAGCTCAGTCTTGAACATCCTTGTCAATACATTCACATCCACATTGGAATAGCAGTCATCTTGCATTTCTATAATCGTCAATTGTGTTTTTGCTGTTGTGGCTTATTTGTGTCATCAAATTTTTGGAGTTTGCCCCATCAACAAACTTACATGTTATCAATGCCTTGCGGAGTGACTTTAAAATGCCTACTTTTGAGGATTTTATTGTTACTAACTTGGGAACAAGATAAGCTTATTCAAATGGGTACCTTGAAATCTTCAAAATCACATGGTTTGATTGCAAAAGACAAGAAGAATTATTGTGGTAAATAGAAGAAAAAAGAAAGCGAAAGAACACTAAACAAGACTCCACATCTACTTCCACAAAAGAACATTACAATTTCTCTTCCAAAAGGGATTCATCTAAGAAGGATTAGCCCAAATGTGCATATTGTTAGAAACTTGGGCATGATGAACATAAGTGTTATGCAAAAAGAATTGATGAGCTGAAGCATCTTCTACAAAAAAACTATATCAAATTACCTTCAACCATGCTAAGGGGTTCATTTTCTCTTCTTAATAGTTAGAGAAATCAAAGGGCAAGGCACTAGTTGCTATTGCACATTCTGAATTATAGAAATAGATCCTTGATTTTGGAGCTTCACATCATATGGCTTCATCATGAAATGTGTTTTCTTCATTTGGGACTTCTTCTCCACCCCATATCTTGATGGATAACAACACATATACATATGTTTGTAGTAGAGGGTTTAATGACTTCAACAAAGGATCATTTAGTAATGTCCTTTACATAATATTATTCTCAACTAATCTCCTTTCTATCTATCAAATTACACATATTGGGACATGTAAGAGTGTTGAGTTCACTCCAAATTTTGTGATAATTCAAGATTTGTAGAGTACTGATATTGTTGTAGGTGAGGAAACAAACGATCAATCTAGACTTTACCCCTCACATTTTGGTCCTAATACTCCTTGGTGGATGTTCACACTTAGCCATCTAGTGTAGACTTTTTTCAAGAGATGTAGTATGGTCACTTGAAGCTTCACGTTTTGTCATCAATTGAGGTTCTAGAGGTATTTGTTGACATTCCATCTTCATCATCTTCTGCTTCTACCAAGTCTAGCGCTACTTCATCCATGGATTTAGAGATTCAACATTGTGAGATCTGCATAGTCTTCATGATACAACTTCTTGGGAGTACTTGATTAGTTTTTCTAGCTTGTTTTGTGAGTTCTATCTTGTAGATTTGCAGCACACCAATGAGCACATTCATATCCTCTTCAATGACAATTCCATGAAAGTTGTCTTTTTGTTTTCTCGTCTTATTCTACATTAGTTTCCACATGGATTTGGGTTGTCACTTTTTTCGATTACACTTGGGACTCCTAATTTGATTGTGGCACCAACATCACAACATCTAAGCAACTTCCAAAGGCATCATACATAATAAGTTTTCTTCCATCATTCCTTTCAAGAAAAGGAAGATGCTACTTCTTCAGTGGGGGCTACTTAGTCCTCGCTTTTGTCTCTCTATTTGGGAGGGTCTCTCTTTTTTGGGGGGAAAATAGGAGGATCCTTTTTTCTAAAGGGGAAGTTTCTCTCACATGAGGCTTTATTCTTCAAACTTTCTTGAGGGACACATTTTATACATGGATACCTAACATGCCTACACATTGGTAGTGATCCATTCTATCTTTTCTACCCACCTAGGCTATGCTTAGGGGTGAAGGGGTGGGATTAATGTGTTGGTGCATTATTTTATTTTCTAGCATTTAGTTAATTACTTCATTGCATATAAGCACCTAGGATAGGATAAGTGTGCTTAAGTAGGTATATACTTGAGTGGGTTGCACTTACATCATATGACTTGTACTTGTTTAATGGAGTTGTACTACATGTGACTATATCTCCTAGTACCCCACATTGGCTGTACATTTACATCTATTGGTGGTGTATCCTATATATATGGTTAATTATTGTAGTTGTGTGAGATCATTGAAGACAAGGTTGAGAAATCCTTTAGTAACAAGTAGTGCCTCCACTTCTTAAGCACCTGAATAATAACATAAAACTCTTGATCATAAGTTGAGTACTCTTTTTTGGCTTCATTTAACTTCTCACTGAAATATGTTACAGGCCTTCTTTCATGGCTTAACACTCCTCCAATGGATGTCATATTTGCATCACAATCTACCTAAAACACTTTGTTTAGATTGAGTAATGCCAATACAGGTTGAGCTTGTTAGGAATATTGAATCATTAGTTATATGTCTAGATCTAGACATGAATCCGTTGCAATAGGTTTGATACTATGAACATTAGGATATCATGTGTATAGGATAATATAATATTGTGATATTGGTTGTATAAGTGTTTGTAGGGATTTTATTATGTGTTGTTAAAACAACTCGTCTATATAAAGGAGTGGCTATAGGAGCTCTCCTAGAATATAGGAGATGTAAGTCCTATAAATTTGTAATATGTTTCATTCAATGAAGTATAGAAGCATAATATTATTCCATTATTCTGAAATCTATAACATGATATTAGAGCAAACAGAATCTTGTGCATGTGATTGAAGAACCGTGGTTGTGAAGAAGGGATAAGTGTTTGTGAATTAGAAAAGCACAACAAAGTCAACCCATCTACTCAGTTGTGTGGAACAGATGAGAAGGAGATCCAGTTATATTTGACAATGAGCAAAGAAATAATAAAAAGAGGCATTAGTGGAGGCACAAGTGCAATGGCAAAGTCACTGACAATAGAGGTGCAGAATTCATTGGTTAAACATAGGGTCATCAACACCAAACCCATGGCTGGCATGAGCTGGATCTACCTCTTGATCCTCGCTAATTGTTGTCTTGGCATGCAGAAGAAGACAATCTTATGTGTCCAAGACACTCATGCACTAATTTTTGACAAATGTGATGGTGTCATTGGCCAACTGACAAAGGATTGGGAAGAAACCCTATTCGGCAACCTCAAGAAAGCAAGAGTAAGTGCATATAGCTATATGGATGTTGGTTACAACAACGTTGATATCAATACTGCAAATAAATATGGTGTCACAGTGGGTGACACTCTGGGTGTTCTAACAGAAACAATTACTAAGTTGGCAGTGTCGTTAACTATAGAAGCTGCTAGAAGAGTAGTTACAGAAAATCAGTTTATGAAGGCAGGCTTATTTGAGGGTTGGCTACCTTACTTATCTGTTGGAAACTTGCTCAAGGGACAAAGTTTTGGCATTGTTGGTGCTGGAGGGACATACTTCTGTATCACAAAGGCAGTTCCATACCCCTCAGTACCAACACATAATAAGCCAAGGCGTGTTGATTTATACTATTCTAGTTGGTGCATACAAGTAGTGGAATCAAGAAATGGAGATGCACAATTCATTGCCTTTGAGTTTACATTTATTTAGTGATGAAAATAAAGGAATTCCAAGGGAGGCTGCAAAGATTGAAGTTTAAGTTTTAATAGTTTCATTGTGGTATATTATTATTATAATTTATTTTCTAGTTATTGTCGGTTTAGTGTCACAAAACAACTTTTTTCTTATAAAGATATTTTGTATCATAGTCTAAAAGTCCAATAAAAAGATTGTATGTTGTCAAAGGAAGTCAAGGTCAAGTTGTACCATTTTGTTTAGAATAGGATCCATTTTTTCTTCTTCAATGCATGATTCGTTAGTTGTAATGTCATCAAAAGTATGTCTCAAAACCCAAAAGTGTAAAAAGTAAAAATAAAAACATTGCTTCGATTGTAACTGGACACACTATTGCTTGTACATGACGTCCATCTTGAGGGGGAGCATTCTAAAACTAAGCCTCAAAGCCAAATTTGCTAAGTAGCAAATCTACTAGAGGATAGAGTCACTGTCCTCTTGTCAAATACTAGTGAGAGGCCACAAAATCGTATTAGTGGAAAAACTATTTGGCCAAAATGACTAAAGGTAAGATCGGTTCCCAAGTGGCAGCAGTAACCATTTTATATTGTTTGTGATCAGTGTAGCAATGATTTATAATGATGGTCGCATACTTGACAATGAGTACTTAGTTTACTGCAATTGATATAGATTAAAAAGGAGAATAAGCATAAAAATTTAGCAATATGACAGCAATTAACAATCCACTTTGGGCGTGACCCGTATAACGCAGCGGTTGAAACACTTGCTTGGTGACGCAGCCACCAAGGTTCAAATCCCTGCTGGGCCACTATGCTCGCAGGCTTTGTGCTTTCGCTGGGCTGGTGGGCTCGCGGATTTGAACAGCAATAGTGTTAGGCATCTTAAAAAGTGTCCATTACCAATCAAAAAAAAAAACAATCCACTTTACAATGATAAATCAAACAAGGATTGAACCAGAATGGCCGATTCAGCTCTGTGAGTCATCTACTACCCTACAACATTGAAATTTGGTCCAAGCCTCAAGGTATGGTCCCCCAGATAATAGAGAGGGAGATGGCAGACTAAATCTTCTCAAATTGCTTCAGTTCTTATGAACTTATATATTGTTTTCCTGTTTTCTCACAGCATTTATTTTTCATCCAATAAGGCATGCTTTATACTTGGTATGATGTTAAATATCTTTTCTTTTCAACTTTATTTATGGGCTTATCAAGAGTAGGAATATTTGCCATCTCTTTAAACATAATATATTTTTCATTAAAATATAAAACAATAATTAATAAAAAGTGCACTCATATCAGATGGCTAAAGGATGAAAGTCCATGCAATTAATATTTATAAAAGGTTAATATTCATTTAGAAAAATATGCAATGATGGCGATGCATGCCCTAGAAATACAAAAACTACATTCTCAGGGAATTAAATAAAAGTCTTTATCCACTAGCAACACAAAATGAATGCAGTAGTCAAATATTGGGGAATTACAGAGTGCTTATGGGGGGTGATTAAAACAAAGCAGAAATATGGCACACAAAAGCCTTTCAAGATCGTGTTCTTGGTACAATTTAGAAATGTAAGCATCGAATTTTAAACTAGTGGCTTCATCATTAAAGTAAGGGAAAGGATAATGTTGGTCTAAAGAATTTTAAAATTCTTCATCATCATCATAATAAAACAAATATTATCTTATTTCAAAATTTAAAAAAAATAATAATAATATTCCAGTAACTAGACAGCGCTCAGACATTAGTTCGTATAAAAAGAGAAACACTCATGAGTTACAATTCTTAGTTGACGTAAAATTAACCACTTTAATAAGTTCCTAAGATTTATATCTTTCTTGTAATGTAGTTATTAAAATGAAATAAAGCAAAAACAGGAGATTTGGTAACAAACCTCATGAAGAAAAACATCCCAAATCCGAAGAGCTAATGGGAAAGGGAATGAATAGGAGAACACTGTTATAAACCACTGGCTTGCATACATGCTTGGGTTGATCATTTCCTGATCAAAATGTGCTCCTAGTCTTGGCAGTTGTTCCTTAACCAGTTTTTCAAACTGAAATAGATATTGTTGTACAAGAGGCAGTCCAACCTGTTGCACAAAAATGCATGATAATAAGGAACAGATAAAACAAAATACAAGTACACATTCAATGATATCTATCAAGGGATCATAAATGGTAATTCACAATTAGAACAAAACCTTCCTCAAGCTAGAAAATTCACAGGAACAATAACTATTGCAAAACGAGGTAAAAACCAACAAAGAAGCAGGATAAAGTAAAAGAAGAATGCAATCCAGCCCATTTAGGGAAGGTGTGTAGCCAAAATTAAAACCAGAATTGAGGATTTCGAGGAAGGCCTAAGGGATATTTCATCAAAAATTATACAAATAACTGTGTCACTGTAAGTTACGAGTTCAACATTGCAGGTGAGAAGGGAAGACATGCATTAATAAAAATAAGTTATATACAACCTATTAAAATCACAAAATCATACAAATATAATGATAGTCAATTTTTATGGTTAAACAGTTTTAAATGTGAGAATGCGGTCCATATTGTAGCCAATAAGTCCAGTAAAGATTATAGATCAATTGTACAATTAACTTTTAGTTGGGGAAAAAATTGGAATCAAATTAATTTTATTAAATTGAGTCTGTTCATAGACAGTTGATTCAGTTTCGTACAAATGTGCCACACAACTTGATCAAATGCACCTTGCAAAGTGGCAGGAACGCACAACAAAGTTGGTTGATGAAGTTGATTATTGGTTTAACTGACTACCTTTAATAGATGTAGACAAAAATTTTGAATCTATGTTTTACTTTTCTTATATTTGTCCATATATCTTGTACACAAATAAAAGTGCATGGTTTAAATAAGAGGAATGATCAAACAAAGTGTAATGTACTTAAATGCCTTATAGTTTAATTAGTCCTAGTTAGAGTATGCTAACATACAGGTGGGTATGCTTATCATGGTTCTACTCTGTTTTTGACATTTAATCTCAGGGGATCTCCATGAGCATGAAGACCTGATCATAAACTTGGTTACCATGTAAATTGCTAAATATTAATTAATGCACATGTATTTTCCTTGTCTGTGTATATCTGTAAATAACTATTCTTGTATTAGATTAATTAATTACTACATCATAGAATAAACTACAGAGGAGAGAGATAGGTTGTTAAGCTATGTTTTCTATTTGTAATAGTTTTGTTACATATATCATTAGATTGTTCAATTAGTATAATTTGTTGCTGTCAAAATTAAGTAGAAGATTGTTTTTTGTAACCCTATTGGTTACACCTTGAGTAGTTTACTTTGAATATTTAACAATCCTTCCTAAATATTTGAATCAGATCACTCTATTGATTCCAACATTTGGTATCAGAGATTGGGAAATAAGAACACCATTGCATTCTTCCCTGGTTCTACATCAGTGGGAGGAGCTCCATAGCACTCTCAAGAGAAAATCTTTGTCCCTGGATTTCTTCAAAACACAGACTTCTGCTATATCAAAGCTGACATTTTAATAAAAGGATTGTATGGAAGGAGAAAAGAGAAAGTGGCAGTGCACACAGAAGATCCAAAGACATGTACAGTGAATTGCAGAAATTCCTCCTCCTGCAATGTTGTACGCTGACAAAAAAATTCATACTAACATCCTTTTTGCATGTTTTGTCAGGTTACTTGTTAGTTTGACACATAGAGATGTAGAATGCTATGTTACCGATTCGTCCCTCCTAGCCTTTGGATACGATACGATTCGTATCGGATTTGAAATTCGGATTCGATACGATTCAAATTCGCACAAGGTATGAAATCTGACTGCGGATACACCATGGATTCGATTCGCCTCTGTGGATTCGTCTAGGATACGCCCAGCTGAATCCGACACGAATCCGAAGCAAATCCAAACGTCAAAACGCCCAAGCCACGGAAAAAGTTCCTTTTTTTGCAATTTGCAATTTTGTTTTTGACCAAAAGTTGACTTCTAAATAATAAAATATTCATTCCAACCCTAATCTTTGCCTCCAAACACATCAAATAGGTAAAAACACTCTCATTTAACAATTTGATAGATGATGAGTATGAGCCTGAAGCAACTACTGAGCATGAGAGTGGTAGTGTCAGTGCTAGTGGAAATGCTTGTGCGAGTGCCACTGATGCTATTTGTGGTTCTACACAAAATATAGAATCTAATGATGCTGCTTTTTTTTATGACCCATATGATTCAGATTGATCAATGATCAATAATGGTTGATTGTAAACACTTGACATTTTTATGTTTGAACTTTAATTTATAATTTTATATTATGACATTCAACTTTCGAGTATCACTAATATTTGACTATGAAAGTGATGATGCATTTTTGCTATTTTATTAGACCATTAATATGGTGGTGTATTCTGAACTTAATTATTGCTGCAAATATGTATATATTTCTGATTTTTATATGTTTTTTGTATTACCGTACCCAAAATGTACCCAAACCCAAATTTTTTTTGGCCGAATCCCTACCGGATTCGTGTACCCATACCCGAATCCATAAATGAATCGGTAGCTTAGGTTGAATGCCAAAATTTGAGCCTTTGTCACTTGCATTTGTCTTGAGTAAGGTTCATTGTTTGAGGGAACTGCTGATCAATTTGTCGAGTTGATTAAAAAAAATACTTCAGCAGAGATGATGACAGCTCAAAATAATCAGTAAGCAATTAACTTGAAAGGCATTGACCAATATAGGACTACCTAGAATGAGTAGCTCATGTTTATAACAAACAAGATTGCTGATTTTGAGAGGCAAATAGAGGAGGGTGTAGCAGAAGTAGGAGGTGTTGGATTAGTCAACATCATGGCTGATGATGATGTTGAGCCCAAGGAATCATCACCTTCTGGTTCCAGGGTAGAGCTGTACTCAACTATGAGAAGGACACCAACCATCACAAGAAAGTATACAGGGAAGGAACAATTATAAATTGTTGTAACTTGCATGCAATTATTATTTTTTATGATGATTTTCAATCATCATTAGATTCATATCATAATTTTATATTATGTTTGAACTTTAATTTATAATTTTATATTATTTTGGTCGCGTTTTTTAAAGTCGGCTCTCTTTCTGCTCGTGGGACTTCTGCTGTGTGAGCCGTAACCTCCTTTGCTGTGAGGACGTGTTCTTCAGACATTTTTTTTTCTGCAATTTTTTGAACTATTCATGGCGACTAGGGTTTTCAAAATTTTCGTCTAGGGTTTTGACCTCAGTTTCAAAGCAAAAATTATTTCGACTGTAGATTCCTTCTGGGTTTTTCGAGATCTCAATTGGGTTGGTCTCCGTTTTTTCTAGGTGCATCGTTTTTCGTGCCTTGAATTTTGTGCCAACGGATTTGCACTGTTTTCTGTGCTTGAACCTGCTTCAGTGTATTGAAACTCGTGCCTTAGGTTTTGTGCATTAGCCTCTTCTCAGTACCTCATTTTTTGTGCCTCGAAAAGCATGAAGATGGCCAGTTTGAACAACATTATGTTGGACGACAGTCAGCGAGTCAACGACAAAAATCTGATTGTCTAGGTTTTAAAGTTTTTTTCCCTTAAAAAATCTGTAATCTGGGAGGGTTTTAAAGTTTTTTCCCTTAAAAAATCTTTCTGGGTTTTTTAAATATTTTTTGTCTCGACAAGGAAAAAAAATCTGTCTTCAGGGTTTATAATTTTCTCCTCAAAAATTAAGAGTTTTTCCTGTATACCTTAGTCGGGGTTTCTGTTGTTCGGGAGGGCTCTATGATCTTTGGTTTTTACCGTTTTTTCCAAAAAAATATGATGATTTATAATCTTCAGATTTCTGGGTTTTGCGGTTTTTTCCTCAAAAATTGTGGTTGGTTGCAGTCTGTATTTGTCGCACTTGGAGTTGCTAAGGCAAACATTTGCACCACTGGCTTCTTGCAGTCTGTTCTCGGGCGTCATGCTCCTCTGCAACAGTTTCGACAGTTTGCCGATTTATCCTCAAAATCGTGGCCGTTGTTCTCGGTGTGTCTCTGGTTTCAGGGAGGGACAACTTTGTTATCCAGCATTAGGTTGGACATTTTGTAATGACTTCTGGTTAGCAGTTCTGCAATTTCTGGGAGGGTTGGTGGCAGACTCATCTCGGTGGCAGAGTCAGTGGCAGGCTCTTGTCTCTTGTTGCAGAGCATTTTCTGGACGTTTTTTGGTTCTCTTGGTCATTCACATTCTGCAGATCCAGGGAGGGTCTCTGTAGCAACAGAGTGTTCTGAAGAATTTGTGACCAATCAACCTGCAGATTGTTTTCTGTAGGCTAGTTAGTAGATTGACCATTAAGGGAGGGTGTTAGAATATTAAATTCTCTATTGTATAATGGTCAATTAGTGCTATAGTAGTCAGTAGCTGAGGTAGTTAAACATCTTAAATGTCTACAATGCTCTACCTCCTCTATAAATTGTAATCTACTTTCTTTTGTTAATTCAAGCAATTTCTAGCCCAAAATTGTTTCAATATTGACTATTGTATTTCAATTTGCTTGTTGATAAGACATTGTACCATTTCTTTTTCAAATATAATAGAAAACACTTGCCCAACGTTATGTAGACTAATTTAATATGTTTTATAACTGTCTTTTGAATGAAATTTATGTTTTCTAAGGATTTTTTTAGTTTGTTGAGGTTTTGGCAAGTTTTTACCAAATTGCTGAGTCCAAGCTTTTGGACCAACACCCTTATCTCTCCACATACATAAAAGAACAAATCCTTATTATTCCAAAAGACAAAACAATCATTTGCCTATCAAATTTATCCTAGTATATTTTTTAAAACAAAGGCTACCAAAATATGTTGGGTTTTACCTTCTAATTACTTGTGTCTCTACATAAAATCAGTATATACCAGTCCTATGTACTCCATTGAAAATATTAAGACATTGCATGTTTTGAATTGAAAAGCTATTACATCAAATCCTATAAAGGGGTTACTTTTGCTGGATCTGCAGATGGAAAAATATTTGTTAACGAAATTGACACTGGATTGCAGGATATAGCTCATGTTGTATAGAAGATCAGTTACCTATGTTAATTGGTCATAGAGAATCTATGTCAGCTCTAACCTTCATGACAAAACAGGCATGGCTAGTATCTGCTGCATAAGGTTGCACTTCATAATGTTTGTTGGAGGAAGAACTTGGCCAAAGTGGATCATTAGTGCAGCTTCAAAGAAAAGATTGAGTTTTTCCTTCAGATTAGAAATTTCCTCCAGCAAGCTTTACTAGATGGCTTTAAAGAAAATTTGGTAAAGAAGATCTTCCTTAACACAAAATGTTGTCATTGCCTATCCAGATAATCCTGGAACAAGCTTTGCCACAATTAGTGCATGCATCTACAAACAAAAAAACAATGATCTGTCAACTGTGTTGTGTGAATGCCACTAGAAAGGTGCCTCATCATTGTTTCACAAAGTGCAGAGTTCACACTTTGGAATGGGCAACCCTTTAATTTTAAAATGATTCTTTAGGTTTATGATCCAGCAGTCTGATTGATGTCTGGAGTCAAAATGAGAATTGGATGCTCACTTGCAATGATAGTGGTTTCATCAAGTACTGGTAAACCAATATCAACAATGTGAAAGCATTCAAATTAGCAGAGAGGCTATACACAATTTGAGTTTCTGTAGAACAGGTTCTTCTTAATTACTTGAGTTACCATATAACTGCATATATGAAACTGTCCTATAACATAAATAGTGAGGACACCACTTCTTCTTCCTCATGATTTTTAATGAAAAGCTTGCTTCTTTTTTCAAAAAACTCCCCTTTACTGATTTTTTCCCAGGTTTATCTGATTAAATCTGGTAATTTTATCCAATTTTTCGACTCCAGGTACTTTTTATAACCCTAACCCTATGTTTTCTATTTTTGAAAACCTTGATCCTAACCCTAAGTTGCAGGTACATCCTCAGACCCTGAACCAGTCAATGTATCAGTCCTATGATGGGGGCAGCCTGAGGGTACCAGGGGCCACAAGGTTGTGCCTTGGCTGCTCCTAGGCCACTCCCAAGAGTACCCATGGCCACAACAACGATTTTTAAAAAAACACAGTCAAAACCTATTTTTTTAAGCATTTTTTAACATTAAATTTGAAAAAAAAACCTAAAAAGTGCTTAAAACCCTAGGAACACACCCAAACTACAAGTTCTTTCACAAAAACAAACTTATATCACAAAAATTCATTCATTGTTTTGCCAATTTTGCATTTTGGAAGATCGTAAGGAGAATGATTGCAAAAAGGGCATCTATTGATCTAAGGTAAGTAGCTTAACAAAAAAAAATCAAATTTCTTAAGAATTATTTTTGAGAAAAAAAAAGTTTCAAGATTTTTCAAAATGCTTTTTAGTGTTTGTTTTGAAGGTCTATTACTTTTATTAGTTTACACTTGTAGGGTTGCATTTTTTTAAATTTAAGATTTTTCATTTTCTTATAACAACAATCTATTTGGAATGGCTACTAGTTCAAGTTCATTGGGCCTTGAGACAAATTCACATTTTAAGCATAATCAAGTATCTCTAGAAATATATTATGATGCTTGAACAACTTCCAAGAGGTTGGGCTTTTATTTGGAAATGTTATCAGTACAGAATCCAATATAAGAGCTCAAATAGTCGACTAAAAGCTCATTTATGTGCTATGATTGAGCATGAAATAAAAATAATTCAAGGGCCAAACAAGAAGGGGTTGCCAAAATAACAAATTATGACATTCATTAGTAAACTAGAAGAAGTTGATGTTGAGAATAAGAGAGAAAAATTAAAATCTCATCATGTCGCAAATTCTCCTTTAATAATGGCCTCCCAACATCCTTTCTCGAAGATGATGTCTATCCAAGAAGAAGATCCCTCTCGTTCCCAAAAAAGAGGCTCATTGGTTAAGAAATTTCAAAATGTAGCAAGAGATATTGCAAATGAAAAGATTGCACATTGCATTTATGCCGATGGTCTTCCATTTAGCTGGGTGAGATCACCATATTGGAGGAAAATGGTGGTGGCTATTAGTAGCACACCCTTTGGATACATAGGTCCTAGGTATGAAGAGGTGTGCAACACCTTATTGGCAAAAGAAAAAAAAAATTTAGAGACATCACTAAAACCAATTAGAGATTCATGGATTAAAACTGGAGTGTCCATTGTTTTTGGTGGATGGAAAGATTGTAAAAACCGACCTTTAATAAATGTTATTGCAATGTCCCCCAAAGGGACAATGTTTTTGAAGGCAATTGATTGTGAGGGGCAAGTTAAGGATGCAGATTTCATTTCCAAAATCCTCATTGAGTTCATAGAGATGGTGGGTGCTAATAACGTTGTCCAAGTCATTATGGATAACACAAAAAAATTGCAAGGCAGAAAGTGCTTTGGTTGAGGAAAGCTACGTGCACTTGTTTGGACACCATGTACCAGACACTCTCTTAACTTGTCAATGCAAACAATTGGCACTCAAATAGAGTGGGTGAAAACTGTATATACAAAGGGTGAGGAGATTCAAATGTTTGTGATAAACC
Organism: Sequoiadendron giganteum; assembly: GCA_007115665.2. Taxonomy (NCBI): domain Eukaryota; kingdom Viridiplantae; phylum Streptophyta; class Pinopsida; order Cupressales; family Cupressaceae; genus Sequoiadendron; species Sequoiadendron giganteum. The sequence goes on from CM021102.1 coordinate 804,803,450, forward strand.
ATCATATGTCACAAGGCATCTTTAGGACTTTCTTGAATTTTGAATTGTTGCTGGTAAATTTAGTTTATGCCATATTTACTTACATTTTAATGTGTTAATAACTTATATTTTACACAACATTAAGTTGTTGAGACCCAAAATGCATCACACAATCGTTTTGAGATGACTTGTGAAGGTGCAAGAGGAGTTGGATGCCATGGTCATTAGCCACCAATGGAGTATTTGAAAACAATCAAGTTCAGCGAGGGTCTAAAAGGTCAAGTCATTGATTGATTGGTTGGCTTGTGTGGGCTATGTCTTGAGTTTCATCGAGCTTATGATGAATATAATCAGGTTTGTTCATACAAATTGACAATGTTTGGAGATCTATGATGGCATCAACTCTATGATAGAAAACATAAAGGTCATAACAGCATAGAAGGAGAATGACCCCAAGGAAACATTTTTCCAAAGTGTGGAAAAAATAATTCATGATTGCTAGAACAAACCTGATTATACTTTCTTTACAATAGAATGACACCTTATAGAAAGTGAAGTTGCTAATGGGTACAAGATAACATTCTGAAAAGTATTTTCAGATTCAAAAGTGGTGGATAATATTAGGAAAGAATTTGGCAAGTTCATCTCAAGACAAGATCATAGTAGTTGTGCTCTTCAAGACCAATACAAGGAAGATGCTCCTACATGGTGGTAACTCCATGGGAAAGATTATTTGTTCCTGCAACCTCTTGCAATCAAAATTCTTTCACAAGTAAGCATTTTTTTATTTTTTAACATTCTTAGTACTTAACATTTTTTTGCATTTTTTATTAAGTTGTATTGACTTTCTTTCCTATTTCAACAAGTTGCAAGCTTTTCTGATGAATGGAATTGGAGTGCACAATTCTTAATCCACTCGGTGAAGCATAACTAGCTGGCTGCAAAAAAAGTAGAAGACTTGATCAATATCCATGTCAACTTGCATCTATCGCATAAGGAAGTCAACTACATGGAAGGGGTAATGAAGAATCAGGATATAATCCCAGAGTGTGCCAACCTGGATGCATATTTTCCCTAACCCAATTAAACTATGACTTTTTGAAAAAAAAAAATCCTATTTTGATTTGCTGATTTATTCCCAAGACCATTTTTGCTATTTTGAATAAGTAATCAAATTTCACACCACAACCAAACAGATTCTTTTTTATCCGATCTAATAAATCTTGGCTCCACATTCCATCTCCTCAACCATTGTCACTCCACATCTTCTACAGGCCTCAAATCAGAACCACTATGATACCACTTGTAAGAAATTTACATAGGATAAAACACAAAAATCAGCAGCAATTTTTCTTTCCATTCATTCAATCATCATACATAAATAATACAAGGTTGAAAAGGGGCAATTTAATCAATTGAGAAACCACCAAATGCAGTGAGCTAGTTGAGCATATCCAACATGTCAATAGGGGGTGGCAAGTAGATACCTTTTTTAGGGTAAGTTTCAGTAAGTAAATGCTTCCTTCCTCTAGACCTTCTAAATGGTGAAGTAAGGGGATTGTTAAGAGTGTATAAATCTCTCTTACCAGGCCCAATGTCTTTTCCTTAATTTACAAGATACTTTGGAATGCATGTTAACATAGCAATCTCTTGAGTGGTCACCTCACCCTACATGTTACTAGGATTAAGCTTATAAAAAAAGATGTTGCTCCAAGCATCATACCATTATGAATATCATATTGTATTACGTGGTATATTATGCTATGGATTCCTTAGGTGATCCACCCCAATAAGTTTTTATTTGTGTGTAATCTCTTGAAATGTTTTGGATATTTATTTTCTACCAATGAAGGAACATTGAACTTAACTTTCACCCTTAAGAACACATAATATGTTTGATCTAGAATGTAGACCAAAAACATTAGAAATAAGGAGATAAATACTATGGTTTTAAATATATATGCCAAAAAATGTACTTAACAAAATATCAAAGATTTAATTAACATATTACTTACATAATTTTTAGACCTATTATCACATATTTTTGTCACTATGATCTTTCTTGATTTTCTGATTTAACCCAACAAATAGAGACAAAAATGTGCAATGGATACAGGAGATCGCATGGAACAAGTGATTTCCCTCCGCATTTAAGTGGTGCATCTCCCTTGTAAGCAATGTTCCACGGGGTTTTAGGGTCGGGGGGACGGCAGGGGACGCGTTTCGGGGACGCGAGGATGGGGGTTCTAAGTTTGGGGGCGGCGGAGTGATGGTGGTAGGGTGCTGAAATACATATAGTACTTGAAAAAATAGTTTAAAAAGATGTATAAGTATAAGAAAAATACATCTTGGAGACAACTAGGAGTCCCCTAGACGTCTTGAGGACACCCCAACATCCTTGAAGTCCTAGTAGCATCTTGGAGACTGCGACACTAGTGGTGGGATGGTGGTGCTGGTAGTGGGTTGGTGGGGGGGATGTCCCCCCCAAGTCCCCAAGTCTTCGAGACATCCCCGTCTAGGAAACGTGGTGTTTTTTGGGGGGGTGGAACACTGCTTGTAAGATGTACATATTTTGGGGTTTTTTTGCATTTTCTCCCGTGTCTAAGGGACAATATGTGGAATGGATCAAAATAAAAAACCGGTAACCCTTGCCTAGAATAAATGTAGAGAACTACTCTAGAAAACCACAAGAAACATAATGAGTGAAAAGTGAAAAGACTTTTTGTCTTCGATGAATAGTCATAATTGAGAAAAGGATGATTGACAACTATATGGTGAGTTGAGAAACCATTGAAACCTTCAAAACTCAAAGTTCTTCAATCAGCACTAATTGTGAGACAAAGTTACTTCAAAGACCTTGGCTAAAAATGCTGAGAATTGCTCCAAGTAACCTAGAAAGATAATGAATAAAAAGTAAAAGGCCTTCTCTCTCCAATGAATGAAAAGAGGAAAACTTGAGAGCCATTGACAAATCAAAGTTCTTAGATCAATACAAATCATGGCACAAATTTCAAACTTCCAAACCCTTGGCACAAATCCAATAAGATTCCAAATCATATGTAACTGGAGCTTACAATACTGACGTAATCTCCATATTCTCATTGAGCAAACAAAACTAGAGCTAACAAAAACTAAGCCCAACTATACGCATTAATAAAATATAATAGGCCACCATAAACTGTCTTCGCATTCAATCCCAATGAAGAGTAAAACATATCTTCAAAGATACAAGAAATTAATAACACATTCACAATTACACGAGAGCTAATGAAAAATAAGCCCAACTATATGCATTGATAAAATATAATAGGCCACCATAAACTGTCTTCACATTTAATCCCAATGAACACTAAAACATATCTTCAACAATAAATGAAATGAATAATACATTCACAATTACACATATTGATACATCCGATTATTTATATATATGTATTTATGCATCCTTCTTTGCTGGTTATTTTTTGGTTTTTTAGCATTTACTCGTATGTTTTTATTTATTGCACACGTTTATCTGCTTATATACATTCTCCTACTTGTATTATATAATTTCATCCTTTTACAATCATACACATTCATATATTCTTTCTTACACATTTATAGTTAGATAAATTTATATACTTACTTGTATTTATTTATTTAGTTATTTATTATTATGCATATATTCTTTTTTTCTTATTTGTATTTTTCGTCTTATTCTTTCCCTCATCTCTTTACCCCTTCTTCCTCGTATCATGTTCCTTGTTCTCCAGTCCTCCTCCCTTACCTTTGTTTCTTTTTTTATGTCTGCAATCTAATCCTTCATTGACCTCTCCCTAGTGATGAATCACTGAGTGTGATCCAAAACCTTTTTAGTTTTTTCTTAATTGAATGAAAAATAAAACAGTAAATCCAGAAGCAATCTTAAAATTAATACTATATGGATTGTGTAAGACTCATGCCAAATATCTAAAAATGAGACAGCAATTTGCAGCCCCTCCAGCAAGCAGAAGGAGAAGAAACCTTTGTTATTGAAATTTGCATCTTTTATCAATTCATCGAATTGCATTAGTAGCTGCGTGACCACTTCAAACTTCTAACCTCTATTACTAACTGAACTTCTTGACCCAACCCCCTCGATGCATCCGAAGGCTTTGTATTACGTAGCTCATTAATATTTGCATCTTCAATATAAATTAATTCATTTACTTTGTGAATTTATTAAACAATATGGCCTGGTAATCCTAAGATAAATGACATGACATATGCCTTGACCTTTTTGACACTTAATTCTTAAGTATTATGATTCCAAATTCCACTGACAACATTCTAAGGTGGCATATGATAAATGATACAGCATTGATGAATCAAGCGTAAGACCATAGAACATTAAGACAATTAAATTCATTAAACAATTATGTGTCCCTTTTAGACAATGACCAGTTGGATCAATTAATACAATCTTTGACCATGGGTAAGCTTTGAAGAACCTGAATGCTTGAGCAATCTTTACAAATGCATGATTATGTTGACGAGGTAATGAGAAACCCCTTTGTCTTCAAACATTTTCCATGAGCTAACTGAAATAAAAAACTGCAACATAAAATGGGGTATAACAAGCCCATCCATAAAAAGTTTAATTTTCAGCCCAAATCAGAATGTCTCCTAAAATTTCCATACAGAAGAAAAATTGAAACCTGGAAAAGAAGAAAAAGTTTGATGTCGAGATTGAGATTTATCTTCTATAGAAATTTCCGGCCACATAAAGAGTTAAAGACTTAAAATGACTATAAAAAAAGCTAAAGATGAAGTTTCTACAAAATGACAGAATCTAAATAATGAGGTCTTCCTTTTCACAAAATTTCACATTAGAATGAGAGAACGTCAACTATTAATGAAGCCCAAGCATTTTCTTCAAACATTCATTAAACTCTATGTTGCTAAAACTAGAAAACGCTCTCCAAATAAGAGTATCCCATTGCCCTAATGCCATACAGTCAGAACAAGGTAACAAGAGATTAAAAAAAATTACAAGCCTAGAGATTATAGTCCTATTGGCATAAATTTTAAGTTATTTATAGTCCTTTTTATTTTGGAGTTGTTTTCTACAATGGGATAAGGGTTCAAACTTCAAACCAACTTCTAATGTAATATGCTTTGTGCTGTCTTTGTGCAATGATTTAAATCTAATTCGAATTCTACAATAAAAAAATTATGGAAGTTAGGTGAGTCAATTAAAGATAGGAACTGGTATAAAAGAGAAGTTCCATTACCAAATATAAACCCTCCATTGGTGCATTAACAGCACCTTTCAGCAAAGCAACCATCAACCAAAATGCATCCTCCTCGCTCATATAAAGAAGAAGTAGACCTGCTAGAAATCCCATTCCCTGCATGATATATGCTTTAAGTCAATTATAGGAGCAAACACATACAAAAATGCAGGAAAATTTGTATGAAACATGGTAATCAATAGTGAAACTTTAAGCCAACAAAGCAAAGATAATTTATCCTTTTCTGAAGCCATGCACACCTGAACATAGCCCACTTCTCTATCATACACAGAATAAGCCTTCAAAACATTGTACAAAGACCTTTGGCCAGGCCCATGTCTCTGTTGAAAGAACACATGGGATGGAAAAGTGCGTGAAATATCTCTGATGATATCTAGTTCTGATGCCGATGTCTCATACAACACCAATTGCTGCAAGATAAAGCCAAAAATGTCAGTAATATTCTTCTCTTTATCAGCATTAACTAATTCTTCCTTCAGAAATTTCTATGGACAAGAAAGCTATGTGTTGGCCACCAAATTTGCTTCAGTGTGTCACTCAAGATTTCAACTTACTACAAGCACTTTTCAACCAAGAAATAGCAGATATATATTAAGGAAAATACTCAAGAAGAAAAAGGCATGCCTGTATGGAAATAAAAATCTAGTATTAAAAGCTATCTTGCAAGTTAAAATAACGAGTTACTATAAAGCCTTACTACAAAATAACTCTTATCTATTTTTACAAGTAGCCACAAAAAGTCAATTTAGTATTTATAATCATGCCTATGTTGGCTGTTTCGACACTGTTTTTAATTTTCCATGATAAGAGTTTAATACTTAACCAAATCAGAGTTTGGTTGGAAAACAGTTATGCAGTTTATTCCAAACAACTCTCATAAATATAACTTTGCCAATGCAACCTCAAAACTTCAAAAATACTGTCATTCATTATGAATGATAATGCTAAATTATCAGAGCATGTCAATGAGTAGATGCATAGAAGAGTGACTCCCTCAATAAAATAAAGGCAAATTATAGAAAAAATTTATGGACGAAATGCAAAATTATGTAAATTTTCTAAAACATGAATGCCTTCAGAAATGCAACTTCTAAGACTCCCTGGAAATGAGGAAACAGCAAAGGAAATATCTACTATGCTATAAATATAAACAATAAAATTTATTCTGTATGAAGCAAAAAAGGCAGATATGAAAATCACATTTATGTTTATACAGAACATGTTTTCCTGAGACTGTCCTATGACTCCTATCACTATCTAAATATGAAAAACTAGATTATCATATGCATGTTTCAGTGGGAATGCACTTTTGAATGCTTTCTGGGAGAGAAGATTCAAGTGTTCAGAGGTATGTCTTTTAGTTTTCCACATTATTGTGAGCCATTTAAGAAACAATGGAGAACAGAAGAGTGATTTTTTAGTTCAATTCTTTTGTGGTTACAACGCGGAACAAAAAATTATTTTTTAATTCAATTTGGCTATCTACTTGAAAAATATTTTGCTTAGCTATATTTATTCTGTTAATGACATTGACATAATATAGCTTCTTGAAATGTAACACATTGCCCTGCCTCCATTGTCTTCATTAAATATATTTAAAAATGAATCTTCACTAATCTTTCTCCCTTGCAGGAGTTGTGGAAAGCAGAGAAGGAGATAAGAATGAAATGAAGATCGAGCAAAAACCACAGGTAATGGAGAAGAATCCCAGAAGGTAGAAGCAACTTGGTAAGAAAGTACATTGGCAAGGCAGATAAAAGGCCCAAACAGAGATAGAGACTGCTCTAACAACAACAAAGAATGCTCCAGATTTTGCAACTAATGATTCCCTAGTAAATGAAGATACTGAAATCATAACAATAAGGGTTCTGATAGGAGATATACTTGACCATGACCAGCAACAGATTTGCTAAAGGCTTAGGTAGAGGACACATGGAAGGTGTTTGGACTAACAGAAAAAAATTCTACTCAAGGAAGAAAAAAAGACATTTTCTTTGGCAATCCATGGTGAATTGCCCTAAAAGTTTAAAACAATGTGATATCCCTATTTCAGTATAGAAATGAAGTTGAACATAGCCAACCTTATCTGGATTATTCTTTTTTTTCCACCAGTTAAATTATAGAATATGAAAATTTGAAGAACAGTGACACATCCCAGGAAATTTTATACCAATGGATAAAATTACTGCCCAATGCTGATTTTCAACCTATGTGCAGATTAGTGTAAATATGGATCTTTCTAAGCCCCAACCAAATAGGCGAGTCTCCGATCAAAACTTGGTTTTTCTCTCAACCTTTGGATTTCAAAGTCAATCCTTACAGACATTATGTCTGCCTCAAGGTTGGGGATTTGGATCAGAAACAATCAAATAAAAAGAACAAAGAAAATTACGTAGCTAGGGCAAAGAAAGTAGAGCCCAACCTTCATAAAACATCAGGTATGGAACAAGAAAGTCACTTTGAAAAAATGTAAATATTTTTATCAAAGGAATCACCTTTGGTTCTTTATAGATCAATGTCGATTTAGCCTATGTTTGGATTAGCATGAATATGGACCTTTTAAAGCCCAAGTATCAGATCCAAAGTTCATTTTTTTCTAAACCTTTGAATTTCAAAGGTAATCCTTTCAGATGTTATTCTTATTTCTGCCACATGTTTGGACCTCTTGATTGGGCATACTGAAATAAGAGTCACTTCAAAAGAAAATGAAGATTATTTTTGCAATAGGAATCAGCTCTAGTTCTTTATAGCCCAATGTAAATTTTCAACCTTTGCGCAGATTAGCGTAGATATGGATTTTCCTAAGCCCACATCCAAATTGGTAAGTCTCAAATCCAGACTTGATCTTTTTTGTCAACCTTTGGATTTCATAGTTAATCCTTTCAGATGTTATGTCAACCAAAAGGTTTGACATTTGGGTCAGAATTGCTCAAGAAAAAAGAGGAAAGAATTTTTTGTAAAGGCCCAACCTCCATAGATCATCAAGTATGGAACAAGACTTTGAAAGAATACGAGGAGTATTTTTACCATGGGAATCAACTCTAGTTCATTATAGGCAAAAAACTATCTCCATCTAGAAAAGGGTTTAAAGCCAAAAAAATAGCCCCTCCTACCATTTAAGGTTGAACAGCAGATCCAACTTCTCTCACAAATTTCAACCAAAAAGCAAAAGAACTGCTTTGGCAATAAAGGAATAGATCAACATGGTAGGGGCTCTTCTAGCAATTTGGAGGTGAGGAAAGTTAAAGATTTATCTAAGGACTAATCCAAGGATGAAATGTATAAAATTGGAGTCTTACTAGATTTGACAAACAAAATCATGTCCAAGCCCTAGGTGAACAAAATTCAACAAAATCTAGGAGGACAAACAGAATCATGTCCAAGACATAGGTGAAAAGGAGGAGACAAGGACAACATACAAGAATTCAACAAACTCCAAGAGGAAGCCCAAATGGTGATCAGGACAGGTACCCTACAAATAGTATTGAAAATGTTCAAATGCTAGAGGGGAAGAAACCTCCACAGGGAATGATGACATGGCTCTCATGGAATTTTTGGGACATAAATGCCCCTAACAAGAGGTTGATACTTGATAGGATACCAATTCTAGTTAAGAAGACCAAACATTGTCCTCATACAAGAAACCAAGCTCTTCGAATCAGAAATACAAAACATTCTATTGCTCCAATAGAAAGCATGGCAAGGGGAAGCCGCATGTGCAACAATTGCCTTAGATGACCTATGCATGCATTGGAATCCACAAACTGTAAAAGACTCATTGTAGGCTAAAGGTAAACAATTGGCTACTCTACAAATGTGAAGCCAAGTAAAAAAGGAGTGTTTATCTGTTATCATCAATGTGTGCAGCACTAATAGTCCCATCAAAAAAGATAAAATGAAGAAAGAGATATTACTGATCTTGGAGTATCTCCATGGAAACAAAGTTTCCCTTGGAAGAGACTTCAGAGTTATCTTGATGGAAGCTGAAAAAAGTGGTGGGCTAAGCAAAGATATGTGATCCCAAAAAGAACTTCAAAAATCTTGTAGAGGCCAATAACCTTATAATATCCCTCAGTTTGTAATTTCTACTAGTCTAATTGAAAGAGTGGTTTTGCAATGTGGCGAATGTGATGTCCCCCTTTTAGGACTAAAAGAATTAATAATATTTTAAGTTGGGCCCAATCACATTATTTTCAAATGGGCAACTTAAACATTATTAAAAGACCAATGGAAATAAGTGTTTTTAACATTTTATTCAAAATATATTTCAAAAAACGGCCTTTGGGTGTAATTTAAAGGTATTTTTAAATACTTGGAGGGAAAAAGACAAATAAATAAAAAAATAAAAAGAAAAGGCCTGAAGTAAAGCACCTATAAAAGAGAAGTCAATGCTCATGTCCAATCATCCATCCTTTATGATCATTTTCAAAGTCGAGTTTTGAACTTGCATTTGAGGAAGGAAACCGTTGGTTGGCAATTTTCTGAGGATAGAAATACTTGGTTGGCAATTTCAAAAGGATGAAAACCTTCTTGGAATCTCTTTGGATGTGAGGACAAAAACCATCATCTCTATTTGGGTGAATTCTATACAAGGATCACAATTGTGCTTCAGCTGGAGAATGAATTAAATTTGGAAGCAAATTCCATATCAGCAACATTATTTAGAATTCAAATTTCATAGTTGGAAATTTTTATTCATATAGTGTTGATTTTCCATATTATTCCTGCTGTGATAGATTTATTATTATTTGTGAGATTTTAATATTAGTTTTACTAGATATAATATCATTATTATATTGCTAACCATTAACTGCCATACCATATTATCTATAAGATCACAGTATTTTTTTTAACTACTAGGTAATCCTAGCGTGGCCCTTGGAATTAACCGCTGCATTGTCAATACTTTTTGGGAGCCTTTGAAAATAAATCACAGTAAATATTTTTTTGTGGGGACCACCATGCAAGACTACAAATCCCAGTGCTGCCTCTTGAGGAATGTTTGGTATGATTGCAGCACACTGAAGTAGTATTAGATTATTTGATATTTGGAATTTTGCTGATAAAATTTTGAAATTTCGAACTTGGCTGCCATAAGGGAATATGTTGGTAATTCATGATTAGTCTGCTGCAGCCTTATGGATATTTCATAATTATTAAAAATAACTGAATATAGTAATTATTGTTGTTTATTATTTTTAGAACTGACATAAGTATATAGGGTTTGGCTGATTAATTTATTGCTGGTTAAAGTATTTATTTCTGAATATTTGTATTAAGTAGTACTGTTATTATTCTAGATGGCATAATATTTGTTGTTTATGATTTTTATAACTGTCATATGTATATAGGGTTTGGCTAATTAATTTATTGCCGATTAAAGTATTTATTTTTGAATATTTGTATTACGTAGTACTGTTATTATTCTAGTTGGCATAATTTTGAAAATACAAAATTGTATATTATAAATTTTAGCTAATATTCTGATTTTCAACTGTTATAGATAAGATTTGAGCATGATAGTTTGCCTAGGGTTTGGATTTAAATTTTGCATTCATTTTAGAATTTAAAATAAGTGTTAATTCTGAAAATTATCATAAATTATCAGCATAGTATATAGAATTCTAGTTCCATATTTTGTTTTTTAGCATTTATACTTATAGGTAAGTATTCTGGAAAATACCATAGACAGTCAGCCTTTTCATATTTGACTCAGTTTGCATATATACAAAACATTATAAAAATTGCATATTGTTTAAGATCCCGATTCAGGGACATTACAGCAAACATGCTTCACAGAGTTTTAGTCTCCCCAAAATGGTTTGAAGAAACTTCGGTCTCAGAATCAGCAATTTTGAAAGCCTTTTTGCTCAAATCATGCCCCAGATTGACTCTTTTTAAATAATGATAGACTGCCCATTCAAATTCAAGATAATGTGGCTAAAGGACCCCTTATTACCAGGATTGATGAGAAAATTGTTGGAAGACTGCCCTGGAATGCAAGGTTCTGGTATGTAGAAGCTTGTTTATAAATCATATTATATTAAGGATAGGAACGCCAAGAATTTCTGGAAGATTTTCCTAGAGAAAGCAAGGCTAGAAGGGGAATTAGAAAGTTTGTAGATACTAGCAACTAAAATAAGTACAAAATCTGTCTAGGAAGTCTATGTGCGCTGGCTATGTAGTTATCATTAACTTTTAGTGGTAGAGAAAATGTAAGACATACTTTCAAAAGGACACTTCCCCATTCAATCTGGGATAATTAAACTTCTTCAAAGTAGACTTGTCTTTGCAAGCCAAAGAAGAATATCCCTGCTTCTGAAAAGATGTTGATCCCTTATCCATTGAGCTCAAACTCAAGTGATATCCCTCTTTTCTTTTATAGGGACAGATCTTCCACATATGCCTGTTTCTCAGCTATTGTAACCATTTCATTTTGTGAAGTTATATGGCATGCATTCTTCACAAACAAAAGAACACATAATTTTCCCGCTGATCGTCATTCAATACTTGCTGCTTCGCTTTCTTTCACTCATTTTTCTTCAACTTCAACAAAACCAGTGACAATACCAAGGACACCGTCCCTAACTTAACAGTGACAATACCAAGGACCCCGTCCCTAACTCAACAGTGACAATACCAAGAACCTCATCCCTAGAATGTCAAAGGTAGGAAAAGTCCATGTCCCTCCAAACCTTAGCTCACCCCGTGAACCCAGACCCCACCCGGTTTGCAAATACTACCTAGAATTCACAATTGATAGCTTGATGTATTTGCTAGACTATTGCTGATTTATATCTCTTGATGGATTGACACTTCAATCCTTGGATAATAATTGTATTCTTCAATAAATGATGGCTGTTTAAATAGATTTTCTGCAATATATTTACTGCTGCAATGAATTGATATATTTCATATGATTTATCAAATTTCACTTGATATTTGTCACTACCCTTCATTGCTGCCTTTTGAGAATAATAATTTATTTCCAAATTGATTGATAGATTTATTCCCCATTGATGACTTCTCCACAAGGAAATGATCTACCTTTTATATCTTATTATTGAGGGAGTCACAATCTTTCACATTAGAAGGAGTCACATAATATTTATTCTTAATTCTTTCTTCCTCCTTTCTTCTCATGGATTGATCCCTCCTTTATACCTTATTCATGAAAGAGTCACCACCTTTCAGCATCGCTGCCATTGGAAGGGTTACAATCCTTCATCTTTAATTGCTGCCATAAAAACTCTTAATTTAGTTTTAATTAATTCCTTTAATAGAATCGCTAGCATCGTGGCACTGCATATTATTTAATCTGCCTATGCTATAATTTTAAGGGGCTGCGATCATGGTACTTGGAGAGGGCATGACATGTATGGTGCTCTGAATGTAAAAGTTCTTATGATGATATGTTGAAGTTTTTGTGGCGAGGACCCCAATTCAACCCCCATTTGATTAGTCAATAAAAAACTAACCAACACAATTTATAATGATAATCAATAGGAAGCCATCCAAAAAATTAAAAATGGTGGAGGGACAATTCTTGATCTAATGAAAAGTGATCTATAATTTCTCAAATAAAACTTGTAGAAATTACTAGAACAAGTAATTAAACTACTGCCCCACTTGGTTGAAGAACTTGGAAGTCTTAAAGGAATGAATGATGTGCTAAATCAGATATAACTTATCAAGTGCAAAAAACAAGAAAAATCACCACACAAAACTTAGATTTTATCCTAGAAAACCCTCAATGGGGAAAATCTGGCTTGATGTCAGCAATTGCACATCTACTTATATGTTATCAATCACCAAAGAACAAGTACAAAGAGTAGATACAACTGATAGCCACTCCAATGGCTCACTGTCAAGCTCCAAATACCTTAAACAGTTGAGTTCTCCTAATTTTGATCACCAAAACATTCACACAAGTATCTGGTGTTGAAAGTCAACCTCCTTGTGACTGTATATAGAACAACCCCCTCATGCATTAGAGAAACTCAGAAGTAGAATTGGAATGAGGAAAGTCAGACTCTTCAGCAGCAGGAAAAGTTGGACAGTTCAGGGGAACCAGTGGTTTCATAATAACCTCCTGCAGAGACCAGGTGTAAACAAAACTGGGTGTTTTCTGCTGCTGATCTTTTCTTGGAAACCTCATACTGATGAAAATTTTACATTTCCAGGTTCTTCTGGATTAATAAGCCTACCTGCTGTTGTAACTTGCATGCTCTCTACAGCTCATAAAACCAAAACTTGGCCCTGATGAGTAATTGAATACCAAGTGTTGGACCATGAATACTGAGAACTCACGCTTTATGTTCTAATCGTGTGCTTTTAAGTTTTAACCACAGAGCTTTTAAGCATACTTGCAGATTATTATTCAAGGCTTCCCCAGCAAACTCAATCTAGTTAGAACCGGCTCATCATAGCAGGCAAGAGGCAAGTTTATCAGGAAGTTATGGATTCAAAGGTTCCAATATATCTTTTTTCAACTTATTTATTGAACAGTCTTATTTACTAACTTCTTGTTCCGTGCACAGTTTGTGTCAATCTTATGATATGTGGCCCAGTCTGCTCCATAAGGAAATGTTGTATTTCTTATTTTTATATTTTTATAGGTGACCTATAAACTCAGATTTGTGCTGAACTCTTAGGAAATATTTAAGGAATGCTGATGGTTGAGTATAACTGGATATGTTCTCTTCTTAATTTGACGGGATGATATATATTGTTGTTATAATATAAAATTAATCTCAGTTCTTCTGGAAAAATATGACCTGCAGAAATCAGATTCACAGCTAGATTTTAGTTATTTAAAAAATTCTTAGCTAAGAAATAAGAAATTTCCACTGATGATGCGTCTAAGTTGGAACTTTTGGGTATCCATATGATACAAATAATCAGGGTCTGCATTTTGCACACAATTTGGTTAACCCATATCCTTCCCAAAATTATACCTTTTCCCTAACAAAAAAATGCTCAGGTCAACTTTCACATTATTAAGGATAGGCCCATATTTATTATAGAGATTGTTTAAGCAAGGTGTTAGCTAAGAAGAAAAAAATCTGAAACTTCTAACCGTCTTTAGGAATAAACAACCAACTACCATGATATCAAATGTTTAAATCATCTAGGAAGGAGACATGTTCAATACTATCATCTAGGAAGGAGACATGTTCAATGCTTGAATTAGTCTAACAGAAGCCATGGTTTAACTCCGTCCTAATGACTCTGACAAGACCTTTGGTGAAAATATCATGGATAATAAATTTAACAAAATGAAAACCAAAGAATATTGCCTCCAAAACTAAAAGCATATCACCAAAAACCCAACTGAAAAATTTCAAATGCAGGCACCAGATCTGAACCAATCCTTCACAATTTTTAGTTCCATTTCAGTTAACTGTCAGCATACAATCCTGGGTTTTAACAAGAAAGACACACATGAAATTAACCATTACCTCATAAACACCTTGATGCATCAGCAGAAGGTCACGACTTCCAGATATAAGTTGCCAAACAAGACCCCTGAGGCAATCTGGGATGCCCTTTCTGATACGTCTTCTAACAACATTTGGTTTTCTTCTAACATAGTGTTTCCAATCAGTTCCACCGACTCCAATCATTTTCCTCCACTTTCGAACCCTTCTCTGTTCCCTAGAAAAATCACCATTATTGTAAATCAGCTTCAATCATAGAGCTTGATCAAAATCTAGAAAGATATACCATCATAATAGGGCTCTTCTTAGCGTTCAAAGAAAGACTAATTCTAAAGCATGTTGAAGCCATGCACCAGAGAATGACTAGTTCTATTTTATTTTGAAGAAAAAGCAAAGAATGGATGATAGAATAGTGTCGCATTAAAAATTAGAAAATCAAAACCAATAGCATGCAATACATTTCAAAGTAAAGACTTAAGTCTCGTACAAGGTAAAGAGTAACGTAAAACCAACATTATAGAAAAACACCAACTGCTGAATGGATAGATTATCATCGCAATCGTTAAAAATTCAAATTTACCGTAAAGTATCTTAAGGCAATATGTCATCAAAATTTTAATTGCTGAATGTAACTTTTGGCAGTTTCCCTCATGTCGTTGGCAGTTTTGTTCATAAGTCCAAGCCAATCAAAACTCAAATCAGGATATCAAACATGTGTATAAAGCACATACATTTAAAGGATATTTCTGAGTTAGTATGCAAAGTTACTAACCCTGATGCTTATTAGGGTTTTAATGCAGAAACTTAACAAATGTATCTAGTGCTACTAGTTCTACATTTGTAACAAATAAGTATAACATAATTGACAGATCTAAAATCTTAAAATGTTCATCTGATCATAACAACGAAATGTATACCAACCAATCAGTTTTGCAAAACTAATAGTCATGGTAGTATTGCACTCCAAAAACATTAATTCCACGTAATCACAAACCAACACATTTGCAGTGTTGTTTCCCGTGTTTTCCAAAAAATGGTTCCAAAACATTTTTATATAAATCTAGCCTTGATTTGGCTCATTTTTCCACTTAGAGGTAGAAAATTTAATGCACAGGAAAATTGAGATTTTTAAGCTTAGGATTAAGGGTAGGGCATTTTTTTTAAATTAACTTTTACTTAGATTATATATAAACTAACGAGGGTTTTGCTTTTAATTTATACCCTTACAACAGTTTAGGTCAAAACATGGAATTGCCCCCAAAGGTTGTGCTCAATGAAAGTAACGCTTATATATTAGGACCAGCATTATATTTTTTACACAAACCTCTTAAAAATCATATTTTTCTGTTATAATTGAATTTTTTAATGTACTATATTTATTCCTAATCTCTAAACATTATATTTGACATGGAATAACAATCAAAAAATATTACAAATCAGATTCCAGAGTTTTTCCATTCTAAACCAAGTAATTGAATTCCGTTTACACTTTTATCAAATAAATGGGATGTTACTAGACTAATAATCCCTAGCATACATTAAATTTATAATTGTAAATAATGACTTCTAATGCTTTTAGTTTTGTGTTAGATATATATGTACGTCATCTACGGTTGGGAAATCCAAAGACATTATAATGTTCATCAAATCACAGTAATGTAACACTACAGAACAAGTCAAAATTTACCAGACTCTACACTATAGAAGCAAGATTTTACTTGCAAACATTGGAGTCAAGAGCATATAATTCATCGGCAAATGTTCCTCAAAGGCATTTTTATGTTTTATAAAACCATATATTCCCATTTTTTTAAAATTACTTTCATCCCAATTTTATGTCTTCCATAAACTAATGTTGATATCTGCGCATCTATGATTTATCATGTCATGGGAACATGGTGGAAAATTTTATATTTGCCTTGCACGGAAATCTATTTTGACAGGAACGTAAAAGAGAATTTCATTTCTCATTTTGCATCTTCCTTCCTTAGACATGCTTATAGCAATAGGAACATATTGACGATTTCATATTGCAGGATGTGAATTTTCTTCTTCGATCCTTCTATGCACATCTACAAAACGTGTATAAGTCATTAGAGCATATAAAAGTGTTCCTGTTACGAAGCACCTTACCCATGCCTGGATAGGCACACAGAGGAGATAAAATAAGTAAAAATACAGGAGCAGATATATAATTACTATTTATTCCACAATCAAATCTAAGAAGAATAGATGGGAGAATGTAGTAATTGAAGAACAAATGATTTTCAGGTTGGCTACAGCATCGAGATAAAATACAGTGTATCACCACCCAAAACCTATCAAACTAGGTTCCATTTGACATTCATTAACAACATTCTATTGAGAATAAGGATCAAATTCTATGGCAGGAACAATTCACGGTATCCAACCATATTGACAAATTTGTTGGCCCAGTGATGCAAATTCTAAGAACTATCAAGAACACAATAATTCAAATTCAGGATTTGTATAGACGTGGTGTCGCAAGAGCCTAATGATAAAAAACAGTTATAGCGCAAACTGCTAAAGACAATTGCAGAATCAACTTCAAATTAATATATAACAGAATATTGTTTAAATGTATCCCATCATAGAGTGCAGATAATGTAAATGTAAACTCGGTCCACAAGTAGAGTGCATGATAATACAGCTTAAAGTAGAGATTTGTATACTGCATCGGATGAAAATGAAGAAAGAAGATGCAATGTAGAGATCTCCAAAGGGATATTCATATAATCCTGCACTCACTCATTGACGATGGGCTTATATGTGCGCATAGTCGAGCTTTTCGAAGGAATGGTGTGTGCAGAATCCCTGTACACAAATGTGGGATGCATATGCAAACGGTAATGCGATTAGGCGAAAGGGGGCGCGGAGCGTGGCAGGGAAGAGGGAATAATGAAGGTAGAACCCCCTGTCTGCTCTCTTATGGATTTATATAGGGATGCGTACTGTGTAGTACAATTGTCTTCTACTAATTAAAAAATTGACCCGTCTCAAGAATATGAAGAGCCATCAAACAAGTGTCTCGTCCATGATAATCACAAGAATCAACACAAAAAAGCACGCCATACGTCATCGACTAGAAAGAACAGGATCACTGGAGATCAACTCAAAAGAATAAAAAGGTGAGAACACTATGAGATCAACTCAAATAAATAGAGAAAGAATTGCAAGCATTATCCATAAGTCCAGATGATGCTTTCTTTGGAAAATACCGTATAAGAATTGAACACTGAATAACAATAACTGTGAAATGGAAGAATTATACCTAAAATCTTACTTACCTTATAATAACAATAACAAAAACATACTTGAAATCCACTTACAATAAGCAGCATAAGCATTTATATGTGCCTGTCTATACAGAACTCCAGTATTCTTAACTCGTGAGAAAACCCAACCCAGCTGTAAATTTAATAAGTAAACCTCTTGTAATCGTCTGCTGCAATTGATGAATTCATCATTCTTGAAACTACATAAATTTCCCTTCTTCCAATCAGGGCAGTCAAGATATTATATGGGAACCGTTTGTCCCGTCCCATACCCTAGAATAGAATGTCAGTTCTCGTTTCATTCAACAGCCTTCGTCAATTTTACTTGTCAAATGGTACAGGAACAAAATCCAAACTACTGTCTACAGATTTTTTGTTTGGAAGTTTCCAATTTCCTCCTTTGTTCAGATAATTTACTATGTTTAAGAGGAAGGTGGCACACGTGTACAAACGTTATCTATACATAGAAGTCGTTTGAAAATGAAATTGCTTTCCAATAACCGTTCGCTGAACATTGACATGGTCTTTAAACCTGAAACTACAACTGTCCACCGTACAGATTTTTTAATTTTTATTTTTAAATGACACGCGTCAATTTCTTTGTTCAAGCAAACGATTGTTTAAAGCAAAGTTCAGTTTTTTTCTCCCTCGAGAAAAAATCCTAAAATTGCGTACTACCCAATGAAATAGGAAATTTTCGAAAGGAAAATCAATAATAAATAAATAAATAATAATAAAATAGGAAGGAAAATGAATGAATAAAAGATTTTTAATAATCTCTATAAAGAGAAATAGTTTATAGGACTCACAGATCACACCAATAGAACTGAACATCACAACGGTCTGAAACAAAAGCACAATACCTATAAATAGCAAAAGACCCACATCAAATATTGACAAAGTTCAAATTTGTAGTTCAAAAAAAAATATTAAAATCAAATTTTAAAAATTAATTTAATAGTAAAATTGTTCATATATTTGTAATATAATAAGGTTGGTCGTTAATTTATATTAATTTTTAAATTTATTTTTATCTTTTATTCAAATAAAAAATAATCTTTAATTTTGAAGTTTAATTAAAAAATTAAATGTAGATTTTTATATTTTATATAAGAATATATAATTATAGATAATTTATATTATAGATTAATTTATATTATTTTTATAGAATTATTCATTTTGATAATAAATTAGTAAAAAATTCACAATCAAAATTACAGAGATTAAAAAGGTTTTGCATGTTAATGGACTAGGGTATTGAAAAAGGGATGTTTGCTAAAAGTCCATGGGACATGATGGGTATTTATTATATTGATTAAGACCATATCCTAGCCAATGAAAATCTAATCAATGTCTTTCATTGTAAGCATTTTTTTTGTTAAAATTTTCATAGAGAATTATGGACATATCACCAACACACTAAGGATTATTGTTTATGACATTGAATAGGAGGTGCATGTTAGTGAAGTGTTAATTTTATTTTTAAGTTGAAATTCGAATATTTATGTTATTTTTATTTGTTTCATGAAAATAGTTTGTATAAAATAAATGTTCGATTTTTTTATAAAATTAAGATTTATTTTTTAATATTTTATCTATTTTTATATACATATATTTATTTCTTATTTTAGTTCTCATCTAATTCTTACATGCATATATTTCAATATAGTCATTTTATCTAAGTATGATCACACCTATTCATATGGGTATTATCCACTCAAATTTGATCATTTGTCCATATAAGATCATTTTCATAGTTGCATGGTCAACGTTATGGTGATGGACTTGACCTTTCCTTTCAAAATTCAAATTCAATTTTGGGCAATTGGTTTACTTTATTTTCTCACCCTAAATGAACTTGTAATGTCGTAAAATTGCACCCCTTGCAATTTCACATACACTCTTGTATCCACTTTAGTGTCATTCCCTTAGTATTTGTGTAGGCTCATTTTAGCCCCTACATCAACCTTTTTACCTCTCAAGATGCTTAGGACCCCTTTTCAACAGTTACCCTTGTGCATCAACTTTGTGTCGAACCTAGTGCTTTTCTCATTCCCATCATTTTGTAGCATTATGTGTCTGGACACTAGTGTGTCGCACAAACGTTCGCACACCACACTAGCGTCCCGTGACATTGCGACCTTCAAACAATCGTTTATGAGTGTCTTGCCACTTGTCAACTATTTTTGTCGATAGTAACGGCTCGAGAAGTTTCTTTTCCCTCCAATTCTCCCTTTAAAAGTGACCTTTTCAATTCATTTGGTCTTCTTCTCCTTCTTGGCTTCTCTCTTGGACATTCTCTCTTTTCTCTCTTTCACTCTCTCAAGTTTGCACAACTCTCTTGCTTGTTACAACACTCTCACGTTCTTACAACGCTCTACATTGCTCTCTTGGCTCTCACAACTCTATCTTGCCCCTTGGTTTCCTCAAGCCTTG
Organism: Sequoiadendron giganteum; assembly: GCA_007115665.2. Taxonomy (NCBI): domain Eukaryota; kingdom Viridiplantae; phylum Streptophyta; class Pinopsida; order Cupressales; family Cupressaceae; genus Sequoiadendron; species Sequoiadendron giganteum. The sequence goes on from CM021102.1 coordinate 804,823,874, forward strand.
CAGGTGGATATCTATCTTATGCCTTGTATCTGTGAGCATCTTGGGATTTCTCACATCCCCTATCTATTGCATCTCTATTTTGTGATATAGGTTCTCCTCCTTGAGCAAGGTTTGCTTTTATCACTCTTGCATTCATTTCATTTATGCTTATTATTTCTCTCTATCTATATAATTGTCCATGGAAGTGGGAACACTGAAACGGGGGTTTGATTGAGACAAGCCCCTAAACAGCCCCAACATTTTTCCTCGGTTTATGTGTGCAGATATCGAAGATATTCATTTTCTAGAGGCTTCATTGCTTGGTCTATTGTGAGCATTCTCTTTCTCTTATTCTCTCACTTTATCATCTACATTTCACTTAGTTTACTTTACTTTAGTTATGTTATATTATGTTATTTCCCTACATTTTGAAAGTTCTTAGTAATCAGATTGTTAGTAGTCACTTTAGTTGTTCTCTGAGACATCCTCATTTTCGGTTTGTACGAGACGCCAGCGTGCCTTTGGGGCTCCAACGCACTACGTTGTTGTCCTAGGCTGAAAACTTACTAGTGTGTTTGCAAAACCTCTGTGACTTGCTCTTTTTGATTTTGGAACTCTCACTCTGTTCCTTGAGGTAGTTTAGGGTAGTTCGCTCCCTGGGATTCTCTTGAGAATAAAGAGACTCGTGAGCAGCGAATCCCCCTTCTCTCCAAAACTAAGCACACATTTTATAAAATTTGATATTATGTGCTAGTATTTAAAGCCTAAATACATGTCTTCTCTCTTTCTAGAGCATTAAAGAAGTAAATTAGTAGAATACCTAAATTTGGTACACTAAAAGGAGTAATAAATCTACATACATCATCATTATAGGGCTCTGCTTTGTTGTCTTCAAACTTTTGTACACAATTTTTGAGGTTGGCTTAGGAGAACACATCTACTTGTGACACGACATCACTTTCTAGGTATTCCTAAATATTGTCAACCTTGGATATCAAATGCAAGTAGTATACACAAAGACCATTTAAACAAGCACGAGGGTAGAATTTCATATTGCACAAGGTTGAGTCTAGATATATAACATAAATCCACAACCATGAACACAATCTATATTAATAAAGTATAGATCCAACACAAATCTAGAGGTATTTCAATAATAGAGAGGTACCATTTCCGAAGCAAATATCATCTAAATTCTCAAATTATATCAAAATTATTCATCATTGAGTCTAGATTTAAGTAGTATTTCTTCATACTTACTTTCCTAAAATAGGTGCTACAATTATCTAATTATCAATCTTAACTAATCATCATTTAATCTAAGTTGATTTATGCTTTAATTGATTACATTTGCTTAATTAATTTGGATTATCTATTAATATTTTTTTTTGTCTATACACTTTTATATACCCAAATATTTATTTTGTTAGTATATTTAAAATTGTAAAATGTTGTACTCACAATGACCTTTGGCCAAATTTGATCAAAGATGAGAGTTGAAGTTGTTATTTACCCTTTAAATACCTCCCCATTTGTAATGTACAAGAGTAACACAAAAATATACAAGTTTAAAAGTATATCATTTGTAAACCATAATTACTAGGAGACTAGTCTTGGTATCACTATGAGAGAAGGGGACAAGTACGAATTATTATAATGCTTCATCAAGTATTGTTCCAAATGGATATCAAGTCCCATTTTATTAATTATTAATAGGTATCCATTGGCAAAAGCCAATTAAAAGAAAGTTAGAAATTCATAATTGAGTATGTTCATGGTGTGGACAATTGAAATTCCAAATAGGAATTAGAATCTACCCTTATATTTACATTAATAAAAAGACTATGTAACTAAAATTAATAAAAAAATGCATTCAAATTGGAGAGTGTTGTTACTTGTTATCAATTGTTTCATCATTCAATCCTTGTTAGTTGCACTTAGGTTGTAGACTATTGCTCATTACTTGTCCTCCCACATTCATCATTGTTAAATCATAAATGATTGGTTTTATTTTTTATTAGGGTTCTTTTGGGGATGTGTAAGGAGATGCAAGTAGTATGTCTCATGTCTAGGAGATGTTCCTATACCAACCTCGAGTATTAGAGATGTGTCTTAATGCTAATTTGGAAGTAGTAGGAAATTTTCAATTGAAGGATTGTGCTAATTAATCATTATATTAAGAAGCATAACTTTAATGACAACAAGAGGTAGAGTGTAATGGTGTGATTGTGTTCACAGTAATCTTTTAACATAAATTTGATACTAATTTAATGTCAAAGTAATAATTAGTAATGAAATATAATATTTAAATATATAGAATATTTCGATTATATATTTTACATTGTGTTTTGTTTTAACTTTTATATACCACATATTATATAAGATAAATTAAATATTTAAATATTTGCATATACATATATATTACAAATAATATTTGATTGTATTATAATTATTTAATATAATATAATTAAAAAATTATATTATATTAAATAATTAATTTAAAACTAAGAATAATATATTAATAATATTATAATGACATCTCAAGTGACAACTTTTAGATAAATATAGTTAAGATATCTATACTAGCTATACACAAGCTTAATTAACCTTGAAGATCTCAATTTTGTTGGGTGGTTGCTTAAACCCCCAATGACTTAATCCTAAGTAAATCATGTTTATGCATACTTTTTTGAACATTTTTTCGTAGCCACCAACAAAAATGGTTACTACTATTTCACCCATATTGTTGAATGTTTAGAATGATCACACACTTTTTAATACTAAAATTTAATATCAAAGAGTTGTGTTCAAGCACATATTTTGATTTCCATGGTTTGTGTAAGGGCTAAAAGACCCTGCATTTTTACACCTTTATTTTACATAATTTTGAGAGTATGACATAAATGTACTATCATAGTGTTCAATTCAATTTTTTGGCACATAAATCAACCTTCCCTTTAAATCCACTAGTCAAAGCACTAGGCCACATAGCACAACCCTATAAAATAATGTGGACTATGCTACATAACATAACCTTATAAGTGGATTAGGTTGCACAATGTGACCCAATTAGTCTAGTTCAAATTTTAAATCTCCTACTTTCAAGCCAACCTTTCTGGAAGTTAATTGCTACCCCAATGCAATAGCATAGTCATCAATAGAGTTTTGTCATAGGCTTTTGATATCTAATTTGCATTTTATTTTTTATTCTAATTTACCTATCACAACACATCAAAAGTCGTAGTCACCACATAATTCAAAGCAAATAAGCACTCCTTAACCCTCTCCAATTTATCATTCCCAATTCATTTAATTTATATATAATCTTACATTTATTAATTGATTGTTTTAATTAGATCTAAATCATTATTTTTTAAGAGATAGTGCATCCAGTGGTTCTAAGAAGGCATATATTTTGTCAAATAAATTGGTGAACCCTAATAAAGTTAAAACCACCTAGGTTTTGGTCATACTATCCTTTCCATTCCTATGGCTTTCTCCAATATGTCTACTTCCATCAATGATGCTCATGTTGATTTGATTGAATATAAAAAAAAGTTGCATGCTTTCCAATTTACAACTCTTAAGGAAGGATACAGTAGCCTTACATAGTGATCGACAGTCATCCTTCATGTTGAATAAGCATAGACTTACTTAAATGCATTAGTAGCATTGTTAATGATAATATCCAAGAGCCTAAACTCCTTATTCATGTGAGGTTTTCAATGATTTTTTCATAAAGTATCGAGCACAAATTTATTTTACCAAGTTACATGATCTCCTTAACATCATATTGCAAAGGATTTTAGGGAACAATCTCATCAACTTGCTACCCATTAGACCATTGAACACCTCTAACCCCACATTTTGATGTCTATGTATATTGTTGCTATTGTCAAGTAGTTGGTCTTCTATAAAGAAATGCCTAAATTTTAAGAATAAGATCCAAGACTTGATTGGCAATGTCATTATCCTTGTTTAAGGGATGAATGATGGTGGCAACAAACCAATTGTTCCTCAACTTGCAACTTACAGTAACAATGATCAAATAAACAATGTAGAAAATCAATAAGGGGGGGAAGTATCAAGAAGACACCTTGATATCCCCACATCAGGATTGTGTTGGTATTATAGAAGATCAATCTAATACACATTCTTCTCTTGCCAATACATTTACTCGTGATAAAATATCAAACAATGATTATCTTGGACCTTTATACCTCAAAATATTCATTCAATATAAGCCCATAGATGGAATTATGGTTGATCTTAGCTTTTGAGATTTAATATGTTCATCAAGGAATCCATTTTTATTATTGTTACATAGAGAAACATATGCTCGCTTAGGGATAGCCCCAAAATGTTCAAATGGTCAAATGTGACATAATTTGTAGGGTGTGTAGTCTTAAACCTACAACTAGATACAAGAAAGGAGCCAAAAATATTTCATATTATTCCAACATCATATCAATTAGCATGATCCTTAGTTTCCCTTGGATTGAGCAATATAAAATCCATTCCCTTAATGTTACACCAATTTGTGAAATTTATTCATAAAGGAAAACCAATTATAACTCCAATGGACAATTATAAACCCCTTTCCTATATTATGAACTTCATTATAAATGCATTTATCGAAAAAGAAAAAAGAAATACTCAAGAAAGAAGTTAAATATAGTATAATTGAAGAACAAACCCAAGAGCATAAATGATTGATTAAGAACATCAAAGAACATGAGGAGAGTCCAACCTAATTTGATTATTCCTATGGCTCTTATCCCCTTAACCATGAGGGAAGACCAAGTCCATGGTATTAAAACTAAACCAAACAAAATTACTATTGAAAAATTCACAACACAACAAATGGTTAAAAACAAAGCAAAATCATGCTAGTAATATTGCAAATAAAGAATATAAGGCAAAACAAATATGAGTTCCAAAACCTAAAACTACTTACTCTTTGAATGCATATTTGTTGAAGGGGCACAATGAATGAAGATGTGGGACCTTCTCACATGCACACTGGCATGCCAATATGGATGCATTCTCAACATGGGACTAGGAAAAAGATGACCTACTTAAGGGATAAATTCACATATTTTAGAGGTTGATCCCCCACATCAACATGCCTTTCTAAACAATCAAATTATATTATATATTTTTATTTCTATTTACTTTTTATCTTTATTTTTTTATTCTTCGCATGTACATTGAAACTTATGGATGATACAAAACCATATTTCATAGTGCATGTACACGTAATGCATAATGATAATTATTTTTGTTTCATAATTCTTTTCCTTCTTTAACACCTTTTATTTGTTCTTCACTTACCTTTGCATGTTCACTTTATGGATTTGGGATGATATAAAACAATGGAAATGTCCCCAAGAGAATCCATTCATGTTGACTAAAAGCATAATTGCCCTTGTTTTTTGGTTCATCACTCTATTACATGATTTTCATTTACAAGACCCTTGCCTTTCTCAGGTATAGTTTTATCTCTTGCATTTATATGATCTCTTTTATAATTTTTAAACCTTTACTTTCTCATTTATGGAACTTGTCACCACACACGCCATATTACTCGGTTTCGCCGTTTAGAGGCATTGCTAATGTTTTATACTACAATCCAAGTACTTCATCTCTATTATGCAAACAAAAGAAAACAATCATGCCACCATGCCTAAGAGATAGCATCTCAATTGACCTTCCTTGCCTTGGTCGTACACAATTGCATCTCACATAGCATCTTGCTTTGTTCTAACATAATTACATCTCACATAGACCTCTTTGCATGGATCTTTTACAATCACATCTTATAAGATATTCATTATGTCATTTTAATATGATGGTATCTTATACAACATCATCCACATCATTTTCACCTAATCACACTTCACATCCTTTTCATATGATGGTACTTCCACATTTTTTTCACACAATGTAACCTTTATGTTCTTACATGACATTTATTGTATTATGCTTTCATGATAACCTATTACAACACATTTTGTATGTCATTTTTACACAAGGATATCTTATATGACATTTATTATAATGTACTTACAGAAGCATATCTTATATAATATTATTTGCATTCATTCTACACAATGACATCTAGCAAATGGCATATATTTCACATTCATGAATTCCCTCACATGGGGGTAACATTGGGAGAAATGGTTTGACTATTATTACATGATCTATAACAACTAAATCATGGGAATCGCATCCAAGGCTGCTAGATTGATGTATCTATCCATTACAACATTACACTACTGCCTTACTTTTATACATTCAATTTGAGGAGGACATATAGACCTCATCAAAGCCTTTCAATTTACATGGTGGCATTCTTGTATATGTCATGGTGTTCATCAATTCCAACCCTACGATTTCCTTATGCATCATGATTCCACCTACACCAAATTTTGCATGATGTCGTTCTTGCATATGTCATGAAAGCCACATCACTTCCAACCCCATAATTGCCTTATTCCAAGATTTTATCCACCCAACACAAGGTGATCATGCACCTACATCATGGGGGCCACATCAATTAAAACTCCACAATCATCATATATTTCATGATCCCTTCTAACCCCCCAAAAGTATATACTTTGTGGGGCCACAATGATTCCAACTTCACACTACCTTATACACCATGTCACACCCACAACAATTTTGTTTCACATTTACTAGATACAATGCCAAATGATTATATATTTTTGTTTACTAACAATTCTTGAAAGGATAGCTAATGATTTTGTTTGCAAGAGCAAAAAGAGCAAGGTGCTTTTGCAAGTAATTGGAGATAGCATGACATTATTCAAAGACCTAACACTATATCTTCACACACTTGTCTACTTCTTTTACTAAATATTTTACTTTAGCATGCATGACTCACATAGATCCACACACACACCCTAAAGTTGGGGCAAGATAAGTATTAAAAGTGTATATCTTGAATTTACATTTACTCTACTATGGGCACATCATAAATATATAGTCATAGTGCTCAATTTAGCTTGTTTGATGCACAACAAACCCTTATCCTTGAATCCCTAGCCAAACCTCCTTACACTCATTTTGTAAAAGATTAGTTTGCTCCTTTAGGCCCTATGAATTGGACTAGGCCAGATAGCATCATTGTGTCTATGGATCGGGCTACACAATATTGCCTAGTTTGCCTCCTTCAAATTTCAAATCTCTCTCTTTAATATTAAACTTTATAAAAATTAGTCATTACCTCATCTACAACATCACAACATTTAATCAAATCTTTGATATTTGATCTACATTCTATATATAATTTAATATTACCTAACACAAAATATTTACTTGTGACCATCAAAAGTCAATATCATCAATCTTTTGAAATAACAAAGTACTCTATTTTTTTAATAGTTTAATAACTTTATTAATATAGATTAATAATGGTAGGAAGATTTATTTAAAACAAGTGCCACATAGTGGCGAGTACTTTCCTTTGTAGTATTATAAATAATAGTAATTGTTAGGGGCAAAGCAACTAATGGTTTGAGATCAACAAATTCTTGCAAGAAGAATGTATCACTTTTATTAGGTTAATGAAGATTATAATTATTAGGGTTCACATTGGCTTCAAGATTTATTTGTATGAGATAACTATCATTATTATAATTGAAGTTGAGTTTGTTCCTTAGAACAAATATGTGTTAAATATTGATGAGAAAATGATTAGTTAGTAAAAAGCCTTCCTAGATTGATTACTTGATTTTGAGTTTGATATTTAGACCCTCGTAATATAATTAAAGTTGAGTTCATTTGATATTAGACTATATAAATGTTCTACATAGTGGAAATGACCTACCTTCACAGTATTGTAATAAAAATATTTGTTGTCTAGTTGATAGATGAGTCATGACATTGTAATAAAAGCATTTGTTGTCTAGTTGATAGATGAGTCATGACACTGTAATAAAAGTATTTGTTGTTTACTTTATAGATGAGTCATGAAATGGTAATAAAAGTATTTGTTGTCTAGATGATAGACGAGTCATGACAATGATTCAAAGCTAACTTGATAATAGTTTAAGATCAACAAATTCTTACAAATTGAATGTATCATGATTTTACTAGGTTGATGAATATTATAGTTGTTAGAGTTGACCTTGACAATTCATACCAAGCACAGTTGTGACTAGTGTAATTGAAGTTGAGTTTGTTCATTAGAATAAATATATGTTAAATATTGATGAGCAAATGATTTGTTCATAAAGAGTCCATAATTTGATTGATTGATATTGAGTTTGATAACCACATAAAATAAAATAAAATAATTCTAAAATAAAACAAAATATTTTTAAAGTAAATAAAATAGTTCAAAAACAATAATTTTGAGGAAATTGTAATTGTAGCAATATAAAATTAAATATTATAATAAAACAATAATACAAAATAATTATTTACCAACAACTAATAAAGAAATAATTATTGTTATAATTTAATATTTAGATATAAGTATTTAGTAAAAAAAAAGTTATAAAATTCTCATAAATTAAATTATAAGACATAAAAATTAAAATTAAAAAAACAAAGCATTATTATATTATTGTTAAAAATAAAATATTTCATCAATAAAAGAATGTGAAAAATAAAATTCTTAAGTAGAAATTATAATAAATAATTATTTCAAAACTATTACTTACCAAATTATTTATAAAGTATATTATTTATTATATTTTTATTTATTGAAATATATAAATAATGCAATTACTACATTAATATTAATATTAAATTATTGACTATAAAAGTAAATATGATTATTTTCCATTAGAACTAATTTTTTTTTTAAATTAGTTATTTGCATTTCAAGAACTATTTATACTACTTAAGCGTTATTTTATTTATTAGATAATTATTTTATTTTACTTTGAACTATTTAAAACATGTTTTATTTTATTTATATTGTTTGTACTTATTTTTATATCTAAAAAAAAATTATTTAGAAAGTAAAACTAGTATAGATATCTTAAATACATTTATCTAAAAGATATTCACATATATTAGTTTTTTAAGGTGTCTGTATTGAAATTGTTATAAAAAAAGATATAGATCATGTCTCAATCTCTCACATTTTTTAGATATATATGCTAGTATATTGTGTAAACTTTAAATTATATAAACTTGTAAATTAAAAAATAATTGCATTAAAGTGTCTCATGAACATATATTTAAAAACTAAAACTATAAAATATATCTCTTAAACAAATAAACCAAAATAAAATAATTCTTAAGTAAATAAAATAATTCAAAATTAAGTTTTTTTTTTTTAGTATGATTAAGATATTTATATTAATCATGAAACAATTATATTTGTTAATACATTAACAAGAAATATAATAAATATTAATAATATAATTCAATATATTAATATTTATATCAAAATATTTATCATAATATTTAATATCAATATATAATATAATAATATTTAATTAATAAAATATTATATAAATATAATTTAATTAACATATTAATATTAATAATGGTATTTGTGTTGTAGTAATGTTTAATTTTATATTCATATTTGTATTATTTTATTTATATGTACATTATTATTTCTTTACCATGAAATTATAGCATTGACGGTGTTATTAAATAGTGATAAATTCATGGTCTTACCATCAATTATAATTCAATATTTTGTGATATATATTTTAATGCTCACATTCAATTAAGGAAAGTGCACATTTGTTAGGACTATAAATTATTAAAAATGTTTTTCCATGATGTCATTGGGTCTAAATTTGGCGGTGCCAGATTGATAGGAAGAAGATGCGAGTTGCCAACGACATTAAGGCTAAATCATATGATGCATGGCTTGCACAATTTTAAGTAGACAGATTTATTATAAAAAAAAATAGCCCATTGTAATTGGTTCTATATCATCACATTGCAAAATGTGAAAAGAGATTCTTCTTTTACGTGGCACAATAAAACTATAATGGTTGATACCTATCCATCAAAGAGTTGTGCGTTTGTAGGCATGTCATACATGCCACTAAATGTGTCAATAAAAATGCATTTCTAAAGGCCAATAGTGTCCTTACAACATATTTCCTATCTTTTCATTTTTTTTTAGTTTGTTTCAACAAAAATGTGATTTTAGACTAAAAATGTAGCTTGTTTCCCATGGTATGATTATTGACTATAAATTGTTTATAGCTTTCTACATGGATTGAATCTAGTCTGTATGTTTTGGTAATAAGCTAAAGTTTTGCATTTCTTCATTCTTTGCTACTTTTTATTGTTCCTCTTCTTGTTAATTCTCATGTCAACAAGATCAACTATTTTCCATGAAGCAATTTAAGCAACAATAACAAGAAAGTTACACACATGAACGTGTTATATGATTTCCATTAGGTTGGTAGAGTCGTAATTCATACTACATAAGTTAAATGTTTTTCCTTTCAATGTTATTATATCTAAATGTACCAGAGGACTAACCTCTTTGTAAAGCTTAACTAACATTCATGAACATTTTTACCAATAGCCCATTGTATTTATAATCACTGCCTATTAGTTCATGTCCTAATAGTGGAATTTTTTATTGCATATATGGAAACATAAGATTTTACCTATCTTCAGAAAGATTTTGATGGTTTATGTTTTGATTTATCTCATTGGTACCACACTCATGTGAAAGGAACATTATCACATCACCAAGATAACCTCTTCTTACATGAAATAATAGCAACATGTTTCTATTAGTGTCTGAACATACGATTTTCTTTCTCATGACAAAATAATATTAAGAATTAATTTATTTTCGGCATTAATTTTGTTGTTTCTATTTTTCTCGTTATGTTCTTAGCATTGTTGTAATAATTCGTTGTTGCATATGCCTCGAATTATTATTATTATTATTTAGGAGTATTCAGTGATGGTGAAGCACTATATAATGGTGTAAGGGAGGGCATGGTTGAGCTCGCACCTCTTGTCAATGTAGGAGATGAGTAGACTAGATCTATGGGTACAAGGCATACAAATTCAAAAAAAAATTGAGATATTAAATGCAAAAAATTGTGTAGACAATTGCATACATCCATACATTGTGCCATCAAATTGTCATGTCATCTATACTATTTTGGTCATGTTGCATTGCTCAATGCTAGAAAGTGGCAACGTCTATCCGATTCTAATAAAAGCCTTTGATATTTCCAAGTACATGACAAGGCCACTTTTGAAAAGTCTAGCATATTAATGTACATATATAAGAGGCAAGAGAGAAAGAATAGAAAGTCGTAATAACTAGACTTATTTGTAATGACTCCTCTAAACAATAAAATGGATACATGGTGACAATTGTCATCACAATTGCAATGGATTGTGAAAAACTCATACCAAATATGGCCAACCATAGACGAAGTACTCTAAAATGTCCCTTTGCAGGACTTCACGAATGAAATTCATTGTTGGTAATCCAAAATTAATATTTGTTTTTCTCTATTAACGTCAAGGTGTATAGAATAGTTAAAACTCTCCAATCAATCACATTGTGAATATATCATTTTTTAAATAGTTTTTTGTTAAAAAAGTTAATCTTGATATTTGAAAAGATGAGCATTTATATGAATTTGAGAAATTCTTCGAGTTGAGTGATTCAATTAGATGCAATGAGTGTTAAGTGGACCATTCACTATCATGACAAATAGGTTCTTGTAAACCACTATTCATGAAACATGAGTCAATGTGTTTCACTCTACACCGAAAATAGCAATATTAGGATAATTAATCTATGATTAAGCAATCTGAGTTGCCATTATCTTGCCAAAAGCAATTACTTCAAAATCATGTAGAAAGTTTAAAAATAATTTTATGTCCAAAAGCTTATTGGAAAGCCAATATCATGATAGTAGTAGCTTGATGTGATGGTTTAACTGGCTTCCTGCCATTATGTTGTCAAATCAATCAAAAGTTTGAAGGTGGTACGTTATCAAATAACTTTTAATGTCCATTATTTCATTGCAATCCGCCGGACTTCGTGGGCTGCTTAGAATACTAGAATGAAATGGTGTTGGCAACTGACTATAAATTTCTTATTCCATATGCGCTCACATACGGCCGATGGGAAGGGGACTCAAACCGACTAGATAGATTTATGCGCCCCTGGCGACTGGGAGGGGGGTTCAAATCGACTACGTAGATTTGTGCGCCCCTTCCGGATGGGAGGGGGACTCAGAAACCTTCGGGTTAGCAGTGGAGAGAGGCAAAAATGCTGATGTAATGCGACTGTATACTGGCGAGTTTACATGTTCCTGAGAAAATACACACTGTAATGCCGACTGTAATGCGCCCCTTCCGGATGGGAGGGGGACTCAGAAACCTTCGGGTTAGCAGTGGAGAGAGGCAAAAATGCTGATGTAATGCGACTGTATACTGGCGAGTTTTTCATGTTCCTGAGAAAATACACACTTACTCACCTGCAACTCGGCTTGATTACGGGACAGGGATTCGTTGTAAATATCCGCAAGTCTCAAGTATTCATGAGTACCCAGCAAGTCCATAACACGGACTTGTGACGCATTACAAATGCAGTATGTTGTGAAAAAATGGGGCCAAAAAACCCTGCAAACATGTTTTTCAGGTGCTCTAAACACTACAAAAAATGCCTAACTGATCTATTTAAGTCTACTCAATCTCATTTGTCACTCAACTGCATTTGATCTCCTTTGAGTTGTTCTTGTAGTAATGCGATTGTGTAAGTGAGATTTCTTTACAAAACATGAAGTTTTGGGTTTTTCCTTTTTCCCCAAGCTTGTACATGTTTCATTTATATTTCTAAATTCTTTCCTTCCGTGTTCGTTTGTGTTCCTAATCGATTCAAAATTATCTAAAGTTTCGCCATTTATAATTTTGTTTTTGTTCTTTGAAGCTATAGTTCTAAAAAAATATATATATATTTTCCGATCCTAGGTTTCGCAACAATTAAATTTATTTTTCTTAATTTTGCAAACAAGATTTGCTCTTGCATCTAATGCAATGTGGAAGCCGAAATGTTGGCAACAGTAGTGTTGCATGGAAACATGTCATACTAGCACCAACCACTCAATCATTCGCAACTATTGTGAGTTGAAGATTAGTTGAGGCATCATCAATCACCTCAAATATCACCTTACACAAATTCTTGGTTGTGATTTCGAATTGTGTCTGAACACTTAGGGTGGGGTCCCATGGGGTTGCTTCAGGATCTATTTTTAAGGAGCAGGAGGTCTAATGAAGTGAAAAAAATTTTGCTACAGTATTAATTGGAATCTTTTCCTAAAGAATAGCAGCTCCTACCTTTTAGGACTGCAGATTTGAGGGGGTGAAAATGGGGTGGGGCTGGAGATTGCCCCTACAGTTTAGGAATTTTATGTGTCATTTATCAATCATCTCAACTTTTAAACTTGCTTAAATTCTGGAGCTTAAATTTTAAGCTGAACTGCACTACTAATAACTTCATGGGATCACCAGCTTCCTTAAAATTTGGAGCTTCATATTTTAAGCTGAACTTTGTAAGTTCATGGGATCACCACCTTTAAAAAATTCCTAAAAATTCTCAGCAGCACCTGTTGAAACTTTTCAGGAAGCCCTCCTCCATGGGATTCCACCCTAAGCTAGAGATTGTATTGGAGATGAATGTGGCCCTTTATTGACAAATCAAAAAAGTGGAGAGGATGAGAACATCCACAACCATTGCATCAATGATGATCCCAACATGGCAATGGAATCAAAGGATTCACTATTCCAATTATGTTCCATGGATTCACAACACGTACATTTTATCAAGCTCCAACAAAATGTAGTCATAGGATTTTTTATTTCCACGAAATATGTTAGCATTGCAACATATTTAAAGGTACAAAGTGAAACAAGTAGAAGCATGACAAAGCAAGCACAACTTGTGCAAATTTTTACTACCACAGCCTTACTTTCAATGTGACGAGAAGCTCATCCTGGGAGAAGTTGGTCACAAACTTAACCATTGCAGAGAAAGGGTACAAGAAACCTACTCCACATGACTTAAATGGGTTGTTGCTCTAGATAGTTGTGGCAAATATAAGACGAATGTAGAACAGCAAAAGAAATATTAATGCAAGTATGGATGCACCAAATTATCAAATGGGTAAATAGAAAGAAGGAATAGCGTGCTCATCAAAAAATTTAGTTGTTTCAATTGGTCAACTTTTATTTGAGCTCCATCAATGCCTCAAACAAAGTCAAGAATACTAAGAATTTGAGTCTAATGTTACAAGAGGTTGTATTAGAGGTTGGTCCAAAAAATGTGATCCAAGTTGTAATATATAATGTAATATGAAGTTGTAGGGTGAGTACTTGAGGAGAGGCACCCGGCATTTTTTTTGACATGTTTTGTTGCTTATTCCCTTGATCTTTTGTTGTGGGATATAGGCAAACTTGATTGGGTGAAATCCACGGTGGAAGATGCAAAGAACATTACCAAGTACATCTACAATCACCATTTGATGCTTGGTTTGATAAGGGATCACATCAAAAGGAAGGAGCTTGTGCAATTAAGTGCCACGAAGTTTGCAACTAACTTCATCATCTTGCAAAGTATTTATGATTTGCTAAAACATTTTAAGCAGATGCTTGTGAGCTAACAACTAACAATGGGTGGATTCTTCTTATTAAAAGTAGATAGATGGAGAGAGGATCATGAAGACAATTTTTATCATGTTTTTGCAAAGAACATTGATGAGATAATCTAGGTAACTTCAAACTTCTATGTTAATTTTAAATTTTAAATTGTATCATTTAAATTCACTTTTTCTAAATTCTAATTACTAGATATTGTTCAATTTTATTTTATTTTTCAAGCTAACTTTAATTTGTTTGTAGGTGTTGGGGCTTTTAGTCAAGGTTTTGTGCTTCGCAAATGGAGAGTCAAATTTTTTGGGCATATGAGACTATGGAAAAGGCCAAGGAGGTCATCCACAACTTTTACATAAGAGATGGTAGAAAATTTCAACCCATTTGGAACATTCTTGAACAAAGGTGGAACAATGAACTCCACCAACCCATTTAGTATACTAACTCGACGCCAAAATTTTCTTCACGACTTTAGGGATGCCAAAGGGGAGGTTATGGAGAATCACTCAACATGCATTAAGAGGGTGTTGCCTAAGCTTGAGGTCAAGGACCTGATTAAAAAAGAGTTGAAAAAATACAAGTGTGTTGACAATAGGCTCTTTCCTTCACTACTAGCTATCCAAGGAAAAACCACCCAAGCACCGGGTAACAAAAAATCTCAATCTGCACTTTATTTCACATCAAATTTTCAAAAATTTCATGTGTACAATTATTGCTTACTTGCAAACTCGTTAATCTCTTCTTTGCAACTGCTTAATGGGAAATTTGGGGCAAAAAGGGATGTATAGGTTGGAAATCATCTTTCACAAACCTACATGTCCTTTTGGATGTATAGCAAATTTTTAATCATTCTAGACAATCCTCAAGCAAGGTGGGCCACCATAGTCTAGCTAGGAAGATCTTTCTTGTTGCATCATGATTTACATGTTCCCATGCTTCACGTGGGTGCATCTCTCTTAGAATATATTTATTTTCCTCATGCATCAAACATCGTATCTTATCCTTCCCCATATACTATGGGTTTAGTAAAACCTATTAACTGAAATCCTCCTTTTCTTCAGGCCAAAATATTATGTTTGAGGCACATCTAGGGTAGATGGTTAGTAGAAAAGTACCCCCCATTGTCTTCATAATGTTGTAAACACCACAATCTCAAATAACTATGCATCTAAGGATTCGTCATTCACTACTCAAGTTTGTTCTCTTGTCTTTATCCTTGAAAGTTGATAAATGGTCTACAATCACATCGCTTTTCCCTTTTCTCACCATAATTGGGAATGTGAGTTTTTGCAAAAGTGAAGCTATCTTGAAATGGTTGTATGCGTGAATGGTTTGTATGTCAAGCAAAATAATGTTTGTGATCCCCAAATAAAAGAAAGTGATTTGCAAGTGGTATAATCGCTTGCACTAAAGATACCAATATCAAAGCTTCTCTGTTGTTGTAGGGTAATTCCTATAGACACTTAAAATCGTCCTCATCCTAACCACACCCAATTTTATCCTCTTCCAGCATTAATTAAATAAAATTAATTATTTAATTAACCTTTCCACTCATCTTCCTAGCATTAATTAAATAAATTTAATCATTTGTTTAATTAATTAATACTTTTTCCCCCTTTCCTCTATTGTCCACCCTTAAATAAACAAATTCATTCTTCATATCTCAATCCTCCAAAAATTAAATAAATACAACTTATTTAATTCCCCCAAATTCCACTTCAAGCCATTAGTTGACTAAAAACCAATCAGTTAACTAATAAATCCACTTGCGCATTCCTAAGCATGCTTAAGCCATGGTCAAACGTGCAAATCATAGCAAGGATAAACAACAGTTTCTCTCTCTTAGCAGACCAAAAAAATTTACAAAGTAGCAGTTTATAATGTTTGTGAGGCAATATGGCTTGAAAGAATTTAGAAGATTTTCAAGCTAAGCAAGAGAATCTTACAGCTATCATTTGTTATATTTAAATTATAATGTGTTGATAAAATCCATTAAATCAAGCAAAAGTAAGCACATTCAGGTGCATCTACACTTAATTTGAGAACATCAGGAAAGCGTTGTAGAGTCAATGCCCTTCAACATTGAAGATCAAAATAGTTACTAATAATATCCTAATATCTTCACAAATGCAATTTGCAATTAAGTTCCAAATTTTTAATGAAAATTTTGAGTTGTCAAGTCAATGAGCTCCTTTCCTATTTGTCATTAATAATCTTTCAAATGCATGATAAGTAATAATTTTACTCTTATGGTATTTATATAATTTGATACACAGCAGAAAATACCTCCTACTTGTCAATTTTACTCTTAATTTTATGCGTCGCTTAGGTTAGCAAGTGAAACCTTAAATTTGGTAGACATATCCATCATGCATACGAATAGTGTGGTCTATATATACCACTTTGATAACTGAAATTCGCATTAATGACTCATATTTTCTTCCCTGTATTCTGCTTGTTATCAATCTCTTTCAAAAGCAACAACATATGCTTACAGTTTATTCTTTATATGTAGACAGTTAATCTAACACTAATTCCTGTGAATAATCTCTACACAAAAAGTAGCATCTCACAAGCCCTTAAAGCATCCACAAAGGACCCAGAAGAATATCTCTGAAGATAATATAGTCTGTTAAACTGTTTCATAACAATACTTTGTTTAAATAGTGTAGGTTCTCAATTTAATGTTAATAGTAACAAATTTAAGTTAACAAAAGAGTAGAAGGTTTAGTTGTATCAAATTAAGCTAATATTAGTCGTGAACACTTTAGATTAAGTCCTAACATTATTCTAAGATTTCACACTTTGACAAGCATGAACACTACACACATAGATTCACAAGCTGGATCAAAATAAATTTGGACCAAAGTAACTCCGTACCTTTCCTGTTCATTATTTGGTTTAAACTTGGTTGAGACTTCAACAGTAGGATTGACTTGATCTGACTTCACAAACCCATACTTATCCACTGGTTTGTAGGGAGGAACAGGGCCAGGTTCAAAATCAGCACCTATCTGTTTCCTATCAATGTCATCTTGGGTTGTGGCTCCCCTCATTTCAACCTCAAAAACAATTGCAACAGGAAATAAAACTGGCCAGATCAATTTCTCAGTCACATAAAACTGGTTTTGTTTATTGAGTCCACTAGAAATAATAGGTGCCAAAATGGAGCTTTCCCAATAGAGACTAACTATTATTGGAGGAACTTTACAAGTCCACCATATTATTGGTTACTCATACAAATGTGATTTGCCAAATCCTTCTCAATTTAAAATCCCGAGTTAATCTCCTGCACAAGCAACAAACAACCTGCATATTCAGAGAATTCAAATCACCACCAATGTAATCACTTAAAGATATTTGATAGCACCAACAAATCAACATGTCAAATTTCCTGAAATCATTTGTGCCAATGTCTTAACATCTCAATGTGATCACCTCTGTAGGTGAGTACATACATGCTAAATGAAATAAAATTTCATAAGGGCAAAAAACATATGGCACATATAAATAAAGTTTGGTGACAATTTAAAGGATTACAGAAAGAGGTATTACTCCGGTTCAAAGCAGTAACTTGAACAGAAAATGTGTTAGCTCACACATATACATGAATATATGCATTATTATTCCGTGTCCATCTGTTAATAAACTTACCTAACTGGTTATAAAACAGTATTCACAATTTCATTGTCATTGACTGGCCAGATTATTTAAATAATAATACTAGATACTGCAAATGATAATAGTCATCTCTCTTTAAATTTTTAAATGGGTAGCTTAACAGCACATTAAAACAAATGAACCTGAAGTATTTAAATAAATTTTCTTTATTCAAAATGCTATCTTAAATAAGCACTCATTCATTGATCAATTACAAGCAAGAAAGCAAACAAAGAAACAGACGAGTGTTGTTACAAACACTGATAATCACAGATCCTTAGTTTAACAGGGAAATCAATAGTTGTATAATTTTAGAGATGAAACAGATAAAGTAAATTTCACATCTATACTTTTTGAATTTATGAATAAAAGGAGTATAGCAATTTTATTTTTTTGCATTGATAGTTTTTTCAGTGGAAAGAAGATGTACAAGTGCCGTCCAACCATCTGCCATCTCCCTTCTGACTGTTAGTTTTTAATGATCAGATATATAAACTGAAAGCAATCAGACAATGCAGCACTTAAGATAATAAATACAGCAAGATACCCTGGGAAAACCCTCCAACTTGAGGGAGAAAAACCCAGCCAATATATCTCTTATATATTGATATAATAAGAGCAGAAATCTGCTTACAACTCAGGCACAACACAATGCCAATATTGATACAATGAATAATAGGCACCTCTCTTAGATGCAAAATACAAATGAATATGTTTCTCCTTGAGATCGACCTGCTGCTACAGAATGATGATCTGCTGCTCACATCTGAACTTCTTCTACAAATGCGAATATGATAAATGAACTTTTTATGATCAAATGAATGATCATCGACTTGTATTTATACATACGCCTTGGAAGAGATGCGTCCCATCAACCAATAGGTCGGCCTCCAAACAAGGGACGTGTCTTTTAGAAAATCATGCATTCTCTTAAAGTCGGCCCCAATCAATTAATAATTAAAATATTAATTATTAAATATAAATCATTAATATCTTATTTTATGAAGCGCCTCTTCATAAAGCAAAACGATTGTATAAATTGAATAGCCGTAAGGCTATATCTAATTTATTGCTGCCTAGAAGTAGGTCGACTGAAGCTGTACACATCAACACTCCCTCTCAGCTAGGGAGAAATACTTCCAGCTGTACAAGACATATCACCTCATCATGATGTCAATCACCATGGCTACACCCATGTGTGGAACAGAGCATATCACCTCATCGTGATATCAACCATCATGGCTACTCCCATGAATGGTACATGTGCACAAGTGCCCATCACTCAACGTGATGTCGTCATCTCATCATGACGTTCACCATAGATACTCCCAGAGGGTGAATAAACACAAGTACAAGAAAATCATCACAGACTCTCTCACGTGATGTTGTCATGGAGTCACACACATGACATCCACCTTGGCTACTCCCAGAGGGTGGAAACAAGGGCTTGCACCTCAAATCTCTCTTATAGAGAGAAATGCATTAAAGCAAATCATAGAAGATCACTGAAGCTGAGACTCCCTCTCAGCTAGGGCTTCATTCTCCACAATACCAAGCTCGTCTCAAAAGTACACAAACTTTACTCTGGAGAGGGGCTTGGTGAGAATGTTTGTCGTTTGTTCATCAGTGCTAATGTATCTCAATTGAATTGCTTTCCTCAATACCATATCTCTGATATAGTGATATTTGATCTCAACATGTTTGGTTCTATCATGAAACACTGGATTGACAGAAAGCTTCACACAACTTTGATTATCACAATGAATGATAGTAGGCTCCAATGATTATCCAAACAATCTTGCAAGGAGCTTTCGAAGCCACACTGCTTCTCGAGCTGCCACACATACTGCAATATACTCTGCCTCAGCAGTGCTCAGTGCCACTAAAGACTGCTTCCTGCTACACAAGGAGATCATAGCAAACCCCAAATTGAAACAACATCCAAAGGTGCTCTTCCGATCAACAACACAACCTGCCCAATCAGAATCTGTATAACCATGCAGCTTTAAGTCCACACCAGAAGAATATCTCAAGCCATATCCAATTGTGCCACGCAAGTATCTCAAGATATGCTTCACTGCAACTAGATGTATTTGCCTTGGTTCACACATGACCTAACTAAGTGCACTCACTGCATAGCAAATATTTGGTCTAGTATTGACTAAATACATCAATGATCGAATCAACTGTCTGTACATAGTAGGATCCACCATATCTGAACTAGTTACAACCTCCTTAAGCTTCTAAAAGTTGGTCTCCATAGGCGTAGACATGGATTTACAATCCATCATACCAAATCTCTTCAAAATGTCAATTGTATATTTCCCTTGACTCAGAATGATCTCATCCGGCTTTTGCCATGCTTCTAAGCCAAGAAAGTAGTGCATGAGACCAAGATCCTTCATTTCAAATTCAGAAGCTAGCTCCTTCTTGCATTTGAAAATGAGGTGTTCTTGTCCAATAAGAATTAGATCATCAACATATAGAACTAAGATCAATGCTTCGCCATCAATTACTTTGAAATAAAGGTTTGAATCAGCATCATTCTTAGAGAAACCCAAACTCATCAAGTATTGATCAATTCTTTCGTACCAAGCACGAGGAGCCTACTTAAGGCCATACAATGCCTTATTTAGCCTGCAAACATGAGACTCCTTCCCATGAACCTCAAAGCCATCAGGTTGCTCAATATATACCTCTTCCTCAATTACACCATTTAGAAATGTTGTCTTCACGTCCATCTGGTGTATCTTCCATCCCTTAGATGTTGCAAGAGCAACGATGGTCCTGACGGATGTATAACGAGCAACTGGAGCAAATGTTTCCTCATAATCTATACCTTCTTTCTGAGAGAATCCTCTAGCCACAAATCTAGCCATGTACTTCTCAATGCTCCCATCTACTGCATGCTTGATCTTGAAGAGCCATTTAGAAGATACCACAAATTTGCCTTCAGGTCTAGGTACGATGTCCCAAACATCATTCTTGAGGATAGAGTGATATTCCTTAGACATAGCATCTTTCCATACTTGTTGACTTGTAGCTTCAACACTGGAAGGCTCAAACTCAATCATTTGACTCATCAAGGCAACATAGTTTGAAAACTTCTGAGGTCTTTTGATTTCTCTGAAAGTTCCTCTAGGAGCTGCAAAGTTTTCTGCCTCCTGCATTGTTCGCCTAGCCCGTAGAGGTCTCTTTCTACCAATAACAATGTCGGTAGACCCATCAGTAGGTTCCAAAGGCTCAACCGGTTCATCATCTTCTTTTGGATTAGAAGGCTCCCTCTGAATCTCAGGAGTATGGTCAATTTCCATATCCTGGGAAGACTCTTGGTCTTCATTGTCTATCTCCATATGATGACCTTTGGATCTCTTGAATGCAATATCTTCTTCAAATGCAACATCCCTGCTGATCTCAATCAACTTTTGACCAGGAATGTAAACTCTATAGGCTTTTGAAGTCTCACTGTAGCCCACAAATATCCCCTTCTTGCCAAATGGTTCCAACTTTGTCCTTTTGTCTTTAGGGACATGAACATACACAGGACAACCAAATATTCTCAAATGGCTGACTTCAGGCTTCACACCTGTGAAAGCTTCCTCAGGAGTTTTGTTCTCCAAGATACAATTAGGGCTTCGATTCAGAACATACACAGCTGTCCTAGAAGCTTCGGCCCAAAGGAAGATTTGTAGATCTTGATCATGAATCATGGCCTTAGTTGCTTCTACAATAGATCTGTTCTTCCTTTCTGCTACTCCGTTTTGTTGAGGGTTGTAGGGAACACAAAACTCCCTCTTAATTCTTGCTTCAACACAAGTTTTGAAAGCTTCCAAAGATGTATTCTCCTCTGTTGTCAGATCTCAAAACTTTGATCCTTTTCCCGGACAAATTTTCTACTTGAGCTTTGAATTCCTTGAATCTTTCAAGTACTTCCTCAAATTCTTTAGTCTTTAAGAAATAAATCCAAGTCTTTCTAGAGTAGTCATCAATAAAAATTACATAATACAAGAAACCACTCAAAGAAGTAACAAACATTGGACCACACAAATCAGAATGAACAAGATCTAGAATACATTTAGATCTACTTTCACTACTATGGAAAGGTCTTTTAGTGTTCTTACCCAATGCGCATCCTCAACAAGTACCTTCATGCTCCTGGCACAATTTGGGAACGTCGGTGACCATCTTCTCCAAGGTTGGAAGAGCACAGAAGTGAATGTGAGAAAATCTTCTATGCCAAAGCTCACATGAACTTGAAGCATCATGCAACAAGGCTTGTAGAGGACGGGTGGAGAGCCTGTAGAGATATTCTTGTCGAACACCAATCACACTGGTTGTCTTGATGTTAGAGTTCTTTGGCCATGCAAGAATTTTTCCTTCAGAAAATGCTACTTGATACCCCTTGTCTTCTAAGGCTGAAATTGAGACAAGGTTCCTCTTGATGCCAGGTACAAATAGTACATCACTCAACTGTAAGGTGGTTCCTGAATCTAAGTGAATGGTGGAGGTCCCAACGCCTTTCACAGAGTAAGTTGCATCATCTCCAATTATTACTTGAACACTTGAATCTATCATCACCAAATCTGAGAGATGTTCTCTAAACCCAGTGATGTGACGAGAGGCGCCACTATCAATCAACCAAGTGTTGCTATCTGTTGGAACATTGCTTGATAAGGCAAAATAGAATAGGAATTCCCTTGAATCCTTCTGAGGAGAGGTCTCATCCACATCCACAAATGAAGCATGCTGCTTAGGCCTGGTTGGGCAATCCTTTGCATAGTGACCAAACTTGTCACATCTAAACATTGAACACGAGATAGATCCTTCTTCTTCTTGAATGCAGGAGCACCATCTGACCTTTTATCTCTATTCCTCTTGAAGTATCCTTTCTTTCCTCCTTCTCCTTTCTTCTTCGAGGATTGAGCAAAAAGAGCATGAATGTCTTCATTTGTAGAGCTTTGACCAATGCCTCTTGCAACCAACTTTGATTCTTCTTGAATACAATCTGCTCTCAATCGGTCAAACTTAGGAAGTTTTGATCTCGCACTGATTCCTTGAATGTATGACTCCCAAGATTTAGGAAGACCATTGAGAGCCAACATAGTCAGATCCTTGCTATCAACAATATGCCCAATGGTAGAGAGCTAATCTCTCAATTCGGTGATCTTCATGAAGTATGAGATGATGGATTCTCCTTTCACCATCTTAATATGATGAAGTTGTTGCTTTAGTGCAAGAGCTCAACTTGTGTTGTTGATCTCATACATCTCCTCTAAAGTTTTGAACATATCTCTTGTTGTTTTCAACTTGGAGATGATTGGCACAATGTGATCTTTCACGGAATCAACCAACATCTTTTTCGCCTTAGTGTCGTTTCTCTTCCATTGAGGCTTCTTATTCTCTTCAGTTGATTCGAGAGCTTCATTCTCCACGAACTCAGCTAACTCGTTTTTCTCCAAAGCGAGCATCACTCTAAACTTCCAGGATGCGAAGTTTGATGCACCCTCAAGTTTGTCTTCGACCTTGAGCGCGTTCACCATCTTGATGAAAGGATAGATGCAATCAAGGATGAGAACAATAATGCAAGATAATGCTGCTTATATAAATCTAATCAGATCTTTCCTTAGACCCGCTCTAATACCATGTTGGTTTTTAATGATCAGATATATAAACTGAAAAAAATCAGACAATGCAGCACTTAAGATAATAAATACAACAAGATACCCTGGGAAAACCCTCCAACTTGAGGGAGAAAAACCCAACCAATATATCTCTTATATATTGATATAATAAGAGCAGAAATCTGCTTACAACTCAAGCACAACACAATGCCAATATTGATACAATGAATAATAAGCACCTCTCTTAGATGCAAAATACAAATGAATATGTTTCTCCTTGAGATCGACCTACTACTACAGAATGATGATGTGCTGCTCACATCTGAACTTCCTCTACAAATGCGAATATGATAAATGATCTTTTTATGATCAAATGAATGATCATCAACTTGTATTTATACACACGCCTTGGAAGAGATGCGTCCCATCAACCAATAGGTCGGCCTCCAAACAAGGGACGTGCCTTTTAGAAAATCGCGCCTTCTCTTAAAGTCGGCCCCAATCAATTAATTATTAAATATAAATCATTAATATCTTATTTTATGAAGCGCCTCTTCATAAAGAAAATCGATTGTATAAATTGAATAGCCATAAGGCTATATTTAATTTATTGCTGCCTGGAAGTAGGTCGACTGAAGCTGTACACATCAACACTGACAAAAGATTTCCCTAATGAATTTGGGGAACAGTTGATTACTACTCAAACACATGGATGATCCATGTAAATATAGAAAAATATATATTATTTTTTTCAGTTGTCATCTTTTGTGTATCCATGTTGTCTTCTAAATACAGTTAACATCCGGTTTCTCTTTTGTATGATTTTCCTTTACTATCTCGTATATCCCTCAATACTATGCTCAAAAAAGTAGAAGAACAATGTATGTATCCATGTCTATTCAGCGCATCACACATTGCCCAGTTGACTAATTAGAAATTTTAGTATATTAGTGAGATCAAAAGCAAGCATTGTCCACTCTTAAAATCATAACCAAAATACAGGAAAATTTTGCCAAGCCTTGACTATTTTGAAACCTATTACATTCCACAAAACCCGTTGAAACATAACCAACAACCTATACATACTCATTACCAAAAGCCTGAAGGTCAAGCATAGTGGGCTCGTACTAATTGATTTACCATCAACCTCCTCGGTTAGCTGCCTCTAGAAATATCAAATCTAACTCTGAGTTTTGAAAATTGATGTTAATGGCTCAAATTCTATGCTGTCTATATCTACTGTACAAATTGTTAACTATTCTTTTCCTCCCACAACATAACTGGGTTCCTTCATTGCTGCAAAATTGGGCCAAACACTCCTGATATAGAAACAAACAAGGCTCTTTGGGTAAAGCATCCTAAATCACCTAGCTATGTGATATCACCCAATTTTTACAAGCAGGTAACAAGTTCCCTTGTTCCATGGGGATGCATCCCCTCCCCCCTAACTAGGCATTTCTACGACAAGGACATTTCAGAGATGTCGAGACTTGGGAGAAACATCCCTCCACCCTCCCACCACTGCCACCATGTACTTGGGGACGTTCCTGTGACATCTCCCTCAAAGAGAAGATGTTTATGGTCCCTCAAAAAGGGGATGTTTAGGACATCCTCTTGTTTTGCAAACGTTGCCAAGACCTTGGGACATCACCAAGACACTCAAGGGACTCCCAAGCATCTCCTAACCATACTCGAGACTCCCAAGTGTCTCTCGACCCCACCCGTGACTCCCAAGTGTCTCTTAACCCCACCCGAGACTCCCAGGCATAACTCATGGCAGATCAATCAAAATCCCCAATTTTAAAAAATATATATATTTTTTGGATCCTTATGTCATAGACCCTAAACCTGTAATGTCCCGAATTCAAATTGAGAAGGGGCCGACATGTTTTTGAAATAGTGTTTGTTAATACTAAATGATTAAATTAATAAAAGAATAAATAAACTGTTGTGGCCGACCTCACTTGAGGCGCCAATTCAAACTTAAATTTTAATTTTAGTTCTGGCCGACATATCTTCTGTTGGCGGCTTGATTAGCTTAAATAGGCGATTGATTCCCTTGTTTGATCATCACAAATTTGGATAGTTTATTCTACCAATCTCGTAGGGGGATGTAGTTCAACTGGCAGGCACCTAAGGTGAGCGTAGCTCCATCTTGGGAAATTCGTGTTTGGCGTCATTGCCTCATTGTACTCACACAGGGTTTCGATGGTTTGCAGAGAGACATCACTTAGGCACTGACGGAGGCAACACCACCCAATCTAGCCGAGCCTCACGGCTCTGGCTAAAGCTCTTTGTTGATCTCATCTGTTGAATGTGTGCCTTTCGGCGTACCAATGCAGCAACGTCTTTCACAGTACCCGCATATCTTTTGTTTGTTTGCAGTGATTTCTCCTGTCTGTGCCATCCATTGCAAATACACCAAAGTAAAGTTCCGACACCACTGCAAGGGCGACGGCTCCTGAAGTGGCAATCGAATCTAGGTGTGGACAGCTTAATCGGGGGTTCCAAATTGGGACTAGTTCTCAGATGCGATTATCATTATACTACAAATTGATTTCTATATATATTTATGGTGTCCTTCTTTGTCACTTATTTCTGAAGCAATTTTAGATCTTCTGTGAGATACGATGATTCTATTGAGCAGCGACTAGAGTTACATTTTACTCAGTTTCAAAACAAAATTGTGAATTTGCAGTATTAAGTTGTTAAATCCTAATTCAGGATCATTTCAGTGGTATCAGAGCCTCAAACCTTGCCAACTTGAGGATATTTTATGTAGTTGAGTCAAAGAGATCAACGCACCATTTAGAGGGAGAGAAAGAAAGCAGCGGTGGAGTCTTCTAGAATAGGAGACAGAGGTAAGAAGATGGGAGACAAAGATGATCAGTTTGAGAATTTCTTGAAAAAGATGGCCCAGGTGCAAGAGCAAACAAATCAGATGATACAATTAATGATGCAGTCCATGAATGACAAGAACAACAATGGGACGAAAGGTAGTCATTCCAACAATTCGAGATCTGAGACTCAAAGTAATAAGGTTATGCGCCCCACACAACCCACGTTTCTACCCAAGCATGGACCAAATAATGGAGGTGAAGAATAGAGCCTAGCAGAAGGAGATATCAACGCAAGTATGGAAGCTTATATGCAGATTGATCTTGAGATAAGGCACCAGCTTCCATTCATTCAATTTCACAATATAAAGAATGGATCGAAGGGAAGCCAAGTAACTCACCACCCCAACAGGGATATGCAACATAGGGTGAGTAAGTTGACACTTCCAACATTTGATGGCTCGAGGAAGGTGACAACACAAGCATGGATACAAAAGTTGGATACATATTTTTCTCTCAGCCCCATGATTGAAGAAGAAGCTATCAAATTTGCCATTCTACAATTGGAGGGTTTAGCCCATGAGTGGTGGCACCATGGCATTGTGACTCAAGGATTTGGACAAGTATCTACAGATGCAGATTTCACACAAAAGCTGACAGAGAGATTTGATAGAAAAGATCCTGAAGCATATTTTCAGGAGCTAACAAGACTCAAGCAAACAAGCACCATGGATGATTATGTTTCAGAATTTCAAAGGCTTGCGGTGATGGTATCAAATGTTTCGGACAAGAGGCTCACATTCTTTTTCATTGAAGGCCTATCAGATTATTTTCGGGGCTTGGTAAGGGTGTTGGAGCCAGCAACACTTGAGGAAGCCATTCGTAGGGCCTTGAGTTTAGAACATTCCACCAAAAAGGGGAAACCGATGACTAAGAGCACACCAGTAGGACAGCCAAAGAAGCCTTTTTCTAAGGCAAGTTCGCCACCTAAGAGTTTTCCTCCAGGACCGAATGGATCAGACATGTCAAGAAATGAACTTCGTCGGAAGGGTTTGTGCTACCATTGCAAAGAAAAGTGGAATGAGCATCACAAATGCCAAGGGAAAGGACAAGTCTACTACGTTGAGGTAGTCTCCGATGATGAGGTAGAAACCCAAGGAGGAGGCAATGAGGAGGATACCAAGGAGGAAGAACAAGAGGTCATTGTATACGGTGGTTTCACGAGAGGTACTCTTGCAACACTTTCGGGAGCACCACAATACCATTCTCTACGCATTCGAGGAGTTCTCCGAGGATAAAGAGTGACAGTATTGATAGATAGCGGAGCTACTCATAATTTCATTGACCAGAAGACATTTGCCAAGTTACGCCTAGGAGCAAAAGACTTTTGTGATGTCCCCATCACAAAGATAAGAATAAATTTAATATATTTATATTTTTATAGATATATGTATTCAAATAGAGTAAAGAACATTCTCATTTAAATTATATATGGAAACATGACTAACTTGGGTGCCATTGTGACAGAGTAGAAGAAGAGATCCTAGAAGAAACTAAGAGGTTTTTGCTTGAGGACAAGCAAAGTTGGGAGGGGAAGACTGTCATGTCCCTAAAAATGTGACAATGAAGATAACAAAATACATATTTAAATTATTAATGATTCATACGATTATTTCGATATCCTTATAATTATAATTATCAAGAGAAAATATTATAATTATAATTATATTATCAATATTAAAATAATAAACGCTAAGATTATATAATATAAATGAATAATAAATATATATAAATATTGAATAACATATAAATATAAATATGTCAAAATAAATATAAGTAATTACAGTTGAGATATTATTATGATTATAATTACCAAGATAATATTATAATTATACATATAAAATTGATAATACAAGATGAATATTGAATATCATTGTAATTATAATCATTATAATATATAAATACTAAAATAAATAAATAAATAAAGTAATGACAAAAATACATATTAAAAATATATGTGCACATATTAATAATTCAATATTATTATAATTATCAATTGAAAATATTATATTTACAAATACTAAAATATAAAAACTAATATAAATGAATATAGAAAACTATAAATATCATAATAATGAGAATATTCACAAGAAAATAATATTATTTAAATAAGACTAAGCCTTAGTTAAATAATTAAATAATAATCATAAAGGCATCAATACTAATAGAGGCATTTTAATTATTATAAGCAACAGCCACGTTAGGGCAAAAAACAGCAATTATAGTTAATGACTATTTTATGAAAGGAAACGAATGAAAGAAAGTACCCTTTGGCGGCCAGCGATGTGAAGTGGTGCCTCCTTGCAAAGAGAAAGGAGGTGTATAAATAGAAGGAGAGATAGAGGGAAAAGGAGGGAAGAGGAGAAAAAGGAGGATAGCGATCAGCAGCTTTCTGTATGTATGGTTTCATTTATGGTTCCACAAATCAGTTAGCATAATTCAAATTGGGGTTTCATAGTTTATAATTTAATTTATGATCTCTTAATTCAGTTCGTATGATTTAATTTATGATTCCATAATCCCATTAAGTGTGAAGTAATATATGTTTCAGAATAGTGGATTCCACTATAATATTTATTTAGTGTGATCATGTATGATTCCAAAATTAGGAGTCAACTTATATTATGAAAGGATAGAAGGAAACAAAAGCTAAGAAATCTGGAAAATATATTTTTGAATATAGCTGCAGATGTAATCAGAAAATGGAATGTCAATTAATTATATATATATATAAATAAATTCACATAAAATAATTAGAAGAAAATTGATACTAATTAAAAATAAGTGTGTGTGTGTAAATATATATATATATGATTATGCAAAAGTGATACTTACAGCAATTATTAAGTCTTATAAGTAATTATGATATTTTAAATAAGTATGGATAGTAGATTCTTACCCACTTGATCAACACTAACAATATCTTCTAAGTGTGAAGACTAGATCAATTGGGAATGAAGGGTTTCAATCAGGTGAAAAGTATTCTCTAACTCATTGGTCATTTGGAAATTAAGGATTTAGAGAAAATGAAGCACATCGGCAAAGGGGGACATTACAACTTTGAGGGGTTTGATGTGGTAGCTACCGGAGGAAACATCCTTTCTTGCACTAAACAGATTCAACAAATGGAGCTAATCTTAGGAGGACACAAGATGAGGGATGATTTCTATGTTGTGGACATTGGTGACATGGACATGGTGCTAGGAGTACAGTGGTTTCACTCATTAGGAGAGTACACCACCAACTACCAAACCATGGAGCTGAAATTCAAGCATAATGGCAAAGAGGTTGTCCTCAAAGGCCTCTCCAGAAATGGCCCTATGGTGGTGTCAGCAAAAAGGATGGAGGGATCTTTTCGAAGAGATGAGGTAGCATGGGCGGCAGGGTGCTTAATTACGGATACTAGTCCTTCGAAAAAAGAAAGAACCTTTCCCATTGACATTCAGGCCATCTTGAACAAAAAGTGCAAGGTGTTTCAGGAGATTCTAGTTGGTTTGCCATCGGATAGGGGATTTCAGCATGTGATAGAACTCAAAGGTGCCAAACTTGTTATCACTACTCCATATCGACATCCCAGGGTATACAAGGAAGAGATTGAGAAGGCAATCAAGGAGTTGTTGGATATGGGACATACTTGTCCAAGCTCAAGCCCTTTTACATCTTCAGTGGTTTTGGTCAAAAAGAAGGATGGGACACTCAGGATGTGCATCGATTATAGAGCCCTCAACAAAAAGACCATCAAGAACCGCTACCCTATTCCCAGGATTGATGAATTAATAGATGAGCTACATGGGGCAGTATACTTTTCCAAGATTGATCTGCGTTCAGGATATCATTGGATTAGAATCAGGAATGAGGATGTGCATAAAACAGCTTTCAGGTGTCATTATAGGGCATTATGAGTTCTTGGTGATGCCGTTTGGGTTAACCAATGCCCCGCTACATTCAAGTCTTGCATGAACCAGGTATTCATTCTTCAGTTGAGGAAATTTGTGTTGGTTTTCTTTGATGACATCTTGATCTACAGTAAGACATGGGAAGAACATTTGAGGCATATAGAGGAGGTGCTTGACATCCTTGAGAAGAATTCATTCTATGCTAAAATGTCAAAATGTGAATTTGGGATGACTGAGATTCTGTATTTGGGCCATAAGATCAGCGCTCAAGGGGTTAGCGTTGATGAGGAGAAGATCAAGGCAATTCAGGAATGGGCTAGACCCAAGAACTTGACTCAGTTGAGGGGATTTGTGGGCCTTTGCAGCTACTACAGAAGATTTGTAAAGGGTTTCTCTCAGCTTGCACCACCGTTGACTAATTTGACCAAGAAAGGAGCTTTCTCTTGGAGTCCCACAGCACAACAAGCATTTGACAAACTCAAGGAGGTAATGAGTTCGTGTCCTGTTTTGGCTATTCCCGATTTCTCATCTCCTTTTGTACTTGAGTGTGATGCCTCAGGGGAAGGTATTGGAGCGGTGCTAATGCAAAATAAGCATCCCATTGCATATGAGAGCAGGAAACTCACAAATGCAGAGAAGGGTTTTTCCATCTATGATAAGGAGATGTTGGTTGTCATGCATGCCCTTGCGAAATTTAGATAGTACTTCGTTTGTGGGAGATTTGTGGTGAAGACGGATCATAACAGCTTGAAGTACTTCCTCAATCATCACGATTTGAATGATAGACAACAGAAATGGGTAAGCAAGCTTCAAACCTATGATTTTGATATTGAATATGTGAAGGGAAAAAACAATGTGGTAGCAGATGCACTCTCTAGGAAGCATTATCTGTGCGCTATGACTGATATATCTGTTGATTGGAGGGTAGGTATTATAGCTGAGTATGCTAGAGATTCATTCGCTAATGATATTTTGGAAGGAAAAGTAACTGATGACAGGCACAAGGTGGTTGAAGATCTCATCCCCTATAAGAATCGGGTGTATCTTGTGCCTCACTCTAAGATCAAGGATAGGATTGTGAGAGCTTGCCATGACACTCCTCTTGCTGGCCATCCCGGGTTCTATAAGACATACAAGCAAGTGAGGGAATGTTTCTCATGGAAGGGGCTGAAAAATGATATTTTGCAGCATGTGAGAGAATGTTTGGTGTGCCAACAAAATAAATCAGAGAATGTATTACTAGCTGGTTTGTTACAGCCCTTACCTATTCTAGATCAAAAATGGGAGAGCATATCGATGGATTTCATCACCGGGCTCCCGAGGGTGCAAGGTAAAGATTGTATTTATGTTGTGGTGGATAGACTCACTAAATATGCTCATTTTTATGCCATTAGTTTCGAATTTAGGGCTCCTCAAGTTGCAGATCTATTCTTTAGAGAAGTATTTAGACTCCATGGGCTACCAAGAAACATTGTGAGTGACAGGGAGAGCAGGTCCATCAGCTTGTTTCGGCAAGAACTTTTTCGTTTGGCGCACACAAAATTAACCCCCAACACTAGCTATCATCCCCAAACGGATGGACAAACGAAAATCATGAATAAGTGGATTGAAGGATATTTGAGGAACTATGCGACGGGGCAGCAATCCGCTTGGGTGAAATGGCTACATCTTGGAGAGTTTTGCTACAACACCACACATCACATGTCCATTGGAATGTCTCCTTTCAAAGCACTCTATGGTTACGAGGCTACCTCCTTCATGAATCTGATTCTTGCAGATAGCAGAGTCCCAAGTGCTAGAGACATGGTACAACAAAGTGTGGATATCATGAATTCATTAAAATAAAATCTGCAGTGTGCACAAAATCAGCAGAAGTTATATGCAAATCAGTGAAGAACTGAGAGGGTCTTTGAGGTTAAGGACATGGTGTATTTGAGATTGCAGCCATACAGGCAGTCATCTCTCAAGGGGAATGAAGCGGAAAAGCTGAAACCTAGATTCTACGGGCCATTCAGAATCACAAGGAAGATTGGAGAGGTTGCATATGAGCTCAAGTTGCCTCCAAGGAGTAGAATTCATAACATTTTTCATGTATCATGCTTGAAGAAGGCGTTGGGGCAGCAAATCACACCATCGATGGAGTTGCCACCCCTTGATGACGAAGGCAAATTAATTCTCGAGCCTGAAATGGTGCTGGACGTAAGAGAGAAGCGCTTGAGGAACAAAGTCATTCCGGAATATTTGGTGAAATGGAAGAACCTGCCTACCGAGGATGCTACCTAGGAGGGAGTGGAGATCTTTGAGCATCCTAACTTGAAGTTGCTCAAGGACAAGCAACAATTTGACGGCAGGGACTGTAATGTCCCGAATTCAAATTGAGAAGGGGCTGACGTGTTTTTGAAATAGTGTTTGTTAACACTAAATGATTAAATAAATAAACGAAAAAATAAACTATTGTGGCCCACCTCACTTGAGGCGCTAATTCAAACTTAAATTTTTATTTTAGTTCTGGCCGACATATCTTCTGTTGGCGGCTTGATTAGCTTAAATAGGCGATTGATTCCCTTGTCCGATCATCATGAATTTGGATAGTTTATTTTGCCAATATTGCAGGGGGACGTAGTTCAATTGGCGGGCACCTAAGGTGAGCGTAGCTCCATCTTGGGAAATTCGTGTTTGGCGTCATTGCCTCATTGTACTCACACAGGGTTTCGATGGTTTGCAGAGAGACATCACTTAGGCGCCGACGGAGGCAACACCACCCGATCTGGCTAAGCCTCAAGGCTCTGGCCGAAGCTCTTCGTCGATCTCATCTGTTGAATGTGTGCCTTTCGGCAATCCAATACAGCAGCGTCTTTCACAATACCCACATATCTTCCGTTTGTTTGCAGCAATTTCTCCTGTCCATGCCATCCACTGCAAATACACCAAAGTGAAGTTCCGGCGCCACTGCAAGGGCGACGACTCCTGAAGTGGCAATCGGATCTAGGTGTGGAGAGCTTAATTGAAGGTTCCAAATCGGGACTAGTTCTCAGATGCGATTATCATTGTACTGCAAACTGATTTCAATATATATATATATTTATGGTGTCATTCTTTGTCACTTATTTCTGAAGCAATTTTAGATCTTCTATGAGATACGATGATTCTAATGAGCAGCAACTAGAGTTACATTTTACTCAGTTCCAAAACAGAATTGTGAATTTGCAGTATTAAGTTGTTAAATCCTAATTCAGGATCATTTCAAAACCTAATGGTCTATTAATATGGGATCATTCCATCATGTGAATACTGTTTGACAGAAAGATTAAAAGAGAATGCATATTGAAGGAGTACGCAGATGCTGAAGACCTGCTAATTGTTCGAAAAAATACTACGAAGAATTCCTATGGATTACAAAGGCAAGTGGGATACGTGTCAACTGTTTGATGTGATGTCCAATGGAGCAATGTATAAATGTTGCTCAGCATGAATATTAAGTTCAGCCACTTAGTCAAGACATACAAATTAATGCAAGGAAAAGGAAGTGCGCAGCCAACGTCATGTTAGTGTTAACTAAATTTATTAAATGAAATTATAATTAAAGTTTGTCAAGGGGCATTTGAAGGTTTATGACTGTTGGAGTAAGACTCTATTTAAGAGAGACCAAGCAAGGAGGAGGCATCATTGAGAAAACATTTTTATTATCTGATTTATACTCCTTGTGGAGCATGGAACTATGTTCAATTAACCTAAGAACAAAAACCCTCTAGGTCTCGAATTGGAGGACAAAAGCCCACAATTCCTTGGCATGATTTCACACAGAGATCACCATTGTGCAAATTTGATTAATTTCGGTTTGAATTAAAATATCCTTTCAACTAGCAGCTGGTCATGGCAATCTAAGGGCAGATATCAAGTAGATTTTGAAGCATCTCAAAGGCATTTCACTAAGAGATAGATCACTGCAGATTTGAGACGAAATACCAGCCGCTTCAAAGATTTAAATTAGTTTTTCTGAACTATATTCTAAATATTAAATCTGATTAAAGAATAGACCATGACTGTAATTTCTGAATCATCAAGAAGCAACAAGGATTTCATATTTATGTTTAATTGTGCAAGTCCCTACAGATTCCGCAAGGATTTGATACTGGCAGTATTCTCTTTGTGCAAACTATTATGATTGTGAGCTAGGTTTTGTTATATTTATAAAAAAATTATTAAACAGGATATTACACACAGAGTTGAGTATAAAGGATTACGTTAAGAAATTTTTTGAAGTTAAACCGTTACAGCAGCTCATGTAGAAGAAGATGAAGAGAAACTTTGAGGTATGTATATGGCCTTAGGCTTTCTATTCAAAATGTTGAGTAGCTTTTATTGCATTCTGTAGAAGAAGGTAATCACTGATCTTTGAGGGCAGAAGAGAAGTTAAGAAGACAACAAAGTGTAAGAGGAAGATACTATGGAGGTGAAAAGAAAATTATTGGCAGATGCAAGGAGTCTGAAAAGAAGGATAAGGAGCAAAGTAGCACCTTACAGCAGTATCAGTGACCTTAATCTTATTCGCGTGGAGGAAGAGAATATGACAGAGGTTGTTGTAGAAGATTTGAAGGAATTTGTTTTAGGTGGGATTAGCATGGCCATTGGACATATAACCATCCAGAAGCACATAAGGAAAATTTAAGAAGTGATGCAATCATGCAAGAGTTTATGTAACTGAATCAAGAGATGAACCATTGGATGAAGAGGTTTCAGTTTAAGTAGAGGAAGGTAAGAGTTTGATGTTGTGTCACTAATTGAGCTAGAATTTTCCATTCAAATTTCAAAATAGTGTTTGAATGTAAAACTTAAAAGGTGATTAGCTTATAATGAGAAGTTGAAAAGTGTAATGTAACCACCATTGACTATGCCTCTGTATAAATATATGAATTTTGAATTAAAAAAGGGCTTCTCTCTCCATATAAAAGGGAGGACTGCTAGTTTTATATTGTTATCTTCATGAGGTTGTATGTTTTTTGTTTCAGCAAATATGTGTGCTTCAACTACATATGTTGTTATTTGCAAATCTGATTTTATTCAAATACTTGTGTATGCATTGTATATGGAGATCATTCTTCCCATAGATGAATTCTGTTTATTTTATTCATGTTGAAATTCATGAGGATACAAAGTGGATTTACGTGAATATTGTTCATGACTTTACTATGGACTGCATATGGAGCTTTGGAGCTTTTGATGGACTCTGTCGAAGGGATTATAAAGAGTGCAGTTTGTGCCATCCGTGTGCCTCTTGTATTGATTAAAATAATTAATCTTTATCTGTACATATATTTAGTCTGTGTATCATCAAGGTTGCTGAGATGAGATTTAAACTATACAAATGTTTCTTTGATTAGTTTTCACCAGACAAATTTCATTAACCCACATTCCATTCTACATTATTCCATTGATGGAAGTGTGCCTTCTCATTTTCATTTTCTCTCTAGCTATTTGGACCAATTCTCAGTCCTAATCTTGCTTTTGCGTTTCCCTCTCTCACTTTCAGCCTTATTTGCCAATTTTGCCCTTTCTCAATTTTTGGCAAGAGTTAAAACCTTAAAACACCAAATCCCACAAGGGAGACACTTCTCTCAAATACAAAGGAAAGCCACAGATTCATATTAATCTCATTAAATGATTCGTTCACAGCAATAATCTTCTGACCTAATGTTTAGATTCTAGAAATCTAAACAACAATGTCTTGGATTAAAAGAAATCAGCCTCCTAAAACTAACACAAACAACCTTATTGCAACTCAAAGTGCTTGCACACTATTGCTCCACTTCTATTTTAAACTCTAACAAATAAGATGAAAAAGCATCATTAGTAAAGTGATTTCCGGTACTTCAGCAAACTACTATGCTGGAGTTGAAATTCTGCATGATTTCATTACTATTACAGAAAATATTTTGAGACTCCAGTGCCAAAGTTTTTTAATTACTCAACAGGCTCTGCAAGAAAAAAAGGCCTTGACAATAATAAAAAAAAATGAAACAAGAATTTGATAATGTTGCAGATGATATGAAGAAACACCATTAGTTTAGCTACTCCTCACATGTCTTACAAGCTGCAACAATGTACATTAGATTGATAATTCTTGAACAATAGAAGTCCACACACTACTCCACATGTACAATGTGATGAATCCACTGCAAAGAAATGAAGTCTTTCATCATTTTTATATTTTTATGGTTCAGCTTGCAATATTTCCCTTAAAATTTATCATCAGTATTATGCGGTGGGTGTGTCTTAGGATCTGGGACATATCCTCTAGATTTCTTGCATCTAGAAAACCTGTGGATGCATCCCCAAAACACAAGGGGCACATCCTGGACATCCTGAATATGCTTCTTCACATGATTTCTTTAACAAGTTTGGCAAGCTTGAGGATTCAACTTACAGATGCACAATGACATGAATGTGACTGAAATAAAAAACCAGCATAGTGGAAAGACCTCAATCAATATTTCTTTTCTCCACAGCCATGAACCTGAGTTTGATCAGCACTTTAATAAATAATAACCCATGTAGCTATGCGTGCAGTTCCTTTTAATATTTGCATCCATGAAAGGTGATGTACATAGAGGTCTCCATTCTCTATTTCTAGCTAAGCTTTCTATATTTTTCTTTATATTCATGATCGATGAGTCAGACACAGCCAAGCCCATTGTAGTTTCAACTAAAGCTGCAATAGATAATGCATATGCAAGTTGGGACACCTGCTGCAAAGGATGATTGGCTTATTGTGGTTTTCGAAGCATTTCATGACAGATCCTGCAAATTCAATCAGGATCTCAATCCCCAGAGTACAATCAAGAAAGGCAATTTCAGTGGTAATCACAAACAAGGATTTTCCCTTCAGTCATGCATAGTGAATACAATAACAACCTCAATTACCTTGCTTTCCTTTACAACAAGAATGAGCGGCATAAATGCCACTGGGGCCTCAATCACCTAAAGATCTCAGTTTTTTGGTTTTTCTCTTACAGTCGTGGCCAATGGTACTACAGATACAATTAGAATAAGAAATTATCTATGGACTCTATAATTGCCATGATGGTCTTGAGCATAATGCACGCCTATGTGACATGGAGTATATCAAGGTCAAGTGCACTTGCTTAGGTTTTTCGATATAGTTATGAACTTATGACAGATAAGTTGCAATCTGAGGAATGTCCTCTCCTGTGTCACATGATGGCATTACTTCCTGGGAGGTCATCCATTCAGGTTCTGCAGATATAATTAGAGTGAGAAATTGTCTACAGATCTCAGATTCCCACGATAACCTTTGAAACAATGCACACATATACAATGCCCTGTCCTCTTCCAGACGATGGCAATACTTCCAGAAGGGTCACCCACTCAACCAGTACTCACTTGAACACCTCTCCAAAGTTCCCGATAGGTATCATAGTTAGTTAGTTCCTCGTTTGGATTCGTGCAAACAGGGGAATGAACATCAATTCCATCTGTCTGTAAGGATGAGTGAAACCGAAAGAAGAGTGGTCATCTATGCCACTCCTATTAAATTATAAGTAGATGAAGATAAACCTGACCTACCTAATATTGAAGAGGCAGGTACTTACATTTTGTTTGGCATAATTGTAGTGGGAAATTACCAAAAAATGAAAAAAGATACATTTCTGATTGCAATGATTTTCTGGGGTCAACAGGATATTTTGATTAGGTTCCGACGTTTCGTATCTCCCTACAAACATTACTATTGTTTCTGCAACTTTCTGCGCACAATCTCTTTCTCTTTCTCGTGTATATGAATGGAACGGGATCCAATCTCTTTCCTATCTCTTCAAACGCAGTCAATCCAATAAAATCAATAGGTGTGGTCTTGTATAAACCCTGATGCTTGAAGAGGCACTCGGCGTGGCTTGTATGAATAAATTCCACACGATGTCGGTAATTTGAAACTGAATTAACCATACAAAGATTTGTATTTTCTTGAGAGGGTTACGGCAATTTCAACAAATTTTAATTTCTCTTTAGGCCGTGTGATCTACATTCAGCTACACGGCAAGGAGAAGATTGGCTTCATAATCAAGCCTTTTAATACGGCAATTAATAATAAAATCCCCAGATTGACACCCAAAAAAAACTAAAGAATTTCAATTTCTGTTAAGCTATTTTGAAGAAAAAATGAAAATAGAAATGATCTCTGAACATAATTCCACAGAAAGTATGTAAAAGCCAACAAATTCAGGTTTCCTAAATTTAGGGAGAGAAAAATGAAAAAACAAAGGAAATAATAAGAAAAGAAGAGAAATCGGCAGAATTCGGACAACTGACCTTGGGCTGAGGATGTATGAAATCTGTTGCATTTTAATCAGAACTGAGCTCCGCAGAAGGCGCTCCTGCTCAGAGGATATGGAAGCCCAGAACATGGAATACGACAGGGCAAGCCAATTGGATGAACATTTTATTTCTCGTCGCTATTAACTAATTAGTCCGACGTGTTTCAAGGAGAAAGTTGAGTTTACATTTACGTTACTTGAATAACTTTTCTGTGAACGGATGACTTTGGGTCTGTGATGTGATATAATAGCCTTCTGATTGCTTACAGATCTACATTAATGGTGAATTCTTAATTCGTGGTGGGCCCCTGGAATATGATGTGTAAGAATGGCTTCCGAAGCTACTATGTATGGACCACAACGAACAACTGTTTGGTCTATGCGGAGTTACTCAGAAATCATTTTATTAGTTAAATTATAATGTTTTCTTGTTCATGTGCATTGGCAATGTGATTTTAAAAATAAAAATTTATTGTTTGGACAAAGTTAGTCTTTTTTTTGGGGTCAATGGGCTCTTGGATTTGTAGGGAAGTTGAATGGTTCTAAATAAGCCCATCAAGGACCAAGTCTCGTTGAGTGCAAGGTCTTGACACATTGTACTCCAACTACTTTGCGGGAATGGATAGCCCTCGATCCTTGACTCTTAGCCAAAAAGACTTGAACCTATAGGTCATACTTATGTATTAAAATGATAGAAAATCTTCCAACTATTTTATTTTATTTTTTGTATAAATAGGACTCATTATATGGGACCCAATGATTATGTCGATAAGATGAAACGTGATAATATTATGAATGGATAGCAATGTTATTTACATAAGATTATGAAATAATATAAAACTAAAAGTTTTTTGACTTTGTTTAATCTTTATAATAGGGTCAAGATCTCTAATTGTAATAAGTATATTTTTTTACATGGTCAAGTTTTCTTTTTTAAATTACACAAATTCTTTACAATAATTGTAA
This sequence comes from Sequoiadendron giganteum, assembly GCA_007115665.2. Taxonomy (NCBI): domain Eukaryota; kingdom Viridiplantae; phylum Streptophyta; class Pinopsida; order Cupressales; family Cupressaceae; genus Sequoiadendron; species Sequoiadendron giganteum. The sequence continues at coordinate 804,863,860 of CM021102.1, forward strand.
AGTGAAATGTAAGGAATTATAGTTTAGTCAATTGAGTAGGTATTAGAGTAGTCATCACTATGAATGGTGGTAAAACAATTATTGTAGTCTTCTTCTGGTGTTATAACAAGTAATGCATTATTGTTTATATTTGTTGTAATAGTTATACATAGTAGAATAAGTGTATGTAGAAATGTGTAATCAAGTAGTGATTGAGAAAAATGGGCGAGCAAGGCAAAAATCGACAGAGGAGAATCAGATTGTGGGCAGAGGAAGTTGAAAGAGAGTTGTCATTGAACTCAACTTGGCATCAACCACGACAGGATCATTCGCAAAGGTGGGAGCATGGTAAGGAGGGGAGATTTCAAAATTGATTGGATCGTGACTGTTTTACCCAAAATAATTTTTTGGCATTCTACTTATATTGAGCTAAATCATGTTAAAATGTCGTCAAAAGTATGTTTTAGGTCAAACCAAACATAAGGTTTTTGTGGGTTTCTGTTAAGGAACATATGGTTAAATTTCAAAAAAAATGAAAATTAGGGTTTTGTGCCCCTATTTTTAGGGAAAACCCCTGAAAATAGGACCTTCTTGGAAATGATTGAAAATGATTTTATTAGGATTAATCGACTTCACGATCACACTGATCAAGTCAGAATCATCAAAAAGCATGTTTTACTCTAGTGGGTCTATTTCTATTTTTCAGGAACGAAGTTAGGAGCTCTGCAACCATTAATGGCAGATTGGCCAATACTAGGTGCTGAAAGTTAAGCTTCAAAAGCTCCAATGAAGAAGTTGTTAGGCCTCAAAAATGCAGGTTTGAACCACAAGAGGTTGCCAAGCTCTTGACACGTTTTTGGCTAACGTACAAGGCCAATGAATGTGATTGAGCCTTCTACTCTTTAGGCTCTGCTAAGCCTAGGCGGGTGTACCTATGTAAATGATGCAGATTTGGACTATGCTTCCTACTTAATCAATCTATCCACAATGGCAATTTAACAATGGAGAGATGTGATCCTAATTTGGTATAAATTGTATAAGCAATATCAAGGTATATGAATATGTTCAGTTAACAAATGTAGTATTTTGGAAATGAATTCAATGAAACTAATTAAATAAAATGGGTGAGACCAGTGCCTTGTTGGGTAAAACGGAGTCAAGTGAAAGTCTATGATGAATGGCTTCTATTTGGCAGTTATTCTAATTGTTTGGCATACAGATATTAGTTTATAACTTGTATAAATATGCAAGAAAGTGATTGACAAACTCTACTGGAGACATAATATCAACCCTAATTATATGATTCTTCTTACTGATCCAAATAACACTTCCAGATTACTGTGATTGATCAACAGGAATTTAATTCTTCTTTAAAGAAACCAAATAATCACATCACACAAGTACAACAATTGTGCATTGATAAATTGAGTATATACTTGATATATCTACTTAAATAATCAAGAAATGTTATGTTGGAGACAATCAAATAATTGAATGAATTCAACAAACAACTAATACCAAAATGGGGCCACCGAATCAAATATCTTTCATTAACTTCATCAAAATTATACTTGCATTATGGTCTTTTGAAATGTAAACATTGTATTTGTTCCTATTCGCCTATTACTTTTTCCTCTCTAATCTACTCCCTCTTTTTGGTCTTGGTCTCTCTTATTTATACGAGAGGCAACAAGCTTCAAACCAAAAGACATGTCTCTTGATAACAAAACATAAGATTAAGACTTAAATATAACTGAAAGAAATTAACAATAACAGGTGTATTAATCCGTTAATCTTCGAGTAAAAGCCCGTGTTCAACCAAGACCTGTTCAAAGCTTTTACTGTATGACTCTTCCTCTTTGTGATGCATACAATCATTCTTCATCCGAGCCCAGATATTTCTCCTGCCATTTGCTAATTGTCAGATCGTTTGGCCATTTAAATTCTCATGTAGCAGTGAAGTTCGTGAGGTGGCTTTTCCATCTGTTGTTAAGCAGGTTCCTAGTATCTACCACGAACTTCATGTATCCATTAACTAGTTTGACAATTCCATCAAACACATTATGAAACCCATCAAGGTTGATATCCCCATCATTTTGTATGTGTGTCAAGCATTGAGAAATCATCTGATCAAATTCGTTCCTCCACACATCAACACCTTTTATTTGATTATCATCTCTGATGATTAAGGGGTTGAAGAGGTACTTTATAGATTCAAATGCACTCCTCCTATTCTCCACCTTTTTCTTCATGTCTATTAAGTATTTATGCTCCTCAATTACCCCTTTCACCATTTCTTGAGTAGGCTTGAGTCTCAGAGGGGCATCTGGATCCCTTTGTGTTGCTTTGCAGAGAGTGGTTAGGATGTGATAAGTAGGCTGCCATCTTTTCTGGAGTTCATCAATAATAGGGGAATTAGCACTTATTTGTTCCAAGGCTTTAACTAGATTGCTAAAGCTCTCGTGTACTCCACCTATTTTTTCTTTCAGTACCCCAACTCTATGCTCCAATATTTTTCTTAGGGTATCCAAGATGTGATGTTTGACATCTTCCATATTGTGTTTCTTTAGCCAATCAATTTTATCTTTCATCTGTTGAATTTGTGGGTCTTCAGCTTGGATGGGTGGATGATAAACAACTACCTCATTCCCCCTTACTATTGTAGCCTATTGTAATTGCTGCTTTAGCTTCACATTTTCAATGAATAACTTATTTATCTCATCATTTGACAATTTCAACCTTTTCTCATATTCACTTGCCTTCTTTTCCATATTTTCCACAACGTCCTTAGTAAACATTACAGAGTGCATAGTTATAGTTGCAGCCTCTGTGGGAGTTGTATCTTTCATTGTCCTCACCATGGCTAACCCCCTCATTTCTTTCACCACATCTAAGAGCCTGGGCTTCCTTCTATTCTTTTGCTTTGTCCATAGGGCAAGAGTCTGAGTGGTAGGTCTATACCCTGTTCCTGATACACCTTCCTTTGAATCAAATTTTTCAATTAACATTGGGTCATCTTGTGATCTAATCTGGTCCAAAAGAAACACCTTGGACAACTCCATTCCTGGTATGATTAGCATGTCACTTTTCAACACCAATTCTCTTGCTTCCTGAGGGGTAACATTGATATTATCAATATTTAGTTATGCCAATGTTTGGGCCTGAACTTCAACTTGTTTTGAATCATCAACTCCTATGAGATTCATTCTCAATCTTTCATCAAATTATCTCATCTTTATTTTGATCCAAAAATATTTAAACTCATTACTATGAATAAAACTGTCATCCTTTATAAACCTTAAAGAGACAACTACTCTCTCATTGTCCTAAATCTCATCTGCAACATCTTCTGAAATCCTTATTTTGGGGTCATGAGGCTCTTGAATCTTTTGTTGCTTTGTTGCTTCTTTTATCTCAATTAGGGCAAGGATTGCTCCTTCTTCTTCATCATCACTACATTTAACCAAAGATTCAATCTTTTGCTTCTTGGCCTGGGGCTCTTGTGTTGGAGATGAAGGGGATGGGTGTGAAGGTGATGAGGAAGGCAAATATGATGTGGAAGATTCATGTGATGGTTGTTGGGGTGTAGGAGTAGGAACTAACCCCTCATCTTGAGCTATTTTATACATCTCATCATATTTTCCAAGGGTCGGTTGCATCCTTTTTAAAAGGTTAGGTTCATCTGCAAAGAATCCCTTGAAGCCCTTGTCCTTTTGCCTTTTCTGGTTTTCCCATTTCATCATTGTGACCCACCTCTTTCTTATCTGCATAACATCTACAAAATAAACCAAATTTCTTATAACGTCCTCCTCGGGGTCAAATTCATGTGTGATGGCCCTTTTAGTTAGCAAAGTTCTTCTAATCATATTTATGTGGCCCTCCGGGTCACATACTCTTTCCTTCCCAGATTTGAGGGAATAGTTGACCCTCATGAATCTTTGCAGCTCCTCTAACATGTCTAATCCAACAGACAAATCCTCAAACACTGTCAGATCAGGAAAGAATGTGTCTTTTCTTTGATTCCTCATTAGATCGTGCTCCATCCACAGTATCTGCCACATAAACTCTAAAAAACATAATCTTGCTGGTACAAACTTATGCAAGATGTGTGGTGCTTGGTTACATCCATACACTCTAATGATCGTGTGTAGTGGCATAAAGAACCAATCGGCATAATTATGGGTAAAACCTTGGTTTGGTCTATGTTGTACTGGCCTCATTACCTTCATTAAAGACTCAGGCAGTCTTGGTGTGGGGTATCCAAGGGCATCTATTAACCTCACCGAAAAATCATCTCTAAACACCACAAAATCACTTTCTTTGCATTTTTTGTCCCAGATGTAACACCAATTCTGTACAGGAAACCTAACTCCATTTTCTTGTGTACATAATTTCATCCTGTTAGTCCATTTTGTTTCATTTTTGTTAGGAAAAATTCAATAGAGAAATTTTTTTTCCTAATGCCAAGTCTCAAAGGAGAAGAGAGATATGCCTTATAATGTTTACAATTACAGTTCATTAAGACACACATGAAAGAAAAAACAAAACCGAGAAATAAACACATAACACAATTGACACCAGATTTACATGGGAAAACCCTTACGAGAGAAAAACCCACCACACCAAAGAAAGATCACTTGTATTGCAGTAATCAAATTACATACAAGTTACAGTCTCCTCTTTCCGGATGACAATTCTATATCAGCAACATTTCCCTGACCAGCCTTGTATCGAATTACACTGTTACAATACTTTCATTCAACATACAATGAGATTCACTCACTGATCATTCGACTCACTAACTCGACCAGACCCACAATCAAACTATTCATCCATCGCTCAAGCTGTATGTTCGTTTCCCACAAGAAAATGGTCACAATAGTTCAACTACCCAATCGGTTCACATTCTGTATCGCTCATTGGTCCAAGAAAGAACACGTAGGACAAATTCTTGGTCAATTGATTTCAACTTTATTACTCATCGGTGAAACAACAGAATGTATCGAACAGATTTCAGACTGTCCACAGGCTATCGCACATGGCACCGACTCCTATCACTCAGACTTTTGGTGAAGTCTCCCCGATCTCAAGACCATCGGCAAGACAATCGCTATCGCCAACACATTGGGAAGTCACACCGAACATTCATGTCTCCCCGATGACCCAACAAACACTAAGACCGCACATATCATCAAGAGTCACACCGATCGTTCACCAAGAGAAGATCCATCGATGAGAGAAACACCATCGACAAGAGATCAGGAGGTCACACCGACATCAAAAGTCTCCTCGATGTGTTCATCGCCAAGACTCTCCCCGATGATCTTCGTCTCCCAGACATTTGCCATTAGAGCGAGCTGGAGATGTCACCCCGACTATTTTGGTCATGCCGATATCACCGAGAAAACCACTAGGTCATGCTGACATCGCCAAGACTTCTGCTGGAAACTCACTCTGATAGATCATGTCACCCCAATGGTTCTCATCGCCAAGATAGATCCAAGGTCACAGCGATCTGATCAGCTGCTCATCGACAAGACATTCCAAAGGTCTCACTGATATTGCTCTTTCAAGAGTTTGATGTCAGTAAGAATTGAGGCACTTTTTCCAACAATCTCCCACTTGATGAAGATCTTGCTGGCACCTCCAGAGCACAAAAAAACTATTGAGTTTTATGGGCACCAAGGCCCATCGAACTGGTACACCACCTGTACTTGTCTGTGCTCACTGGTTTCATCAATGCATCTGCAACATTTTCCAGAGTATCCACCTTTTCTAAAGAGACCTTTCCATCCTCCACCATATCTCGTACAAAGTGATACTGCACATCAATATGTTTCATCCTGGCATGGAAAGTAGGATTCTTTGCTAGACAAATAGCACTCTGACTGCAACACTAAATTGTAATCTTCCCTGCATCAAACCCAATGTTAGAACACAAATGTTTTAACCAAATTGCTTCTTTACAGGCATGAGTTGCTGCCATGTACTCAACCTCTGTAGTGGACAAAGCGACTACAGCTTGTCGCTTGCTCATCTAACTAATTGCACCACCATTCAACATGAAAGTATATCCACTGGTGGACCTTCTACTGTCAATGTCCCCTGCCCAATCAAAATCCACATATCCACGAATGTTGAGAGTCCTTTGTGATCCAACCAAATGTCCATGGTAACACAGAGCATAGTCTAAAGTGCCCCTCATATATCTAAGCACTCTTTTCACAACATCCCAATGTGTCCTTCCTGGATTTTCCATAAATCAACTAAGAACTCCCACTGCTTGGGCAATGTCTGGCCTTATACAGACCATTGCATACATTAAACTGCCAACTGCACTAGCATAAGGCACTTTGGCCATGTCCTCCATCTCAGTAGGAGATTTTAGACAATCTTCAACAAATAGCTTTGTTCCCTGCAAAATTGGAACAACTAGCTGCTTGCAATCATTCATACCAAATCTCTCCAGAACAGTATTAATATACTTATTTTGGCTAAGCCAAAGCTTTCTGCCCTTTCTGTCCTTGGTTATTTCCATCCCCAGAATATACCTAGTTGCACCAAGATCTTTCTTTTCAAACTTTGCAGACAACTGAGATTTTAGATCAGAAATCATTAACTTACTATTTCCTATGAACATCATATCATCAACATAAAGAGCAATAATAAGAATCTGATCATTTTCAGTCTTGTAGTACACACAATGATCTGATTTTGATTTTACAAATCCCAAAGATAAAACAAATGTGTCAATTTTTTGGTACCACATCCTAGGTGATTGCTTCAAACCATATAGATTTTTTTTCAACTTGCAAACCAGATTTTCGTTACCTTTTCTCACAAAGTGCTCAGGCTGGGACATATAGATTTCTTCTTCAAGATCACCATGAAGAAATGTTGTCTTCACATCCATCTGCTCAATCTACAAATCATATGTTGCAGCAAGTTATAAAAGAAATCTAATAGATGCCAGCTTTGCTATAGGAGAAAAAATTTCCCCATAATCAATTCCCTCTACCTGGGAATAACCCTTCGCAACCAATCTCGCTTTATACTTTTCAACACAACCATCTAGACCAATTTTATTTTTAAACACCCACTTGCAGCCCATAGGCTTTCTACCTTTAGGCAATGGGACCAGATCCCAAGTATCATTTTTCCTTAATGATGCTATTTCTTCATTCATGGCTTCCAACCAGGAATCTGAATCAAACATTTCAATTGCCTCTTTTACAGTCCTAGGCTTATCTGTGTTAGTAATCAAAGCATAGGCACAACTAGAATCTAACATAGAGAATCCATACCTATTTGGTTTTTTCTTCTCACGTGTAGACCTCCTCATAGGCCGAGGCTGAGGTTGTGGTTATTCTTCTTGTTCAGAACTCTCAGAGCTGCTCGAACTCTCCTCAGTTTCAGGTATACTTTCAATGTGTTGTTCCTCTTTTCCTGGAGTTAGAGGTATCTCAACAACATCATTCTTCTTTTCCTCTTCCTTCATCCCTGACTGTAGATCTACTGAAGAAGATTTCAGTTCCTGGAAGATTACACTTTTGTTGTACAATACCTTCTTAGTCACAAGATTCCAAAACTTGTATCCTTTCACACCAAGACCATACCCAATGAAGATACATTTTTTAGCTTTGTTGTCCAATTTAGATCTTTTCACATCCGACACATAAACATATGCTTCGCAGCCAAAGACACGAATATGTCTGAGAGAGGGCTTCTTACCAGACCAAGCTTCCATAGGCGTTATATCAAAAAGTGTTGAAGAAGGTGATCGATTCAATAAGTAACATGCTATAGCCACAACCTCAACCCAAAACATTTGCTCCAGACCAGCATTGCTCAACATACTTCTTGCCTTCTCCATCAACATCTTGTTCAACCTTTCAGCAACTCCATTTTGCTATGGAGTGTAAGGTGTTGTTTTATGCCTCTTAATCCCATGGTCTTTGCAATAAATTTCAAACTCATCAGAACAAAAATCACCACCATTATCAGTCCTTAGACACTTTATTTTTCTTCCAGTTTGATTTTCCACAAGGTTTTTAAATTCCTTAAAATGACTTAACACTTCTGATTTACTTTTTAAAGAATAGTCAAATGCCCTTCTCGAATAATCATCAATAAAAGAAACATAATATTTAGACTTCGATAACGAAGGAACATCCACTAGACCACACACATTAGAATGAATATAATCCAGAACACCAGAAGATTTATGAGGATTAGAGTAGGATGAAACATGGTGTTGTTTGCCATATATACAATGTTCACAAAATTCAAAATCAAGATTACAATCATCAAGCCCCTCAACCAAGGTTTTTATTCTCCAAGGCTTTCAAACCTTTTTCACCAATGTGACCGAGCCTCTGATGCCAGAGCATAGTCTTTTCTATTGGAAGTTTCACTTCCAAGGAATTTTCTCCAATAGGAACATTTTCATTCTTCTCTTTACGAACAACCTTCTGTGACTTTGCAGAGACACTATTGCATTGAACAACCAGTGCATCCAACTTGAACAGAGTACCAATTCGGGCACCCCTATCTAGCACCATCAAGCCTCTAGTCATTTTACAACCATTGCTAGAGAAAGAGACTTGCGCTCCAGCATCATTCAACTTGCTTACATAAATTAAATTTTGAGCTAGACTTGGTATATGCATTACGCCATCAATTCCCTTAATTCGACCATCAGGAAACTGAATTCTGACTCTTCCACGACCAACTATCTCCAGAGATGAATTGCTTGCCAGATACACCTTTCCACCATCACATTCTTCATACTTAGTAAACCAGTCTCTATGAGATGTCATGTGAAATGATGCTTCAAAATCAATCAGCCAGACATCATCTGATGCCTGAATTTCTAAGGATGCAATAAAGGCATTTGCATCGCTCTGAGAAGAATCATTGTTAGAAGAATTCTTCTTCCATTTCTTTCTCTCCTCTTTGTAATCCTTTCACACATGACCAGGTTGCCCACAGTTCCAACACTTCACCTTGGACTTCTTACCAGGAGACTTTGATCTCCCTTCTGATTTCAATTTGGACTTCTTGTCCTTTTTCTTGCCTTTTTCCTTTGATCTGCCTCAAACAATAAGAACCTCCTTTGCCATCTCAGAAGATTTCCTTCTCATTTCTTTTGATAACAAATAAGCAACCACATCCTCCATTTTGAAAGTGGTTGTTGTGATCCCAATCGCCATCACCAAGTGATCCCAAGAATCTGGAAAAGAACATAAGAGCATACAATGATCTTCTTCTTCAATCTTCACACCTACAAATGTTAACTGAGAAATCGACATGTTAAAGGTATTTAAGTGATTAGCAATAGACATTCCTCCCTCCATCTTCAAAGAGTACAACTTCTTCCTCAAAAACAACTTATTTTACCAAGGACTTGCCCTGATAAATACCTCCCAATCTTTTCCACAACATAGAGGCAGTCTTCTCTTCATGAACGTTTAGGAGAACAGAGTCTACCAAACAGAGTCTTTTTAACCCTTTTTCTTTTTGATCTATGAGATCCCAATCTTCTTGTGTCATGGTTGTAGGTTTCATTCCAAACACAACAATCCAAAGATCATGATCCACCAACAGGTCTTCCATTTTAAGTTTCCACAACTCAAAATTGTTGTCGTTGAATTTCTCAATTTTAATCCTTCCAGACGTACTTGTCATTGCCATCTTAATATGTAATTAGACAAATTCAATACTTTTACAAAACTCCCACTGAACAAAAATTGACACAAAAAACCAATCTACCCACAAGGATAACACAATTGGCCAGGCTCTGATACAACTTGTTAGTAAAAATTCAATAGCGAAACAAATTTTCCTAATGCCAAGTCTCAGAGGAGAAGAGAGATATGCATTTTAATGTTTACAATTATAGTTCATTAAGACACACATGAAAGAGAAAAAAAAAACTGAGAAATAAACACATAACATAATTGACACCAGATTTAATTTGGGAAAACCCTTACGGGAGAAAAACCCACCACACCAAAGAAAGATCACTTGTATTACAGTAATCAAATTACATACAAGTTACAGTCTCTTCTTTTCAGATGACAATTCTATATCAACAACATTTCCCTGATCAACCTTGTATCGAATTACACTATTACAATACTTTCATTCAACATACAATGGAATTCACTCACTGATCATTTGACTCACTAACTTGACCAGACCCACGACCAAACTATTCATCCATCGCTCAAGTTGTCTATTCGTTTCCCACAAGAAAACGGTCACAACAATTCAATTGCCCAATCGGTTCGCATTATGTATCGCTCATTGGTCCAAGACAGAACGTGTAGGACAAATGCTTGGTCAACCGATTTCAAATTTATTGCTCATCGATGAGACAACAGAATGTGTTGAACTGATGTCAGACTGTCCACAGGCTATCGCACACTGCACTTGCTCCTATCGCTCAAACTTTTGGTGAAGTCTCCCCTATCTCAAGACCATCGGCAAGACAATTGCTATTGCCAACAAACTCGGAAGTCACACCGAACATTCATGTCTCCCCGATGACCCAATGAACACTAAGACCGTGCATATCGGCAAGAGTCATGCCGATTGTTCACCAGGAGAAGATCCATCTACGAGAGAAACGCCATCGGCAGGAGATCAGGAGGTCACGCCGACAACACAAGTCTCCCTGACGCGTTCATTGCCAAGACTCTCCCCGATTATCTTCGTCACCCAAACATCTGCCATTGAAGCAAGCTGGAGATGTCACCCTGACTATTCTAGTCACGCCGCTATCTTCGAGACAACCACCATATCATGCCAACGTCGCCAAGACTTATGATAGATCATGTCACCCAGATGGTTCTCATCACCAAGACAGATCCAAGGTCACAGCAATCTGATTAGCAACTCATCGACAAGACATTCCAAAGGTATCACCAATATTGCTCTTTCAGGAGTTCGATGTCAGTAAGCATTGAGGAACTTTTTCTAACAATTTTGATACAAAATCAAATTGCATAACAAAGAATATTTTTTGAAAGTAATGGGGGCCTTTGCTTCCCTGACCTATAGCAAGCCTTCATGAATTTTCTCTTTAATCATAGATGCGAAATCAAATTCTACATTAGATTCAGGGTGCTTAATAATCATGGCCATCATCATTAACCCTAGCAACATGTGTTCCTCTACATCTACCCCTAATATTTGACATAATGCAAAATAAGTTTTTTTGAAATACACTTGAAATTTTGAGACTTGGAAGGGTTCTAATTTAGAAGCAGGGATTGAGATTTTCCTATTATCATCACCCCTCTTCATGTGTAAGGGGAGCTCATCACTTCTGTAGGTTCTTCTCAGCCTCTTGTACTCCTGCTCTAATTTCACTAGATTCACCTCTATCGCAACATGTTTATTCAGATTAAAACATTTCACACTCAGTATCAATTAAGACATCGGGCACAATCAGCTTGGCCACGTCTAGGGTCCACGAGTTTGATGTTGGAACCTTGTCATTCCTCCTCTGGTAGAAATACCAGTATAGGTTCCAACCTGACTGGGGTGTGATTGGGTCCCTACAACCCTGAGCTAAGTCTCTGAAAAAAAAAATTGACCCTTTGTTTACTGACCCAAGCAATAGAGCAAGCAATTGTGATTGCAAAGAGGGTTTACTAGGCTTGGCTTCATCTTTCTTAGCTCCTACTTCTATTTTCTTCGGGGCCATTATGAAATTTACAGATAAGAATGAGTGGAACTTACCCGGTGATATAATTTGCCTTAAAAAATTATCTTCTCCTCCGACCTCTTAGCTTGCCCGTGACTCGATATTAGTTGTTGTAAATGAAAAACAACCAAATTATTTTGTGTATTTTAATCCCAAGCTGCATTTACTCCTGACTCATAAATTCACATGATTCAAATCTTTGTATCGAGCTCAATTCATATTTTGAAGTTGACTGATGTGACTAGTATGCTTTAAATGACCCAACGATTACTTTACCGCGTTACCTCGTGTCATTTTTCATTCCCCTATGGTACCACTGTATATATTGTTACCTTGCTTCACTACACTGCTCCACTGCAGGCTATCTTTCTCCCTCCTGCGGTACCGCAGTGTCCTTTGATCTCCTTTGTGTTGCTTACTGCTCTACCGCACATCACCTTTGGTTCCCATGCAGTACTACAATGTATCTGCCCTAGACATATCAATATACTACTATACCATGGGATACCTTTCACCTTCCAGAGGTATGGCGGCGTTTATTCTTGCTTTTCTTTCTATACCGCTCTACTGCGGGTTACATTTCTTTTTCTTGCGGTATGGTGGTGTCCACTCTCATAGTTATTCTCAAGTGTACCGCTCTACTGTGGGTCTTGTTCTAACCCTCTGCGGTGTAGCGGTTTCCCTTCATTACTATTCTTTATCTCACTGCTCTACCGCGGGCTAAGCTCTAACCCTCCATGGTATAACAGTAAAAGGGTAGAGTGTTTAACTGTCTTGATTGTGATACCGCGGGCTATTATGCAAGAGGCTACGGTAAGGTGGTATGAGGTGAGGGTTATATTGGGTGGATAATGCGGTAGCGATACATCGGTAAAAGGCTATTTTGGCCTTGTGGATGGTAATAAAGTGATTTTTTATGACATATCTATCATGAATTTGGATTTTTAATAGGTAAATCCCTTCAGAATTTATATGAAAATTTTGGTTCTAACAATGGCTCTAGTTGGGGATGAATGGTCATAAGATCATTGCAAGAATTCAGATCATTAGGAGAGCAGACCAAGCATTATGTAACATGGAATGGTGGAGAAAATGAGGCAAGAGGAAGGTGGTGGAAGTGGCATGAAATCCTATTCTACTGTGCATGGAAAACTTTGACTGATTTTTAGAAGGTTGTCCAGGAATTGTCCATGCACTAGTAATCCTTGACCTTCACCTATTCTACCGTGCATGGAAATGATACATTTTAAGAGGTTTATCAAGAGTTGTCCATGCATTGGTTGTTGGATGTTGTGGTTGTGTTGTTGATATGTGGTTGTCATTGATGTCAACACTATTAACATTAATGATTATGAAGGTTGTACATGTCGAGGATATTGAGAAAATTGTAATAAATATATTGTAGGCAACCAGTGAAGCTGAGAAGGTCAGAGTGATGAAAATTTATGTACATTGATGATTAGAAGGCGCGCATTAAAGGGTTTGTTTCTGAGCCTATCTAGTATGTTGTCTAAATTTTTTAGAGGTGCACATCAAGAATTGAGGAAGTTATGAAGTTCTATGTTCCTACAGTTATTCAGTTACTGTAGCAGGTGTTTCTGGAAGATGAGATTGCAATTCTGGTGAAGCGAGTTGTTGCGTACGTTTCTGAGGTGTTTAGTGATGTTTCTAGATAGTGCTCTATCAATGTGGTACATCTACATTGATCGGCGTGTTTGTGATTGAAGATTTTTCCTTGTGCGTTTAAGGTTTTCATGTTCTTGGCCGACATGATGGTGGTAGCGTGTTGTAGATCCTTATGGATTAATCTCGTATTGTTTGGTGTGTTCGAGGATATTGATTTAGGTCCTCACTATGTTGTGACCGACTTAGGTTGGTGCGCATTAAGATTTATTCATGTATTGAGACCGACAGTTGTAATTTATTCTTTATTTTTGGCCGACAAAGTTGTTGATGTAAATCCATGTAGTGGATATATAAGAGCAATTGTTTACTCATTTTAATGTATGCTCAGTGAATGTATGTAAGGTATATGCAAGATATGTGCAAATAAAGCTCAAATCATTCGAGTGCAGAGCAGAGTGTGAAGAAGATTGAGTGAAGTGTGAAGAAGTGTTTTTGTGCCTAACCAAAACTATAATCAAGCTTTTGTAGAAGCTAATTTCTCAGTTCAACCTCATCAGATGGATTTAATCTGATTGCTTTATGTAAGGCAGTGAGTCTTCCCTTTGAGCAATGACCTCTAGGCAATGTGCCTAAATTCATGTGCATTCCCTATTCATTTCTTTCATTATACTTTTAACAGGGTATAATCTTGTGGACTAACATCCATCGTGGTTTTTCCCCTAACAAGGTTTCCACGTATAAAAATCTTGGTGTTCATGTGTCTTTGATGTGTTCTTGATTTATGCTTTCACTATTAATTATCAAATCTGAGATTAAAATTTGTTTAAGGTTGAATAAGATTAATTTTTGTAACAACGGATTCACCCCCCCTCTCAGTTGTCTATCCTTGTTTTGCAAACAATTGGTATAAGAGGTAGTTCCTCTGAAGAATTTTAACAGCTTGAGGTGATCCGAGATGACATCATACAAGAAGGATAGTCCTAGATTCAATGGTACAAACCACTCTCTGTGGAAAGTCATAATGGAGTGTCATTTGAAGTGCATTGGTGAGCTTTCTGGAAGATTACAAAGAATGCATATACAATTCCTTAGAATGGTCCCTCTACTGCTAATGAGATCAAAGAAGCAGAAACTAATACTAGAGCTATATAAGCATTGCTAAGTGCTTTGATAGATTCAGAGATGAAAAATGTAATAGGTCTGAAGAGTGCACATGAGATATGGAAAAAGTTGGAAACATTATATGAAGGAGATGCACTAGTGAAAGTTGCTAAGCTACAAAGTCTGAAAGGCAAGTGGGAGAACATGAAGATGAAAATATCTTTTCTTTCTTGCAAAAGGTAAATGAATTAGTGATGGACATTAGGTGTGTTGATGGAACCTTGGAAGAATGAGATTGTGGCTAAAATACTTAGATCTGTGCCTGCTTCTTACAAAACAAAAGCTCATGCTATTGAAGAGCTTAGGATAGTAACAAATGTGACAAGAGATATGATGATTGGAAAACTTGTTGCCTTTGAGTTGAGTGAATTTGGCGAATCTTCTCCTAAGACAGAGTCTGCATTTAAAGCTACTGTATCCAAAAAAATCCAACAAAGATATGATCCGGGAGAGAGTTCCAGGAAAACATTCAAGTATGAAGAAGAAATGAAACTGATTGAAGATGAAGAAAGAGAGCTAGAAGAATTGGAAGTACTGATTGTGAAAAGAGAAGCCACATGACAAGGTAAGTACAAAGGAAAGTTTCCTATTAAATGTTTCTCTTGCAGTAAGATAGGTCATTTTGCATCAAGATGTCCTGAAAGAGTCTCTAAGTATAAACCTGATAAGACTAGATTTCAAAAGAAATGTTATTATGTTGAAGGAGTTACTGATGATGAATCTGATAAAGAAACTGGAAATGAAGATGAATGGGTATTCATTGCTATCAAGGAAAATGGTCCGGTGTCCACTGAATCAACTAGTAATGAGAATATTGAGAAAGCTCTTGCAACCAGAATTGATGAGAAGGATGAGTGGGTGATTGACAGCGGATGCTCACATCATATGACTGGTGATAAAGGAAATTTTCTAATCTTGGAAAAGTATGACGATGGTGTTGTAATATTTGTAGATAACAATGTTGGTGTGATTTGTGGCAGAGGCACTATTTCTCTTGGTGGAAAATGCAATACTGATGATGTTCTTTATGTTGAAGGATTGAAGAATCTGTTGAGTGTTGGATAGATGGTTGAAAAAGGTTACAATCTTTACTTCAAAGATGGTAAGTGGAAGATATTGGGAAGCTTAGGAAATGTGATTGCTTCAGGTACAAAGACAAGAGGTAATATTTCCACTTGAATGCTTCTAGTGAAAGTTGTTTGATTGCTCAAGTTGATGTAAGTTGGTTATGGCATAGAAGGCCGTGTCATGTGAATTTTGATAACATTGTCAAAATAAGATCCACACAAGTAGTCGGATATCTACCTAAGTTAGTGAAGCCTACTAACACTATATGCAAGGAATGTCAGATGAGAAAATAGACAAGAATTTCATTTTGGAGCAAACAACATCATTCTAATGGAGTATTGGATTTGGTACATACTGATCTATGTGGTCCATCCAGAATCAAAAGTCTACAAGGAGAAAGGTACTTTATGTTGCTTATTGATGATTATTCTAGAATGGTTTGGGTTGCCTTCTTAAGAGAAAAACATGAGGCATTTGAGAAATTCAAGAACTTCAAAGCTTTGGTAGAAACTGAGACAGGTTTGAAGATCAAATGTTTAAGATCAGACAGAGGTGGTGAATTCACTTCTCGGGAGTTCGATTCATTCTATGAAGAGCATGGAATAAAAAGACAGTTATCTGCTCCCCGGACCCCACAACAGAATGAAGTGGTTGAGAGAAAGAACAAAATAATTTTAGATGTTGCTAGAACTATGATGTTGGAAGGAAATGTTCCTCATTTCTACTGGAGAGAAGTTGCAAGCACTGTTGTTTACACTATCAACCAGGTGAATGTCAACAGTAATTTTGGTAAGACTCCTTTTGAGCTATGGTTTGGTTATAAACCTATTGTTAAGTATTTCAAAATCTTTGGAAGCAGATGTTATATTAAAAGAGATGAAGATATAGGAAATTTTGAAGCTAGAAGTGATGAGGGAATATTTTTGGGTTACTCTACTAAGAGCAAATCCTACCGGTGTTACAATAAAAGATTGAAGAAAATGGTTGAGAGTGGAAATGTCAAAGTCGATGAGGATATTGCAAGATCATCTAGGTATTGCGGATATGAATCAGATGACCAAAAAGATAGTACTGATAATGGAAAGAATGTGCAGACACATAATCAAACTCAAAGTGTTTTGGTGAATCAAGAAAATCATGAAGAAGAAGACAGTGGAAACACAAAAGAAAGAACAAAACCCAAAACTGCAAGGTATGTAAAGTGAAGTCATTCTAAAAGTCAAATCATAGGAGACAAAAACAAAGGTGTACAAAATAGAAGAAGAATTGCAGAAGAATATTGTCTGATATCCAAAACTGAGCCTAGTAATGTCAATGAAGCATGCAAAGATGAATATTGGATGCAAGCAATGAAGGAAGAATTGATGCTGATAGAGAAAAATGATACATGGATTCTTGTTCCTTGACCTCAAGACAAAAATGTGATTGGAACCAAATGGGTCTTTCGGAATAAGTTGAATGAACAAGGTGAAGTGATCAGGAATAAAGCAAGACTAGTATGTAAAGGATATTCACAGATGGAAGGTATTGATTTTGAAGAAACCTTTTCCCCTGTTGCTAGAATTGAAGTTGTAAGGCTATTTCTTGCTTATGCTACTTTCAAGAACTACAAAGTATATCAAATGGATGTGAAGTCAACATTTCTGAATGGTGAGTTAGAAAAAAAAGTTTATGTTGAGCAATCAGATGGATTTCAATTGACTAATGAAAAGGACATGGTGTGTTGGTTGAAGAAAGCACTATATGGACTCAAACAAGCCCTAGATCTTGGTATGCAAGATTGGATAAATACTTGTTGAAGCTTGGATTCAATAAAGGTACTGCTAGCAACAATCTGTATTTCAAGGTGGATCAAGATAAAGAATTGATCATTGAATTCTTTGTTGATGACATTATTTTTGAAGGTGGTGATAACTTATGTATGAAATTTGCTGATGAAATGAAAAGTGAATTTGAAATGTCAATGATAGGAGAACTAAAATTATTTTTAGGATTGCAAATTACTCAGTTAGATGATGGAATATTTATTTCTTAGTCCAAGTATGTAAGAGAGTTACTGAAAAAGTTTGGCATGGAAGACTCAAAGCCAGTTGGTACACCCATGGTAACCGGATGCAAATTATCTCAGAATAATGATTCTCCTAAGGCTAATCAAACAAGATATAGGTCAATGATTGGTGGATTGCTATATTTGACTCAGACAAGACTAGACATTATGAATGTTGTGTGCATGGTTGCTAGATATCAAGCTGATCCAAAGGAATCACATGTGACTACAATAAAGAGAATATTTAGATACTTGAAAGGAACAATTGACTTTGGATTATGGTATCCAAAGGATGATGATCTTACTCTGAATGCCTTTACAGATGCAGATTGGGTAGGAGATGTAAATGATAGGAAAAGCACAAGTGGTGGTGCGTTCTTCTTGGGAAAGAATTTGGTGTCTTGGATAAGTAAGAAACAAAATTCCAGCTCTGTATCTACTACTGAGGCAGAATATATTGTTGCTGCAAACAATTTTACTCAATTATTGTGGATGAAGCAGATGCTGAGAGATATCAAAATTGAGTATGATGAGCCAATTGCTATATTTTGTGACAATTCAAGTGCCATAAATATTTCTAAGAATCCAGTGCTACACTCAAAGACAAAACATATATCTATCAAGTATCACTTTTTGAGAGACAAGGTGAGTGATGAAGAGGTCAGATTTAAATATGTGCCTACAAAGGAACAAATTGAAGATATCTTTACTAAATTGATGCCTAAGGATACTTTTGAGTATCTCAAAGGCAGGTTAGGGGTAATTTCCCCTCCTAATCTGAACTAAGATGCAAGTCTTTGCATCAATCTGTGGACTTACAGTCAGATCTTGTTTCAGATTGATGTTGTGGTGGCTGCTACTCAGGGGGAGTAGTCGGATGATTCAGATGATATGTGCTTCAGAGCATGTGTAACTTTTCCATTGATGTCAAAGGGAGAGAAGAATAATGTGAAAAACTTTTGAAGAAAGAGGGAGAAGAGTTAAGAAAGGGAGAGAAGAGCTACGAGAGGAGAACTGTAGAACAAAGGGAGAGAAGTGAACAGTTAGTTGTGTTGATGGTATTTTTTTCACATCATGTGTTGCCATCAATTCCAAAGGGGGAGATTTTTGGATGTTTTGGTTGTGTTGTTGATATGTGGTTGTCATTGACGTCAACACTATTAGCATTAATGATTCTGAAGGTTGTATATGTCGAGGATATTGAGAAAATTATAATAAATATATTACAGCTAGCCAGTGAAGCTGAGAAGGTCAGAGTGATGAAAAGTTTTGTACATTGATGATTAGAAGGCATGCATTAAAGGGTTTATTTATGAGCCTATCTAGTATGTTGTCCAAAAATTTTAGAGGTGCGCATCAAGAATTGAGGAAGTTATGAAGTTATGTGTTCCTATAATTATTCAGTTACTATAGCAGGTGTTTCTGGAAGATGAGATTGCAATTTTGGTGAAGCAAGTTGTTGCGTACATTTCTGAGGTATTCAGTGATGTTTCTAGATTGTGCTCTATCAATGTGGTATGTTCGCATTGATCGATGTGTTTGTGATTGAATATTTTTCCTTGTGTGTTTAAGGTTTTCATGTTCTTGGTTGACATGATGGTGGTAGCGTGTTGCGGATCCTTATAGATTAATATTGTATTTTTTGGCATGTTCAAGGATATTGATTTAGGACCTCACTATGTTGTGACCAACTTAGGTTGGTGTGCATTAAGATTTGTTCATGTATTGAGGCCGACAGTTGTAATTTATTCTTTATTTTTAGCTGATAGAGTTGTTGATGTAAATCCGTATAGCGGATATATAAGAGCAATTGTTTACTCATTTTAATGTATGCTCAGTGAATGTATGTAAGGTATATGCAAGATATGTGTGAATAAAGATTAGATCATTCGAGTGCAAAGGAGAGTGTAAAGAAGATTGAGCGAAGTGTGAAGAAGTCTTTCTGTGCCTAACCAGAACTGTAATCAAGCTTTTGTAGAAGATAATTTCTCAGTTCAACCTCATTAGATGGATTTAATCTGATTGCTTTATGTAAGGTAGTGAGCCTTCCTTTTGAGGAGTGAGCTCTAGGCAGTGTGCCTGAATGCATGTGCATTCCCTATTCATTTCTTTCATTATACTTCTAACAGGGTATAATCTTGTGGACTAACATCCATCGTGGTTTTTCCCCTAACAGGGTTTCCACATATAAAAATCTTGGTGTTCATGTGTCTCTGATGTGTTGTTGATTCATGCTTTCACTATTAATTATCAGATCTAAGATTATTTAAGTTTGAATAAGCTTAATTTTTGTAACAACTGATTCACCACCCCCCTCTCAGTTGTTTATCCTTGTTTTTCCAACACTGGCAACCCTTACTCCTCTATATTTTTCAAGAAAAGAAGTGTTTTAGGAACTGCCCATGTACAGGAAATTCTTGTTCCTCTCCTAACATGTTTTGCAAATAATAGGAGTCCTCCCCTCCTTTCCCAATGATAACAAAGGGACCTAGCCACAAAGCTTTGAACTTCCCATGCTTTCCCTTTTCTTGACATCGAACATTCCACATTAACACCAAATCATTCTCCTCAAATTTTCTATTTTTGGCTTTTTTATCAAAATGGTATTTCATTTGTGATTGCAGCTTTACATTTTGCTTTTGAGAAATTCTCCTTATTTCATCAAGTTCTGCAAGCTGCTCTATCCTTTCCTCCATTGGTTCTGGGACATCTATATCCTCTTGAAGAATGAAATTATAAACTGGTAGAAGGTTTTGCAGTGGCATCTTGGCCTGTGTTCCATATACCAGTTCAAATGGAGATTTTCCAATTGCCTTTTTTATAGTAATTATGTCTGCCCATAGAACCATTCTCAATTTTGAGTCCCATGCCTTTTTGTTTGCATCCAACATCCTTCTTATGATCTTGAAAAGGATTTTATTAGTGGATTATGCTTGTCCATTTGATTGTGGGTGGTAAGGGGCAGCATAAGAAACAATAATGCCATATGTATTGTAGAAATCTTTGAATTCATTAGATCTAAAACACATCCCATTATCTTTAATCAACCTTACTGGTGTGGAAAATCTAGTTATGATATTTTCCATCAGAAAACTCAACACCACCTTGCTTGTTGCTTCTTTGGTTGGGATTGCCTCTAAGCATTCCGTGAAATAATTAGTAGCCACTAGTATCCATTTATGTCCTTCGCTTGAATTTTCCTGTATTTCCCTAATAAAGTCAATTCCCCATTGGTGAAAAGGGGCTTCTACTTGTAAGGATCAAAGAGGTAGGGCTCCTTGATATTTAAATTTTCCTGAGAACTTCTGACAAGCTTCACACCTCCTTAAATGTGTAAAAGAGTCATTAAATATTTTAGGCCAGTAATAGCTAGCCCTGAGAATCTTGCGTGCAGTGGTTTTGGCAGAATACTGACCTCCACACACTCCTTCATGCATCTCCCTCAAGACATGTTCATCTTTTGATTCATCCAAACACAATAATAGTATTCCATCCCTATTCTTCCAAAACATATCCCCTTATATGAATACATACTTGGATGCTTGCAACTTTAGGGTCCTCTTCTAATTATCATTCAACCCTTCAGGGCATTTCATGTGTTTGAGATAATACATTTTGTTTGTGTACCAAGGAGTACGTTCAATGCTCACAATTATGCCATCTTCATTTTCCACATTACAAATCTGGTTAGCTTCAATACTGGTTTCTACCATTAGTTTGGATAGGCCCTATCCCCTTACTAACTTGGTAATCTGAATTTCCATATCAAATTCCTGGATTTTATTGATCCATCTACATCTCTTCCCGGTTACCTCTGACTGTACCAAAATATCTTTCACAGCTGCATGTGGTACATATGCAGTTATCTTAGCTCCAACTAGATATGGTCCGAAATCTTTTGTTTCTTTGACTAATGCAAAAGCTTGTTTCTCCATAATATCATATTTCAGTTCTGACCCCTGCAATGACTTGCTAAAGAAGGACACAGGTTGCTCATGACCTTCATCATTCTTTTGTAACATAGTTGCTGCTATGGTATGAAATGAGGCAAAAGAGAATATTTGAAAAGGTTTGGAAAAGTCAAGAGACTTGAGATAGGTGCTTCTTTGATGGCCCTTTTAATGGATATGAAGGCTTCCAGGGCTTCTGCATTCCAATCTATCTTTTCTCCCCTTTTCAACATTTTGGATATAGGTTTAACAATTTCAGCAAAATTTGATACAAATCTCCTAACAAAGTTAATTTGTCCAAAAAATGATTGAATGGATTTGACAGTTTTGGGAATGGGTATTTTATCTATGGCTTCTATTCTTTTAGGGTCTATTCTAATCCCTTCTTTTGATACAATATGCCCCAAAAGCTTACCCTTTGTGACAACAAAGTGACATTTCTTGGGATTGAGACTGATACCATATTCCAGAGCCTTGATGAATATCTTGTCCAGGTGTTCTACATGATCTTCTTCTCTTTTGGAGTAAGCAGTAAGGTCGTCTTGGTACACCACCATTATAGCATTTATCAAATTTGAAAATGCCACATCCATAGCCCTTTGAAAAGTTGCCCTTGCATTTGTGAGACCAAATGACATTCTTACATAAACACATGTCCCCCACAGTGTAGTAAATGATGTCTTGTATTGCTCAAACTCTTTTACTTTAACTTGGTTATACCTAGAAAACCCATCCATCACTGATAGTAACTCACATCATGTTACTTTGTGTAATATTGCTTCCATATTTGGGAGAGGATAATTATCTTTAAGGGAGGCAACATTTAAATTTTTGAAATCTACACACAACCTAATATCCCCATTTTTCTCTCTTATTGGGACCAAGTTGGAGACCCATGTTGAATGTTTGATGGGCTTGATGATGCCTCCATCGCTGAGTTTTTCCAGCTCCTCTTGCATTTTAGGCTCCTAAGTTGGGTTGATGGGCCTTTGCTTTTGTCTGAATGGCTTTGTGTCTGGTTTAAGTGGAATCTCATGTTGGAAAAGATCTTCTTTGTATGCTTTGAGATCCTCATAAGACCAAGCAAACACATGTTTGTACTTTCTCAACAATGCAATCAACATTCTTCTAATCGTTGGACTTATTTTCTTTCCAATATATACCCTTTTTGGTGCTAAATCAGTTCCTAAATTGACTTCTTCAATATATTCTCTCTTGATTAGTGTCTGCTTCATGAGAGAGTGATCACTTCCATCATATACTCTTTCTAGTGCCACAAGTCCTTTGAGAATTTTGTTGGTTTTAAGCTACAAAACTTCTTTCACAAATAGAGTTTGTTTCTCATCAACTTCTTCAAAAAAGGCATCAAAATTGATCTCTTGAGCTTCATATTGAACAATACAATAGAGAAATTTTATGAAATCAATTTTATCATTGAAAACTTGCCAACTATAGATATTATTAGGGATAACAGGCCTTGTTTTGAATTCAACCTGAGAGATTCCAGCCAAGGTGATATCATCTCTTTTTAGGGCTATATTAGCTAGGAAATATGCCATTACATTCTTTGATATGTCTATCCATTCAATTGAAAAAGAATCAAACAATTCAATTGTATCCCACACAACATTTCTATATTGTTTCAATCTTTTGTTCTTTGCAACATATTTTGACCTGACTTGTGAAATGATTAGTTCTGAATCTCCCAAGACATTTAGTAGTTTGATTTTATGTTTGACAACCATATTTAAACCAATTAGTTGAGCTTCATAATTTTCCACATTATTTGTACACTCAAAAGTTAGCAAAAAGGAATATTTGAAAGTGATTCCTTTAGGTGAGATAAATACTACTCTAGCTCCATTGCCTTCTTGGCTACATGCTCCATCAAAATATATTTTCCACACACCATGCTGATCTTTAGAAACGTGCTTATCAATTGGGCCAGTGTTCACTAATTCAGGCTGGGAGGGCTCTATTCTGAAACTCCCTAAATCAATATCACAAAAAGAATTAATCTTCTCTTGAGGAACACAATCCACAATCTGATTCATCCTTGGTTCTCTATATAATTTGAATTCTTCACCATTGATTGGTATTGTGGCATATGACAAGTCAAACTATACATTTCCTCCAACTGTTGCAGTCCACTGTCTTGACAAGAGCATTCCAAACTGAGGAGGTGTATCAATCACAGTTATGTCAATATTATAAGTTGCTTGTGGATACGCAACCAATTTCACCTCTATATCTTTCATAATTCTTATCACTAGGACATGCCTTCCATCCATGGCATAACACTTTCCACCATTAGTATCCACCCACATGCCAAGTTTCTTCATGACTCTAACCGGCATGATGTTGATTGCAGCACCAAAGTCTATCATACAATTTCTTACCAACTTGTTATTTACAAGTGATGTGGTGAAAAATTGATCAACTTGTGGAGTATTTATCATTGCATCATTTAAACAAACCTTAGGGACTTTTACTTCTTGCTTATTACTGATCTTAGTGATTCCCTTGTTCTCAAGGTTTGTGTTTTTATCATTCCCACTAGATATCAACTAAATAGCACTATCCCTATACTCTTTAATTTCCATCATTTCAAGTAATGGGACAAACATTTTTACCTGGGATAAGGCTTGTGTGAAGTCAAAAGAGGCACCTTCTATTTAATCATCTTCCTTTGCTCTAACAACTCCCCTTTGTTCTCCTTTTCCTTTTTGCTTGTTTGATTAGATTTTTGCTTGTCCTTATGCAATTCTTTGTTTTCCTCCTTATGCTTATGTTCAATTTTGTTAGGCTGCTTACTTTCTATCCTTTTTGAAGCTCCTTGTGGTGCTTTCTTATCTTTCACAAATGTTCCTCTTGGAACACCCTCATTCTCATTCATTGTTTTGTTTCTCAACCAATATTTTCTTTTGGCATGTTCCACTACTGTGATGGTTAACTTCTTAATTTCTTCCTCAGTCAGTCTTCTTATATTGCATTTATTTGTTTGATATGATGTACTAGGAGAACATTTTTCATCATCAATCTCTTCGTGATCAGAAAAGACTTGTTGTTCTACCATATGGACATTGCACCTTTGGTGATGAACATCATATTCATACCCTCCCTCTTCTGAAGATGAATATCCTTGCTCAAAAGGATGAAGAGTGTGGGAGGTTAAATAGATTTTATGATCCTCTTCATTATTGTCTTCTGGTATTTCCTCTTCTGGTATCAACTGAGCTACAATACAATGATTAGGGGAATGTGGCAAGTCACAAACTTGGCACCAAGGATTACTATTTAGCATAGATGCCCCTCTTTTCTTTAAAGGGTCAGTTGTTTCCTTATTTTTGGGCCTATCCATCACAGGCTTTCCATCCTTGTAATTCGTTTTATAAGGCATATCATGCAACCTTGGCCTTTCATTTCTATATGTATTTTCTTGCCTGTTCAAAGGATTATATTGGGGAATCCTAGGATTATCCCTGTTGCTGATCATTACAACAAACTTCCTATTATTTTCAATAGTCAGTGCTGTCTTTTGAGCTTCAGCTAAGTTCTTGGGGCACCTATTTCTAATCTCATATCCTATCTTTGGATCAAAAGCTTTTAGATAGATACTTAATGCAGCAGGATCAACCAATTTGGATCCAGGAGGTATCTTGTTATGTAATTTAGAGAACCTCCAGTTAAAGTCATAAGCTAACTCATTCTGATGCTTCTGGATACTTACCAATTCATGCAAGGGAAACTCAGGTGCACATTGGTTCCCATACTACTCGAGGAACTGTTCATAAAATTCCTTAATGGAAGCAATAAAAGCTGTTGGTAAATTGTTAAACCAATCTCTAACATCTTCGATTAATGACATCATAAATAGTCTCATTTGTACATCTTCATATTGCATATCCAAGTCTTGAATAAAAACATTAAAACTCCATAAGTTTTCCTCAACTGTGATTGCACTACTTCCTATGAATTTTGGGACAAGACTTCTCCAATTGTTATCCATGGGGTAATGGTATATTTGGAATCCTGCTAAGTCAAATTGTCTGATCATAGTTGTGTATTGTTGGGGAGGTGGGTTTTGAGGATGCTGATATTGGTATAATGGGTTACTATATTGTGTGTGGAGTGGTGGAACATATTTTTGGTCATGTGGGGGCATGCATTGCTGGCCTGGAGGTAGCTGAGTATTTAAGTGTTGCGATGGATTTTTAGGTGGGGCATTTGATGATCTGTATTGATTTCCTATTTGTTTTTGTGGTGTTTTTGGTGGATTGGAAGGTCCTGCATTATTATTCCCTTGTTTATGAGGTGGTATATATATTTAGGGAGGTTATCTATTTGAGCACCAATTTGGGCCTCTTGCATCTTCAAATCTTGGAGTTATTTTATTGCTTGGCGCCTCCGTTCATATTCTGAATTCTTTTTTCCATCTCTTGTCTTCGATACTCCAACTGTGCATCTAATTCTGCTTGATTTAAAAACTCACACTCTTCAAGGACTATATCATTACCGGGCTCATTTTGTTTCCCTTCCATCCCATGATCATATTCATACTATCTCCTTATTATTTTAACCTCACATTTAGCCCTGAATTCTTCTTCCTTTTTAGGATCCATTTGGTAGAAAGGATTCCTCTTTTCCTCAGGAGTGCGAGGTTCTCTTGTTGAGCTATTTTCATTTGTCAATGTATCATAGCGATTATATGTCTCCAAGAGTACTTTTGATGTTTTGTCTTTATTTGTTAAGCACATGTCATCAGACACCTTCTTTCCCTTATCATTTTTGTGTGCCCATTTACTTTTGTCATTAGGACCTTCTTTATACAAAGACCTTTTGCCATGCATGTTGTGAGCTATTTTGACAGTCTAATTTCTAGGGTGGGTTCTGATGTAAACCGTTTATTTTATCAATCTTTTAATGTACTTGTATTTTCAGAGTCGCCACTCACTTTTTAGAGAAGTGAGAAAATTCTTTAGTTTCTTGTCCCCAACGAAGTCTCCTGCAAGGTATTGATTCTATAATGAAGGCTTGGATTCAGTTTTGACTCCCAAGTAGAGTTGCCAAACTTTTAGGCCTCAAAAACCCAGGTTTGAACCACAAGAGGTTGCCAAGCTCTAGACAATATTTTGGCTAACGTACAAGGCCAATGAATGTGATTGAGCCTTCTACTCTTTAGGCTCTACTAAGCCTAGGAGGGTGTACCTATGTAAATGATGCAAATTTAGACTATGCTTCCTACTTAACCAATTTATTTACAATGGCAATTTAACAATGGAGAGATGTGGTCCTAATTTGGTATAAATTGTATAAGCAATATCAAGGTATATGAATATGTTCAGTTAACAGATGTAGTATTTTGGAAATGAATTCAATGAAACTAATTAAATAAAATGGGTGAGACCAATGCCTAGTTGGGTAAAATAGAGTCAAATGAAAGTCTATGATGAATGGTTTCTATTTGGCAGTTATTCTAATTGTTTGGCATACAAATATTAGTTTATAACTTGTATAAATATGCAAGAAAGTGATTGGAAAACTCTACTGGAGACATAATATCAACCCTAATTATATGATTCTTCTTATTGATTCAAATAACACTTCTAGATTACTGTGATTGATCAACATGAATTTAATTCTTCTTTAAAGAAACCAAATAATCACATCACACAAGTACAACAATTTTGCATTGATAAATTGAGTATATACTTGATATATCTACTTAAATAATCAAGAAATGTTAAGTTGGAGACAATCAAATAATTGAATAATTTCAAAAAACAATTGATACCAAAATGGGGCCACCGAATCAAAGATCTTTCATTAACTTCATCAAAATTATACTTGCATCATGGTCTTTTGAAATGTAAACATTGTATCTGTTCCTATTCACCTATTATTTTTTCCTCTCTAATCTACTCCCTCTTTTTTGTCTTGGTCTCTCTTATCTATACGAGAGGAAACAAGCTTCAGACCAAAGACATGTCTCTTGATAACAAAACATAAGATTAAGAGTTAAATATAACTGAAAGAAATTAACAATAATAGGTGTATTAATTCGTTAATATTCGAGTAAAAGCCCGTGGTCAACCAAGACCTGTTCAAAGATTTTATTGTATGATTCTTCCTCTTTGTGATGCATATAATCATTCTTCATTTGAGCCCAAATATTTGTCTTGCCATTTGCTGATTGTCAGATCATTTGGCCTTTTAAATTCTCGTGCAGCAACGAAGTTCGTGAGGTGGCTTTTCCATCTATTGTCAAGTAGGTTCCTGGTATCTATCACGAACTTCGTGTATCCATTATCTAGTGTGAAAATTCCATCCATGACATTATGAAACCCATCAAGTCTGATATCCCCATCATTCTGTATGTGTGTCAAGCATTGAGAAATCATCTGATCAAATTCGTTCCTTCACTCATCAACACCTTTTATTTGATTATCATCTCTGATGATTGAGGGGCTGAAGAGGTACTCTATAGAGTCAAATGCACTCCTCCTATTCTCCACCTCTTTCTTCATGTCTATTAATTATTTATGCTCCTCAATTACCCCTTTCACCATTTCCTGAGTAGGCTTGAGTCTTAGAGGGGCATCTGGATTCCTTTGTGTTGCTTTTTAGAGAGTGGTTAGGATGTGTTAAGTAGGTTGCTATCTTTTTTGGAGTTAATCAATAATAGGGGAATTAGCACTTATTTGTTCCAAGGCTTTAACTAGATTGCTAAAGCTCTCGTGTACTCCACCTATTTTTTCTTTCAATACCCAAAATCTATGCTCCAATATTTTTCTTAAGGTATCCAAGATGTGATGTTTGACATCTTCCATATTGTTTTTTTTTTAGCCAATCAATTTCATCTTTCATCTGTTGAATTTGTGGGTCTTCAGCTTGGATGGCTGGGTGATAAAAAACTACCCCATTCCCCCTTACTATTGTAGCCTACTATAATTGTTGCTTCAGCTTCACATTTTCAATGAACAACTTATTTTTCTCATCATTTGACAATTTCAACCTTTTCTCATATTCACTTGCCTTCTTTTCCATATTTTCCACAACATCCTTAGTAAACATTGCAGAGTGCATAGTTATAGTTGCAACCTCTATGGGAGTTCCATCTTTCATTGTCCTCACCATGGCTGACCCCCTCATTTCTTGGACCACATCTAAAATATTGTGCTTCCTTGTATTTTTTTGCTTTTTCCATAGGGCAAGATTCTGAGTTGTAGGGCTATACCCTATTCTTGATACACCTTCCTCTAAATCAAATTCTGCAATTAACATTGAGTCATCTTTTGATCTAATCTGGTCCAAAAGAAACACCTTGGACAACTCCATTCCTGGTATGATTAGCATGTCACTTTTTAACACCAATTTTCTTGCTTCCTGAGGGGTAACATTGATATTATCAATGTTTAGTTCTGCCAATGTTTGGGCCTGAACTTCAACTTGTTTTGAATCATCAACTCCTATGAGATTCATTCTCAATCTTTCATCAAATTATCTCATCTTTATTTTGATCCAAAAATCTTTAAACTCATTAGTATGAATAAAACTATCATCCTCTATAAACCTTAAAGAGGCAACTACTCTCTCATCGTCCTGAATCTCATTTGCAACATCTTCTAAAATCCTGATTTTGGGGTCATGAGGCTCTTGAATCTTTTGTTGCTCTACTTCTTCTTTTATCTCAGTTAGAGCAAGGACTACTCCTTCTTCTTCATCATCGCTATATTCAACCAAAGATTCAATCTTATGCTTCTTGGCCTGGGGCTCTTGTGTGGGAGATGAAGGGGATGGGTGTGAAGGTGATGAGGAAGGCAAATCTGATGTGGAAGCTTCATGTGATGGTTGTTGGGGTTTAGGAGCAGGAACTAACCCCTCATCTTGAGCTATTTTATACATCTCATCATATTTTCCAAGGGTCAGCTGCATCCTTTTCAAAAGGTTAGGTTCATCTGCAAAGAACCCCTTGAATCCCTTATCCTTTTGCCTTTTCTGGTTTTCCTATTTCATCATTGTGACCCACCTTTTTCTTGTCTGCATAACATCTGCAAAATAAACCAAATTTATTATAACGTCCTCCTCGGGGTCATATTCATGTGTGATGGCCCTTTTGGTTAGTAGAGTTCTTCTGATCATATTTATGTGCCCTTCGGGTCACATACTCTTTCCTTCCTAGATTTTAGGGAATAGTTGACCCTCATGAATCTTTGCAGCTCCTCTAACATGTCTGATCCAACAGAAAAATCCTCAAACACTGTCAGATTAGGCAAGAATGTGCCTTTTCTCTGATTCCTCATTAGATCGTGCTCCATCCACAGTATCTGCCACATAAACTCTAAAAAACATAATCTTGTTGTTACAAACTTATGCAAGATGTGTGGTTCTTGGTTACATCCATACACTTTAGTGATTGTGTGTAGTGGCATAAAGAACCAATCAACATAATTGTGGGTAAAAACCTTGTCTGGTCTACCCTGTATTGGCCTCATTATCTTCATTAAAGACTCAGGAAGTCTTGGTGTGGGGTATCCAAGGGCATCTATTAACCTCATAGAAAAATCATCTCTAAATACCATAAAATCACTTTCTCTGCATTTGCTATCGCAAATGTAACACCAATTCTATATGAGAAACCAAACTCCATTTTCTTGTGTACATAATTTCATCCTCTTAGTCCATTTTGTTTCATTTTGATACAAAATCAAATGACATAACAAAGAATATTTTCTGAAAGTAATGGGGGCCTTCACTTCCCTGACCTGTAGCAAGCCTTCATGAATTTTCTCTTCAATCACAGATGTGAAATCAAACTCTACAATAGATTCAGGGTTTTGAATAATCATGACCATCATTATTAACCCTAGCAACATGTGTTCCTCTACATTTACCCCCAATATTTGACACAATGCAAAATAAGTGTTTTTGAAATACACTTGAAATTCTGAGACTTGGAAGGGTTCCAATTTAGAAGCAAGGATTGGGATTTTCCTATTATCATCACCCCTCTTCATGTGTAGGGGGAGCTCATTACTTATGTAGGTTCTTCTCAGCCTCTTGTACTCTTGTTGTAATTTCACTAGATTCACCTCTGTCATAACTTGTTTGTTCAGATTAAAACATTTCACAATGGCCTCTTTATTGATATCCACCAAACACCCACCATTTGGAAGTCTAACAATTTTTGTCGAGGCATGGTAACTATGAGAAAGGGATTCAATTTACTCAGTATCAATTAAGAAATTAGGCACAATCATCTTGGCCACATCCAGGGTTCATGGGTTTGATGCTAGAACCTTGTCATTCCTCTTCTCGTAGAAATACTAGTATAGGTTCCAACCTGAGTGGGGTGTGATTGGGTCCCTACAACCCTGAGCTAAGTCTCTGAAAACATTTTTTGACCCTTTGTTTACTGAACCAGGCAATAGAGTAAGAAATTGTGATTGCAAAGAGGGTTTACTAGGCTTGGCTTCATCTTTCTTTGCTCCTACTTCTATTTTCTTCGGGGCCATTATGAAATTTACAGATAAGAATGAGCGGAACTTACCCGGTGATATAATTCGCCTTGAGAAATTCTCTTCTCCTCCGCCTTCTGAGCTCGCCCGTGACTCGATATCAACTATCATGAATGAAAAACAACCAACTTATTTCATGTATTTTAATCCCATGCCGCATTTACTCCTGACTCATAAATTCACATGATTCAAATCTTTCTATCGAGCTCAATTCATATTTTGAAGTTGACCGATGTGACTGGTATGCTTTAAATGACTCAACGACTACTTTATCGCGTTACCTCGTGTCATTTTTCATTCCCCTGCGGTACCACTATATATATTGTTACCTTGCTTCACTACACTGCTCCACCATAGACTATCTTTCTCCCTCCTGCGGTATCGCGGTGTCCTTTGATTCTCCTTTGTGCTGCTTACCGCTCTACTGTATATTGCCTTTGGTTCCCATGTGGTACTGTGTTGTATCCTCCCTAGACATATCAATATACTGCTATATCGTGGGATACCTTTCACCTCCCTATGGTATGGCGGTGTCTATTCTTCCTTTTCTTTCTATACCACTCTATCGTAGGTTACATTTATTTTTCCTGTGGTATGGCGGTGTCCACTCTTATGATTATTCTCAAGTGTACCACTCTATCATGGGTCTTGTTCTGACCCTCCACGGTGTTGCGATTTCCCTTCATTACTGTTCTTTATCTCACCAATCTACCATGGGCTAAGCTCTTACCCTCCATGGTATAGCGGTAAAAGGGTAGAGTGTTTAATTGTCTTGACTGTGATATCGTAGGCTATTAGGAAAAAGGCATGAGGTGAGGGTTATATAGGGTGTATAATACGGTAGTGGTACAATGGAAAATGACTATTTTGGCCTTGTGGATGGTAATAAAGTGATTTTTTATGACAAATCTATCATGAATTTGGATTTTTAATAGGTAAATCCCTTCAGAATTTCTATGAAAATTTTGGTTCTAATAGAAGCCATGGCAGAAAAGGTTGAAAAAGATACTGATGAACGAAGGAGATTCTCAAAATGAAAAAATACAAAATTTGGCTAACTCTCGAAGGTGGACACATTTGCTACCAAGGCAAAATACAGTCAACAGTTGAAAAGGTGCCCCTCTTGAAGAAAGGCACCCTTTGATCTCAAAGGGAAAATGTAGTCACTTGACATTTTCAAAGCAGTCATCTTCTTCACGTTCATGTTGGCTAATCAACGAAACTATTAGCAAGATCATCTGATTCAAGGATCACTAGAAAAATGTGAACGAAGTATGGAGAGTCTGCAAGCAATGAACAAGGTAAATTAGAGAACTTCATGGAAAAAGTGCCCTTGCTGGCCAGGGACACCCCTCATTTCAAGGCATCTGATGAAGCTATCAACAACTTCTCTATACATGACATCTGTTCAACTCTCTCCCAGCTACGTGATCAATCTGACAACACATTCATAAAACACGCCAAATGATCAAATGTTCAGATCAAGTGGAAAATGCCAAAGGAGAAGACTGAAAGGACATGCCAAGAAATTGGCTAAGTACAAAAGAAAAGTGCCCCTCTTGAAGAAAGGCGTCCTTTCTTTGGGACATGTAGATGCAACTTGATTACTCACTGACCTCCAGGATGACCTTCTCAGCTTTGATCAATCTTGACAATGAGACTGTCAACGAAGGAATCTGACAACTGAGTCATCTAATGACATAGATCAAACCAAGATAGTTTGAAGCATGGAATTATCAATCAACAAGCCAAAATTGCCCTTGCTGGCCAGGGGCACCCTTGGACTTGAAGGGCATAATCTTACTATCAGAAGCTGAAAAGTCAACCATTCTTTCCAGGACTGAGTTGGTTTCCTGATGCATGATCAAGCAGGGTTATCCAACTCATCAATCAACATTAACATAAGATCAAAGCACGAAGGGTCTAAAAAGGCCAAAATGAAGAGCAGTCATAAAAAATGACTAAGGCAAAGCTAAAAGCACCCCTCTTGGAGAAAGGTTCCCTTTTATCTGAAGGCTCAAACTCAGTTTTTTGAGTTAACGAATCCCAGACATATCTCTTTAGTATGGTCCCATCTCAACAACAGATCCAGGAGCAGCTGCCGAAGATCAATAGAATAGCCAGGAGTGAAGATCAAACATAGGCACTTTAACCCGAATAAATGATAAAAAAATACTCAAACTCAAGGAGGGACACCTAGAAAGTCAAAAAGAAATATGTTGACTTGAGTTAAGAAAATTTGGATGCAAAAAGAGGCCAAATACTCCACAATCAGTGGAAATCAGCTTTTGAACTCCAGATCAAGCTTAAATCATGAGTTGGCACCCATACTTTGTGGATCTCAACTTGAATCATTATATATTCAAGCTAGGCGTCCCATTTTAACTTATTCTTTTGCAAGTTGGAGGATAAAACAACAAATTGCTCCCAAGAACGTATTTTCAAGATCTGGCAGAGGGTTTGAATAGTTCTTCGATATTTTTTGAAGATCAGTGGCAGTAAGGGATTTCTTCTTCGAGGTTGATTCCAGAGATATTTTTTGCAAAAAGGAAGATAATAACTTCCAATCCACCTCTTTTCTACTTCCTCTCTTATGTCTAAAAAATTCTTTGCATGTCACAAAAAACAACAGGCCACCTCAAATCTAGCCAACTGGGTATGATCAGTGTAATTTTCCAGTGAAACCCATCTTTTCAGATTTGCCAGAATCAACAAACTTGCTGCCCCTATTTTTAGGGATCTTTCCGAAAAAATCTCCAAATCAAGAATTCAGGGAACTGGGTCTGTTCAACATTGAAACATGAACAAAACCCACGTGCCAGATTTTTCTTAGAAAAATACTTCTCGACAGGCGCTATTTTTAAGGGTTTTCGAAAAGTGTCAGAATAGGGTCATGTGCATAGTCTATCTTTAAGTCTTTCAGAATGCAGTACTCCCAAGTACAATACAAGACCAAGACGGTCTTGTACCATGATTATCTAAAAATGATTGACACAGACTTATGGTAGAAGAACCCAGAGGTCAATTTTGAGGATTTGGAGGGCATGAATCAAATTACATTACAGAACATAGAAGAATCTGGGTTGTTTCAAGCTGCATCAATTCCTATCACATTACAGAGTGTGGAGCTTGTAATTGATTTCATTAAGCATTACAACCCTACCATAAGAGAAATCCTATTAGTGGATAGGAGAGATCTGCAGTTTGAAGCCGAAGGACATTGAGAAATGTTTTACAATTCCACCCTGCCCTACCAATAAGGTTGTATCTGTGACAAAATGCAGACAGGAATTTGAAGCTTCAAAAGACAAGTGTTCATTGAAAATGGTTGAATAGTTGTTAAAGGTGAAGAAGGCCAGCTTGCCCAAATTGGTTGGACGAGGAGAATTCAGAGATGAGTACATAGTGTTAATCACTCTACTCAGCAGAGTCACTGGATAGTAGGAGGGCAATCATTTTCAGCCATGGATGTCCTATATCATTTGTAAAATTATCAACAAGAAGGAACATTATGACTGGGCCTCTCTAATCAGTGACACACTCCACCAATAATTTACCGGGTTCCTGGAAGCTCATAATTTCCACATGTGTTCCTATTTGGTATACCTGATTGCCTTCCAAGGCGAATTCAGAATACTAAACACTGTGGGAACCTTAGGTGTATAGAAGATCCAGGAATAATTTCCACGTCTTGAGTTTACTCAAGCAAAAAGACACTTCAAGAAGATAAACAACCTCTTCACCATGCACACCGTGCGAGAGCTAGACAATGAGATGCATGTACGTATATCACCAGTAGCTAAGGAGGCAATGGTGGACTGGGCTGATTGGTTCATCCAATATCCCACCTTCACCTACATATGCATGTTTGGATACAATGGTCACCCCTCCATGATGCCACACTACCCTTCAGATAAGGTAGTGTTCATGGAATTCCTGAGGCAGTTGGCTAAAGTTCACACTTATCTGCGCCAGAAGAAGAAGAAGTCAGCTACAAACTTTCCCATTCAAATGGGACTCTATAGATACAAGACAATAGTCAATGCTAGGTTGATGAGCCAAGAAACAGTGAGATTTAATTTCAAGTACCTCATTGAGAGGAGGTCATCATACAATCCAAGAGGGCTCTATGCAACACATCTCAAGCAACTCTCATCACATGAATCTTCTATAGAATATTATTGGGTCAATTGTGACGATGAGTTTGAGGTGCAAAGAAGGAACTATAGCAGGTTCAAGCTCTCACAAATTTTTGACTTTATGTCAAAAGACATTGAGGGTTTATCTAAGGATGAGAAAGAAGACATTCTTCCCTCCTTCTTCATGGATCAGGTGGATTCACAACCACTAGATAGAGTGGATCGGTATGCGAAAGAGAGCACGTCTATAAAGGAAAGAACGAGTAGAGTAGTCAGACACAATCGACTCTACCTTGAAAGCAAGAGGACAAGGAAGGTAGTACTTCCCCGAACAGAGCCGCCAATGGTTTAGTCTACACTACCTTCCATGTCTAGGAAGAAACCCAAAAAAAATAAGATGAGCATCCTTCTTGAAGGAATGAGGATGTCAGGGAGCACATGGGGAAGAAAAGGGATTGCTGGTACAAATCAACAAGAGGTATAGATGGAGATAGCCACCAATTTACCCGAGATAGTAGAGATAGCTACAGTCGAGTTAGAGCCAATGGTTGAGATAGTCACAACAGAGATGGAACCCATTGCAAAAGCAGTTGCAGTAGAAACGGTGCCTATAATAGAAACAGAGCCACCCACTTCACCACCATCACAACGGTCACAAAGTCCCATCGACCTGGAATCGCCACCACAAGACATTGCCATGACACAGTCTCATTCATCCAGCATTCAGGGGGCCCATATTCCTCCTTCTAGTGAAGCTAGTCAAGATTCTATTTGGCTTGAGAGTTCCCTTGGAAGGAAGAGAGAAAGGTCGTCTTATCAGCTCGACTTCACAGAGTTCGACCATGTCCCTCAAGACATGTCGGTGAAGAAGTTGAAGAAGAAAATACATGTAGGGAAGAATGCAGATAATGAGGTCATCATAGAGACTGCTTCCCCACCTGAAGACAAAGACATACATAATGTAAGGGTTGAGGATTTCACACTATCAAAGGTGAACCTTGGAAATACCACTCGTCAGGTGGAGGCAAACCTTCTCAGAATCGCCTCAGCGAGCGGCTAAGAGAGGATGACAAAGGATGGACAGGACAAAGGAACCTTAAAGGCTGAAAACTGGAAATTGAGGATGTATATTTCAAGCTTAATGCATGGTACTCTGAGCTCCTTGGCTTTACCTCAAGAGTTGCTAGATCTCCCCGTAGAGAGAAACCATCATCAGGTGATCACATATGGCAAACACTTGAGAAATCAAGTGGATGAGTTTGTTATTAGAGGACGATGTGTATTGCTAGAGGCATACCAGTTGAGGGATAGAGCACATGGACTCCACATAGATATCCAATAGTCAAACTTGAGGACAACAGAAAGGAGGCCAGGAGATGAAGTGAAAATTATTGATTTACAACTGGCATATCAATCAGTTACCACTACAAAAAATAAATGACATATTTTCGATTGGAAGGAACAATTGGCATACAAGGTGAAGCCTATGATGCCAATTTTATGGAGCTAATTGACTATAGGCATATTGTCACAAATATTATCAACTTCACAAGAACGTTGGTAATATCCTTCCCTCACATAGGATATCGACATGAGGGAGGAGAATACATTGAGCTAGAAACGGTGCAGAAACAATTTTGAGACGTCATTCATAGCACATTCCCTGATGATCCCAATGGTTGCAAGTTATCCAAAATTGCAGCCATGTCTATCAATTTGGATGAAGCAGTTTCCAAATACCTAGACTATCAGCAACAACTTCTGACAAGTGAAGAGATGCTGAGACATCACGCTGTCATCTTGAGAAACATTAATTGCCCAGGGGCTGAAGAGGTCAACAACTGGATAGAGGCATTGTTGACCAGTGGTGAAGAGGTGTAAAGCACCTTAAGAAGGATGTCCTACCCTCCAAAGTAGCAATAACTATGACTGAAGTCAACTTGATGCCTCTTTCCAAGTTGACTCCAGATCTCCACAGATCATGCATGTTAGATCCCACTAATCTAGGATGTCTAATTGACTCCCATGATTTGTGGATCTCAGATCTACTTTAAAGGTGGATGTCTATTTTGGAGACACATTTGTAATTTAAGTTCACTTTTAGTTAGGTGTCAGTCAACTAAGGTAGATTTCAAGTTTGAATTTTGTTTAGTTTCAATTAACTAAAGTAGATTTCCAGTTAACTGCTTGCTCACCTACTTTTAGACATAGGAATAAATCTTGTTGATTGGCAAGAACTGATTATTAGCTCAAGGAGATTTTAGGGTTGCCTACGCCTTTGAGTTTCTATAAATAAGAGTCTTGGGTTCATTATTTGATTAACCTTTATTTACTACACAAAATTATTGCGCCATTGTTGCTAGAGTTTGCTTGTTTGTATTTGTTCACTCTTGGATGAGAGTTTGTTGGTTGATCATAATTGTGCATGATTTTTTGCCTTTGTTGTCCCAACCTTTGTAATTCTTTGGTAAAGCTTGAAGAAGAAATTCAGATGGCATATGCATATTTGATCTAAGTTTTGAGTTGATCCAACATCTTTGTTCTTAATAGTTTATTATTTCAATCTCCTCCTTGGATAGGGGTTCCTCCTCCTTGTATATTTTGTTATCAATTGCTATCATTGTATGTTGTTTAAAGATTTAGATTTCAGCCTACACTTCAGATAGGGGTTCCTCCTCCTTAGAAATCCTGATATCCATATATTTGTACCTTGTTGTTTCTAGTACATTGTTTCCCAGCCTATACCTCGGATAGGGGTTCCTCCTCCTTGGCAAGTCTCAGATCCAATCTACCGTAAAGAGTTTTTACTTGCATAAAACCTTATCCCGACCTATATCTGAGAGTTTAGAGCCTCGACCATGTTCTATGGAGATGACGAATTCAAGTGATCCAACCCATCCATTTCGCTCCTATGCCCTCATTCTCTATTTATCTTGAGGAGGTAGGATAGTTTAGAAGCTAAGTTAGTCATAGTTAAGATCTGCAAAAACCAAAGAAAAGCTTAGCTATGACGCATTGTGTTTATGCACCCTTGTGTCCTACTGCTGAGTAAAAAAGATAGGAACCTTAGTACCCTTTTTTACGTAGAACACCAGCAAAGAGAGATATTCGTCTCTATAATTTGAAGATCAGTACTATAACACTTGCAATAGCTATCTGTTTCCAATAAGCACTTCGAAGGTGCTAATTGAAATGCCAACAATGACAAAGGATTTGGCGTGAATGTGAGGCAGAAGCATTCAGGAGTTGGGGAATGGAGGAATTTTGGCGGCATGCACACAATGGGAGGTATTGGACCAAGGAGCTATCTATGGGCTAGAAGGTTATGGAAACTAGAAAGGTTTAGCAACCAAGGAGGATGATCGAGCTGACATCTTAGGGGGATCATGGTGTGATGAAGAATTTGGCAGGATATAGATGACAAAGGTGGAATGCAACAATGGAAGGTTGTGAGATGTGATATTGGCAGACTGATCAACTCATGAAAGATGAATGAAAGGAATGTGAAGATATGGGGGAGAAAATGCCCCCTTTTATGATAGGGACCAATGTAATTCAAGTGAACAGTGGAAAGAGTATGGGTAGGAGCCATAGAAACTGTGATTAGAAAGGGAAAAGTGAATGGAGTGACAAAGAAGAGATGGGCAAAGCTAAAACCCTAGATCAAGGAGATGTGGAGTCCGAAAGAAGGAAAAATAGCATGGCCATGGTGATTCCATCCAACCTGTTATGGCTAACAAAGATCCAACTGAAGGAGAAAACACTCTATGTCAAATGGTGGGGAGGAGGTTACCCTCAAGAAAAATTGCATCATTGGTGGATTGAAAAGTGGGGAGATGAGGTGAGTCTAAAATTATGCAGAATGATTTTGTTTTAATTATTTTCTCAACTACACAAACCAAACAATTGATAATGGCAACAAAAACCTCAATGGCGGATGGGTATGGCTTTTATTTTAAAGATTCGAAAATGAATTTTGATCCTAATAAACACACAATAGACAAAATACTAGTTTGGGTCAATCTACATAGCTTGCCAGCAGAGTACTAGTGTAAGGAGGTTTTGGAGAGGATAGGAGATACTCTGGAACCGCCATAGATGTGGATGAAGAGACACTTCAAGGGGTAATAAAGGTCAGATGAAGATATGTGTAGAACTAAATCCTTAGAGTCATACATGGGATGAAATAAAGTTAGTCACAGATGAGGGATGGTGGTTCCAAAAGTGGAGCGGGAATTCACCCCCAGCCAGATTGGGTTTAGAAAAATTGGGAAAATCAAGGTTTAAAGAAGAAAGGTGGGTAGATGAGAAGTGCAAAGGAATAATGGAATCGATGGTAGGTACTTCAGGGGTAAAGATCTAATAGGGTGTGGAAGCATAAAAGGTCCAAAATAGGAAGTCCTTGTGAGAGAGTTGTTGGCAAAAAAGGGAGCCATGCTTGGACACATGGAGGATGCATTGGAGAGGCTTGATGCTTTAGATGTATTCATTGTAATTCTTGTATTTCCTTATTGTTGAATAATAGATGGAGTATGGATGCTTTTGGAGGCTAGGTTTTCCCCTCTTGAGGGTTTTCCCAAGGTATATCTTGTGTTATCTTGTGGCTTGTCTATTTGATCTATGAATTATGGTTACTTACATGTATGTTTATCTTGCATGGGGTTATGTAGGAAATGGATTAAGATTCAAGGTATAATGCATTATTTCCTAATAAGTGGTATCAGAGATTTCATGGTTGATGGGAGGTGTGACCTTCCATGTCTTTGGTTATAACCCTTGTTTGAGTAGATTTGTGTAAATTTGAATTCATAGACATGCATGATAGATCTGAAGCATTACAAGATATGGAACATATATGTTGCAAGTGTTTGTTTGCAGATTTGGACTTTTGGGTTGCCAAGATTTGTTGGGTTTATTGCAAATCTAAGGCATGCAAAATTTGGGTCAAAAGAGTTTTCTTAGATTGAGTTTTCATATGAGGTTTTTGTAGATGAAATTTTGTAGATAACCTCTTGAGACAAAATGGATCTACTATTGGATACAAGATGGCCATGAGATGAAAAACGACGTAAATTCGACCTATTTTGGCCAAGTTGAAAAAAATGCAAAAAAAATTAGTCCTTGGACCCCCAATCGTATGGTTGCAGGTCGAATATGTAGAAAAAAATTTATGGGTCTACAAAGTTAAAAGTTAAATTAATTTCAACCTTTTTGAAAAATTTAAACCTAAAAAAATAAATTAAAAGTTTATTGAAAATATTTTAAAATTAAAAATTAAATTAAATTAATGGTAGGTGGTATGGGATCTATAGACCTGTACCTACTTGCACCAGTTGGAGACCACGACACTGACAAGGCCATGCAAGGTGTATTGTCCTTGCCCGCAACCTGTCGATTTGCCAACCGACAATGTTGGGATGGCAAGGGCTTAGTCCCTAGACCTCAGCCCTCGGTCTAGTGGGGACCAAGAGCCCAACCCGACGTAACATTTTTTAAATCACTGCAAATTAAAACCTTTTTCATAAATTTTCAAATCTGCAAGCAAAATTTTTTAAAGTGAAAATTTAAATGGATTTTTATGAGTTTTGAGATTTTCTTCTAGTTTGTGGTTGCGCCACCAGTAGTGCACCACCAATGGCTCTGCCCAAGGGCCACCCCTACACAACCTTATAGCTAGATTGGATTACTTTTTCAAACATGCATAACTTTTTCCCAAAGTGTCAAATTTTAAACTTCTTATACTCGTTGGAAAGGTGGTTCCAAGCACTACGCAGTGGTATAGGTTTGGTTCCTTTACTTTATTGTTTTGATCAGTTTTTGGAATCTGAAAGTTAAATTTTCTTGGTTGCGCAATTTGAGCATAACTTTTGCATACGAAATTGATTTTTCGATTTCCACTAGGTGTTGGAGAGCATGGACAATGTGCTACATAGTGGATTAGTCATATTTTTAGTTTGTGGTGTAGGATGAGGATTTTACTTGTTTGATCACTTGTAGGAGCTTGAGATCAGGGAAACCTTTAAGAAACCCCCCCCTCGACGAAGGTGTAAAATCTTGGCAAATCTTGTATACTTCAAATTTTTTCATTTTTCTAGAAAAAAAATAATCCCAATTGCCGAATCTTTTATAATTGCTAGAAGTCTACGGAAAATCCTGGCGAATTGCAAATTTTTTTAAACCAATAAAATATTTTTCATTGGCGATTAAAATCTTTTTTCAAACCAGATTTTTTTTTCCATTGGCGAATTAATCTTGTTTTCAAAACATAAAAGAAAATTGTTGGCAATTGAAACCTTTTCTCAAAGCAAAAAAAAAATTTCATTGGCGAATTAAACATAATCTCAAACTAATAAAAAATTTCAGTGGCAAAATAAACGGATATGCCAATAAAAAATCATAGTGTGGTTGGAAAAAATATTAAATTTCGGGAAAAAAATTTCGCACATTCAAATTCTTTCATAAAGAGTTTGGAATGCGGACAAGTGTCAATATATTTATTATTTTTGAAGCCAAATGTCAATGCAAATTAATATAATCCACGACCGTTCGATGATTTTTTGATGGATGGTTGTAGTTGCATTCCAGAAGTCAATCTCTGAAGCACTAGACTTGTGAATTGAAACCTCTGAAATAACACTAGAACCGTTAGGTTTCCAGAAATCAATGGTTGATATTTTATTACTTATTAAATCACTTAAAGTCATAACAACCAAAATAATATTAAGGAACGATCAAAACTATCGAAGGAACTATAGCAAGGTGTGAAATATTAAGGAAATATTAAGGAAATAGTGTTAAATCCTGCGCTACTAAAGGAGCCTTTTAAGCACATGTTTTTTTATAGTTAAATAATTGCTATATGGGGAAACACCCTGTATTAATCAATTTTTTTTTTACATTCCTTCATTTCCATAAAACATTATAGACCTAAATATTAAATGGACTGACATGGACACTTACACGAACTACAAACAAACCATCACAAACCAAAATGACCTTCCACAGGCGCTAGATTATGCAATGTTGCAGCCAACCTTACTAGTCTTCTTTGCTTTGATTGCATTCAGAATCATCGAACAATCACCATGGTAGGCACTATGGGCAGGATGGTTTGCTCGTTCCTCCCAGCTCTTGGTGTCATTCACTACCCATTCTTCACCAGTGCCCAGCTCCTAATCCTTCTCATCTGAAGACCACCTTTTCTCATCAAGAGCTTTCGGCACCGTAAATGCCTTCACCTAACCCTTTGGTTGGTCTTTGAGAATGTCATCCACACATAGAATAAAGTCGATACACCTGCCCATCTCCCCCCACGAGCTTTTGAGAGCTGCATGGTCCAGTGAGCGCACCGGGGAAAACTTTGGTATCGACCGTTCATTCCCATGAGCCCTATAGTAGTGCAACGACAGAGGGGTCATGAAATTCTCGTCGATGTTGTCTAGTGTCGGATCGATATTTTCCAACAAAGAGTGTGGAAATATCATTTGGCATAGCTTCTTCCCTCGAACTTTCAAGAAACCCATGTACACGAGCATTGCCAGAAACATGGTAGGTATTTCTGAATTCCCACTGAGCTTGTGGGTAGCCAGCAGAAATTTTGGGCCCAAAACACCCTTCACCACCTGGAGCACCAGTGGGTGCTTGGACACCTTATCCCTTTCAGTTGTTTCTCAATGATTTCACCATGGAAAGCATTTTGGTGCTTCATGGAATTCAAAAATAGAGGAGTCTCCATTGCCCCTTAGTGTTTCTTGAGAGCGCTAAGACAATTTGAGAAAAATGAGCACAACAACCCCTATTTATAGCAAAACCTCCTGCAGCCTTATGGAGACCATACCAAGATTCAAGTGGTGAATTAAATGTTTTTTTTAAAAGAGGGACTGCCTACGAAGAACATAGGTCCAGGGCTTGAAAACTTAAGAACATTTTACACAAAGGATGTAAAGGCCAAGCAAGGCTGAATTATCAACCTTATAAAATAATTTATAAGTGAAGGATATTCCATATCTGTAGCTAGATGTCAACGCAAATCAATATAACCATGAACATTCAATGAATTTTCAATGGATGGTTCTAGTTGCATTTTGGAAGTAAATCTCTGAAGCACTAGACTTGCAAATTGAAACCTCCAAAATAACACTAGAACCATTAGATGTGGACATGTGGCGAGATCAAGGCTCATCGCTCATTCTATCTTTTCAATGCCTTGACGTTCTACATTTAATTTAATTAAAATTATCAATCTTTTTGAAGAAAGTATGGTAGCCGTACTGTAGGTGGTGATTAATGCCATATGAACATCTGAAGCAATTTGTTGGACAACTCATAGATTTAATGAAACAAGATTTGTAATGATTTCATATCGTTTGAGTGGCACTAGTGATTTTGACAGCTTGTCAGCTTCAGGTATAGTTTGCATGTAGCTAGACTTAAATCAAATTAAACATATTAATTATACATGTAAGGCTTAAGTTACATGATTGATTAAGTTAGTTTTTTGGTTTGCGTGAATCAAGATTATCATTACACCCAACCTCACATGCATGAGTCACAAGTAAACAGGGATTAGGTTTGTAGCGACACTGGTGGCCCATAAATAGGGATAGTGATAGTGGATAGTTTCATAAGGGTTTTCATTTTCTAGGGTTATAAGGATTCAAGAAGAAGATGATGTGGTATTATTGGGGATACTGCAAATTCTCCTACCTCCAGTTATGTAGTTACAGAGTAAAAGACCACTTTACTTCAAGTTCAAAATGGGTGGAATTGGAAAGAAGTTGATTTGGTTGACCTGCCTTCTCAGACAGGTTTTGAACCTGGATGAGGAGCTCTGATGGAGATAAGTGTTATCCTAGTGCATCGAGGCTGCAAGTAGAAGATGGGAGTAATTTTACTACCCCTCATCTTTTGCATGACTCTAGTTCTCAAAGGGGATAACTACATTTTGTATCTTCACAACTCCCTTTTCCCCAACATGATTGGAGCCCCCTTTTCCCCAGAATGGTTGGCAAATCCCTTGTATTTATTTTCAAAGCCACATTTGTATTACGTTGTGACCAAAAGATGCTTGGAATCATGCATTTATTTTTAGATTTATGTTTGTATTAAGTTGTCACCAGCAGAAGCTTGGAAATTAGAGTCAATTTGTAATCCAATGTCACAAGCAACAACTACTCTACAACTACTCATATTTAAAAAGATATGTAATAATGTGACATTGTAATTCAGTTGTAATAAAATAAATGGTTGTGTTGTGTTATTCTTCGTTATTCATTTACACTTATAGTAAAGAATTATTTTCTGAGTTCAGTGTCTATGAATCTATTTA
Organism: Sequoiadendron giganteum; assembly: GCA_007115665.2. NCBI lineage: Eukaryota > Viridiplantae > Streptophyta > Pinopsida > Cupressales > Cupressaceae > Sequoiadendron > Sequoiadendron giganteum. The sequence goes on from CM021102.1 coordinate 804,908,389, forward strand.
AATCACTTTTTTCCTTTTAAGAAATTAAGTATTATCTATTTATGAAATAAATGCATGCAGATTTAAAAGTAAAACATAAAGCAGTACAAATGAAAAAATAAAGTTGCCATCAAATTGACAAAAAAACATTATAAACAGTAAAAGTTTTCACTCTTGTTAGGGTTTACCGAAATGTTATTGATTTCTAGTTTGACATTGACCTTATCCCCCGATTCCTGGTATCATTAATAACTTTTTTAAGTCCTTTGCAACATTAAGTTACTGACCCCTTGGCCTTGATGCCAATCCTAGCGCACTAAAGTTTAAAACAAATTTAAAACACATGTTCATAAATTACTCAAGTTTCAATTGTAGAAGTTGATAAATCCAACTTCACAAACCTCGAAGATCACCTGCATGCAAATAACTTGTCATAGAAAGAAGAGATGGAGAGAAAAAAACAAGGGTGCTCTGAAAGCTAAAAAATATATTAATCAGAGAGAGAAAAAATACAATGATCAATCCTTATAAAAGGAGATTGTGCAACCCTAAAAGTAACCCTAATAGGTAGACATTTAATAATTAATATAATTATTAAATGTCACAATATGCAAACTAAAGTACAATCTTAAGAGAGGAATAAAAGTAACTTAATTAACATAATTAAGTTAAAAACTTTACTCTAACACCTCCCCTTAAGATGAGCAAGAGTGCAGCTAAAAACATGTGCAAGAAAGAAAAGGTAACTACAATGCAGGAAAGTAAACATGGGTCTCGACAACTAGGCCTGATCAGGTACCCATTTACAAATGCAATGCAAACTAAAAAAAATGGGGTAAAGAAGAAAACCCAGTGGGAACAAAACTCCTCCCCAAAATAGAATGCAAAGAAAGGAATGCAATGCACTAATGAAAGAAGGATAGGAGGTGGATTATATGATACCCCCAATAGATAACTTCTATCATATAAGTACATATACAATGGTCTCCATAGGAGAGATAGAAAGAGACAAGAAGGCCCCCCCACAATGAAGAAACTCATGTCGCAATGGTAGATGCCTGATGTAGAATCCAAAAGGAGATCCTGAAGCAGAAAATGATATTCCTCCCTTTGGGAAGAAACGTATCCAAAGGACGATGTCGAAGAAACCCTATGAAGAGTGATGAACCAATTTGTCCCAAGATGTGTGCCATGATAGGATGCTAAAGAATCTCTCTGTCTAAACTAAAACAAATGGTGTCAAATCCAAACTGATGTGGAGAATCTTGAAATGGAACCTCTGAATGCACTGATAATGGTGGGTGTACAGTGATTACCTGATTGTCAAGGTAGAGGAGATGAATGTCCTCAAAATAATCCTCCAAATCTGCAATATAGGACTCCACAAACAAGAAAGATATGTCTGCAACATAAGAGTCCAAAGTAGCTATGTCAAGAAGATGAATGATGCCCTACTACACTGAATCAGAAATAACAGGTGATGTTGATGAAGTCTCAATCTGAAGAGTAGGAAATGTGAGACAAGCCTCTGATCCATCAGAACATGTAAGGGTGTCTAAATACTCAAGCTCCTCTAAAGTATCATGATCAAAGGGTGTATTCTCTCTCCAAGCAATGGGTAAGAGACAATATGAAGCAGGATCCTCTGGGAATGGAGAGAGATTGGGGTCTCCATAGATCTCCCAAAGATGTTTCCAAAGTGGGTGGGGACATAAAATGTCCGATACAGCCCACACAATGTCATCATCAACACTAGACAATATAAGTCCTACTATGTGATGTCTAATGATATCCCAAGATAATTTTCCCTCTGAAGTGACTGGTTCAGGCATGAGATCATAAAAATAAGGAAAAATATTAAGCCACCTACAATGTGTAAGTATGCCCTTTGCCCATGACTCATAATTACCCCGTTCTAGAGTTACAATTGAAGGGTGAGTAGAAAAACCCATGATACTCACTCAAGTAAAAAGAATAGATACTGAAACTCTCAGCAACAATAAATTAGATTAATATAACCCATCCAATGCAAACAAAACCCATGTAGGTGCCAAAACGTCCAAGTAATTAAGCAAAGAGTAAAAATACACAAAGCTGAATAAAATTTACCTAGTAAATTATCTGATGAAATAGACTGCAGATCTGGAAAGAGCACTAAAACACCTTTCCAACGCCCTATTTGTTTGTGCAAAACGGAGTCCAGATGCAATAGATGCCTCCTGAAGTGAAAATAATAAATTCTGACTTCAAAGGCCAAAACAGGCATCAAAAATTGAAAAATCAAAAAACCACACCTACACCACTGGATAAAATGTCGAATCAGCTTTCTGATGATATCTCATTTTCAAAACAAGGCCTCTGTTTACAAAAGTTATGCCTGTTTTCGTGAAACTACTCGAATATGCTCAATAAGGTCCTCCAGAGCCCTTAGGGGCTAAAGAAAAGGGCCCCTGGTCGCATGCAGGACTAGGGGGCTTGTGGCTGGGGGCTGAGCTGAAGCCCTTGGTCATTGATATGATCGGCCGCGAGGGATAAAATCTGGTAGGGGTTGGCATGTAGCACCTGGACGCTAATAGAACTAGGGGCTGGTGAGGTCAAGCTCGCGGGGGCTGAGCACCGATTGGCGGTCCTGTAGGGGCACCGCTTGGCCGAGTGGTAGGCGGGTGGCCGTTAGGCGGCGTGCAGGCGACGCTCACCTATTGAACTAGAGGTACTGCCGGTGGTGAAAAAATTCGATTTTTATTTTTTATTTTTTTGATTTTTGAGCCGTTTCGACCTTGGGATGCGTGTTGGGGAGGCCGTACGACCTCCCTGGCAATTTTTTTTTGCCTTCCGGATCAATTGTGTCCAAAATGGATGAATGAATAGTTTATTTAGGGGTTTTTGGGCGCTGTAGACTCAATGACAAAGTCCATTTGAGCCGAAAGTGCTTTGATAAAATAGGTATGCTCTGGATCAAAAAGGAAAACCCCAAACCCTCAAAGCTCCAAAAAACCTTCAGAAGCCAAATAGGAAGCAACAGGTCTTCACTCTGATACCATGTATAAGTTGATAAATCCAACCTCACAGACACCAAAGATCACCTGCATGCAAATAAGCTGTCAGAGAAAGAAGAGATGGAGATAAAAAAGCAAGGGTCCTCTAAAAGCTGAAAAATGTATTAATCAGAGAGAAAAAAATAAAATACAATGATCAATCCTTATAAAAGGAGATTGTGCAACCCTAATAGGTAGATATTTAATAATTAATATAATTATTAAATCTCACAATATACAAACTAAAGTGAAATATGAAGAGAGGAATAAAGGTAACTTAATTAACATAATGAAGTTAAAACCTTTACTCTAACATCAACCGTTCAATGAACATTTGATGTATGGTTGTAGTTGTATTTCATAATGAAATGCATAGAGCGATAGGCTTGTGAACTAAAACCTCTGGAATCACCCTATAACCGTTAGATTTATAAAGATCAACGATTTAGAATTTGCAACATGTAGACCTAAGACGTTTCATTCACTTTAATGTTCCAATTTCTAGAAAAAAAGCACTTTGTACCGCTAAGTGTCAAGTGATTTTTTTTAAGTGAGAGGGTCAACACACGGGGATATTTCAGTCTTTAGTTTGCTCATTGCAGTGCACCACCCTATTTTGGGTTCCACGGTTTCACTTCCAACAAAGTCATTCCAGTTTCCATGACTGTCAGCATTAATATTTTCAAGAGTCAGAATCCAGGTAAGTGAAAGAATTCTTGCAACTATGTTTCATCATTTGACGTTTCTTAAAATCTTATTTTGTCAAACTGTGAAGTTTGGGTTTAGGGTTGAGAGACTTAAGAACTAAGAAAAATTAAGGAATAATAGGTATTAGGGAATTCACAATTTCACATTGTATAAACATGTCTACCACCAGTACCACTAGAGCAATGTCCGATAAAAAAATACATTATGCAGAATTGCTTAAAACCCCATGTTTCACTGATGGGTACCATGATATTTATGATCTTGAAATCTATGGTAGGTGTACCTCAGAACTTAGATTTTTATCTCAGAATAAGGCTGCAAAGCAAATTCAAGTTAATAGTATTAGTGCACTATGTGTAACTCGATTAAGGTGCATGATGTTACATGAGGTTTTCCCTTGCCCAAAATTTATCATGGTCTGTGCCCAAAATTATGATGATAACAAAAGAGAAATTGTTAATAAAGATATCAAAGAAGAATTGTTATCCATTAATGCAAAAGAACTTGGAAAAGTGTTGGGGTTTACAACCGAAGAATTTGGAAACGTCCACATTGACCTAGAAAATCTTGCTAGTGATTATGAAGCAGTGGAAGAAAGGGAGAAAAATGATTTCTTAAATAAAATAGTTCAAGATAGAAACAAATTGAAAGGTGATCATAAGCCTCCTTATGATTTGGATATTTTTAAACAATGGGTTCAGGATACTATTTCCATGCTAGCATTTTACCTCAGTCTAGATAGAAATTTGGAAGTGGGTGCAAGCCTCCTTGAAATGGTATATAATATCCATTATGGTGTTCCACATGTCAAATATAATTTTATTCAACACATTGTAGAATCCATGCATAAACAATTTTTAATGATTAAGGGAGGTTCCACCAACACATTGAGGTTCACAACCTACTTGTGCTATCTTTTTCTATTCAAATTTAGAGGAATGTTTCAGACCAACAAACTTCATATTCAATCCTATAGTAATGTTGAGGAAAAGAAAATGGCTCCAGTATATGAATGGAGCACTGAGATAAGGATGCATGATTCTCGAAGGAACTACAATCATTTGTAGACTAATTTTTGTCTCCTTTGCATCAAGCAATTATAAATACTCCAATGCCTAGATTGTCTATGTCATGTAGAAACTGCATTCAACTAGGAAAATAAATACAATTGGTTGATTGGTACTTAATGGAAGAATATATTGTGCTAATATTTTATGGATCAGGAGTACAACCATACAAACTTCCAATACATGTGACAAAAAGAGTTTTTGCATTGGAATATGTAAGGCAAATGCAGAGTGCTGATGAACTACACTTTCTCAGTCAGCAAAAGAAGACCTTATTTCCTTCTTTACCATTTTCATGTGGAGGGTTCATATTCGAGAGAAAAGAATTTAGTGTGACACATAATCTTTTGATTTTTTTTAAAATTTTGATGCTATCTATCACTAGCAGTATGATCCATGTGACATCATTAAATCAATGATTGTGGCCAATGAGAATGCTGCAAGTAGAATTCAACATCAAAGTAAACCCTTGCTTGAAAACTTGAGATACAAGGATTCTTGGGATGAGGTCAAAATAGCAATGGAGAAAAGTTTTGTTGAGAAAGGTATTTCTTTTGAACAATTGCCAGCGAAAATTATGGCATTGCACTGAAAGACAATCAAGACATACAACAATTTTTATGAAAAATTTGATAAACCATATAGTAGAGTAAAAATACCAGGTTCTCTAGAGAAGGAAGTTACAAAGAAAAATTGGTCACAATAAAAAATTGCTGCCTTTTGGTCTATGAGGAAGGATCTAGGCGATCCAAGAGCTCTTGCAGAGTATGGAGATAACGAAGAAGATTGTGAGTTTAACAAATTGTGGAATATAGAGCATCCTGATGAACAGGAAGATAAAGAATCTGATGATGAATCTAATGATGACAGGGAAGAACAAAGCCATGCCAATTACAAACTTGGTTTAAGTGAGGCCACAAAAGAAGCATATACTTCAGGAGAAACCATAGTTGAAAGAATGGGTTATGAAGGTGGTCCTTTGGGGTCCCAAAGACAAGGCCCTTGGATGGTAACAAATGTAGAGCATAGAAAACCAGTTGATAACTCTAGCCTTGGGTTTGGAGGTGAAAAATTAGACCAAGGGCATACAAGTACAATCAAAACAATTCAATTTGTTAGAGCTTCAAATCCTAATCCTCATGGTTAAATATAATCACAACTAGGACATGCCCATGGTGGAGAGCCTAGTGCAACTGGCATTGCCATTGATGGCGATGGTATGGGTAGTAGTACTAGTAGTGGTCAACATGTGCTACAAAAAAAAATTACACACAAGAGGACAAAAATACAAGATACCACACAAACACCAGGTGACGAAGGCATACAGAAGAGGCAAAGGATTTTGACAAGTCCAAGTCACACTATCAGTGGATCCACCACAAATGATTTATTTCCAAGCACTCCCCCACTACCAGTTAGTGTGGTTGTGATATCATTAGCAATAGCAAGTACTCCTATTCCTTCGCCATTTAAGCATTCCATTGTTCCCGTGTCCCTAGGTTTTGATTTCATTGAAGAGTTTAAAAAGAAATCAGACTTGTATAAAAAAGAAAAGAAGAAACTGATGGAGAGTGTGTCTATTGTAACTTCTGAGCCTACAACAACCATGGTATTACCCACATTTGAAAAAAATAAATAAATCATGGAGTACACTATTCTTGTTCCCACAGTTCAAAACAAACCAACAAATCAGATGGATCGATCTAAATACTAGGTGACCAATTTTCAATTAGATTTTTCTGGATTCAACAATATTGACAAAATTAATGTATCAAAGAAGAACATTAAATTGGTGTACACATCATTGCTAAAGCAAGATAGAGAGGAAAAAAGGTTGTAGACTGAAATAGAAAAGTTACAGGAAGACCTATCAAATGAGAAAGCAAAGAGGAAAACAATAGATAACAAGAGCAATGAATTAGAAAAAAGAAAAAAAAAATCTACCTCTACATCAACAAGAAAAGAGCATAAATAAAATGAGAGAGAAGTGAATGACCTGAAGCAAAGGCTAGATGAGAGAAACAAGAAATATGATGGGGAAAAATCCACTTCAGAAAAATTAAGACTAAGCATTGTGAATGGAAATGCACAATGGGAACAAAAATTGGTGAAAGAGAGAAAAATAAATAAAAGATTGGAGGTAGAGCTGATGGAAGCAAAAAAAGAAATTAACTCTTGTCAAACTAAGTTATCTACATTTTGTAGAGATACGATGAGGCATAGGAAACAAAAGATCTGGGATGAAATAATGCAGAGGATTGATCATTTGTGTGACATGTTTCAATTGATTGATGTTATCAGACAACATTATAAGAAGCTTAGCAAATATTTAGTGGACAAAAAAAATGTGCTGGCATTAGAGAAATTTGTAAATCAAGTTCTAAAAATTTAGTCTACAAAGCTAGCGACAATGATTTGAAATCAAAAGGAATTACTAATCGGATTGCTACCTCAATGAAGTTGTCATATATCATTGAAAAGTGTTTGAGAATGCGTGAAACAAAGGAATATTTGCATTTGGCTGCAGACACGATGAAGAAGGTGGATGAAAAGGTAAGGAACTTCATAGAGCTTTGTTTGCCAGAGGCTTTTGACACAAATGAGTGATTCATTAGAAAGAATGATTTCAGAAAGAAGATGGAGGGTGCATGGAAGATTGATTTGGACCAGTTTCCTCAGAACTCAGATGTGGTGAACTATTTGGATTCCATCAAAACACTGATAACCTTGAATGAAAAATTGATTGAAGAATTCAAGAAAGGTTCCAATTAAAATCATAAAATGTTAACAAAACTTCAAGTCAAACAACATCAGTTAGAACAAATGACAATTCCACCACCTGAAGAGAGGAAGTTGCTAGAAAAGGTGATACAATGATTTGATTTTTGATAATATGAGTTTCCAAGTTCCAACTCAGCTTCATGCAAAATTGTTTTTGGGCAAGATTTTGCATTGCCAATGCCTCTATGTACTCCATGTGAAAATCAATAAAAATCTCAAATTCAGACTTTGGTAATGTGTTGATGTTCAATTATCTGTATTATTTATTTTATCATTTGAAGAAAAAGGTTGTGGTTTCAATTGCTAGATACACATCAAACGATTGTTGATGTTCATTGTTGTATATGCTACTAATACAATTGTTAATATGTTATTAAGCATTGAGCTAAGTGATGAATCACTAAGTACATGTTCAAGTTTCACTTTTAACGCAATTAAAATATGAACTCTAAGGTGATTTTAATTCTAGGCATCCATAATATTAGTGAAATTGCATTACAATTCACACATCAATACTCAAACTCCATGACTACTTTATAACTTATCAGATCCACTAAACATTTATATGAATTCATGCTTTAATCAAGGTACTTTAATTGGTTCATTAAACCAGAGCTAGAATTAAAACATACATCAATGCATAATGGAAAATAAGATTAATGAAATATCATTGATCAAATTTCATTAATAATTCATGTAAAATGTTACAGGTGGAGAGACGATAGACTCAAAATAAGGGAGCAAAACAAGCTTCAGGCTGAGATGTACACATGTCACATTTTCATTTGACATATTATACCGGTCATTTCCTTAAGAAATGGTTACAACAAACCAAAAGATATTCTCATGAGCAATCATCCACTCCTTGTTATAGCATGACTTGAACTAGCTGGTCCTTGAGACCTTAATATTTCCACTTGTTGTTTCCATAATGCTAGCTCTGTTTCAAGTTCAAAAACCTTTTGTCGACTCTTATTACATTCATCAATAATCTCATTATACTTACTTCTTTTTATCCATAACTTTTAAACTAGTGTCAACAATTTTTAACTTCCCCTCCTTTGGTCTTTCGGGTCTTTTATCTCATTCATTTTCAATGCCTTGTTGTTTATTTCTCTTGGTGAATGCTCAAAGTTGTGGTTTTTGTGCTTTTCCTAACCTTAGTAGCTAGTCCTTAGAGTTTTATAACCTTGTCACGGAGTTCTAAATTATCATAATTTCCAGATTCCCTGACTTGGTTCACTTCGTTGAGTTGCAATTCTTTGTTGGTCAAAGACATCTTTATAGTTGGTGAGTTAGAGGTTTCCAAAACTTCAAAACTTTTGACTTTGGTTCTAAGGTTTCATGTTTTCGCGACCACGCAATATTATGGACTTATCTTGGCTTTCAAAGGTGCCATCATCTCATTGAATGCAATGTACAGACTAACCTTGAGTTGTCTTTTCAGGAATTTCAAAAATCATTCAAGTTTAAAGGCTATCTTTTCGAGGAATGAAATTGAATATCACATTTAATGCACGTCCTATCAAAATTAATGGCATAAGTGCCAGTGGGTGGTGAAGTTTTACTATGTCATTTAGCCTACATTCTCATTCTTTACCAATGCCAATACTTCTCAAGTGCAAACATTCTATCTCTGTGAATTTGCGCTCATGCAAAGTGGAATTCAAAATCACTGGTCTGGTGTGAGGGACACTGAAATTGGGCACCTCAATTTGGAGGATTTTTTGGTGCACCTGGAGCAAAGGAAGAAAACACCACTGGAAGATAAAATTATGCAGAGCGATTTGGCACATGTGGGAGGTTTTCTTGAGGCTGTACAAAGTGTCGACCTGGTGATTGTGTGCGCAAGGGGCTACATTCCAGAGACTCGGGAAATTAGAGCTGTGGATGGGTCAATCATTGCAAGAATTACTCCTAAAGTCATTTCCCGTGCATTAAGCATTCCAGAGAGGGAAACTGTAGAGGAAACGTCTCTAGTTGTTTGTGATGAGTTTTTCAGAATGAATGAGGAATGGTGCAAAACTTCCATTGTGAAGAATTGGTTGAAGTCTTAGAAAAAGGGTAAGTCTCAGTTGCCCTCAAAGCTTAAAAGGGTTCATTTTAAGGATGAAATTTCATATGCTATCATGTTGCTACATCATGTGGTTGGTAATGCATATTCAGACTCTTTTGAATTTTGGATGTGTCATTTTATTCTGGTGATTTATAGTGAAAATAAATTCATTCTTGACATTGGATCTTTTACATGATCAATGATTATTGAAAAATAAAACCTCTTGATGGGGAAGGTGTATGAGCTATGCTAGGGTTTTCTTGAGTCTGTGGCCATTCTTGGCCCCTCTTGCATCATACTGCACTCTCTACGCAGGAATTACTTCTTTTCTTGTGTGTACGACCACATTTACTACGGCTTTTTTGTTTTAATATGCCTTCAACCGACTCTAACCCAATAGTTCTTGTTGGTGTTGGCGGTTCGATGACTCTTCTCAATGGATCCTCCACCGAACAAACGACCTCAAAAATTTGTTTTGAAAGTGTTCCATGAGGTAAGTCTTTTGACTCCCTAGTTGATGTCATTTTTCCTTTGCCTGAATTTGATTCTACTTGTCAATGGGTTGAAAAGCATACCCTTGTCGGTTATTTTGTTGGGAGGACTCCCCATAAAAGTGTGCTCAAAGAATGAGTCAGTAAGGCCTAGGTCCCTCATGGGGTCCGCCTTGATATGGTGCAAAATTTAACCAAGGGTTTTTTTCTTTTTCGCTTTGCGGAGGTCAGTCATGTCCAAGCAATCCTGGAGCATGGTCCATGGTATGCCAAGTCTTCTTTGTTGGTTTTCTAGTTGTGGACCCGAGATTTTGCTGTCTCATATGACACCAAGTTGCGGGTCCCAGTTTGGATTGAATACCCAGGTTTACCCTTGCCTTGCGTGCCTTTTTTGAGTCATATTGCTTCCTCTCCAGGGAAGGTTATTTGCATTGAGCCTGATAGATTTTTCCAAGTCCGTCCCCAAAAATGGGTATGTGTTGAATTGGACCTTTCTCAATATTTGAAAAAGTCCATTGACATTCAAATAGGCAATTTCTGGCATACCCAGAAAGTTACTTACTTTAATATGTCGAACACATGCTATAGATGTCAATCCACAAAACACAAGATCAAGGACTGCCCTCTACTAGTGCCTCATACTCCTTCTCCACCACAGGACTCTGAAAAGGCCAAATCTGATGAAAAATGGACCACGGTTACAAACCGTCAGAACAAAGACAACGGCTTTGGGTCAGTTCCCAAAGGCCTTGAGCCTGCTAAAGTTTTTTCAAACCCTTCAACGAAGGGGAAAGAGGCCTCGATAGGGCCTGATAATTTGACAACATGGCCCAAGCCGAAAGCTACGCCTCAACCTGCTACTGTTATAATGGTGCAACCAAAAATATCTCCTCCTATGATAGGAGCTCAACAACGGTCTCATAGTCCTTCACCGCCATTAGAGGAAGGAGAATATGTGCAGGAGAAAAGGAAAATTTCTTCTCTGTCTATTCAAATAAGATCAGTTCCACCTGAATTTTTGCAAAATCGTTTCTCCACCTTGAATGAGGAGGAACCAAACTCCGATGATATGGAGGAGTTTCACCCATGAATTTCCTCTCTTGGAATGTTCAGGTTCTGACAGACCTCTCCAGAAAGTATTCTATTCAGGATACTTTGCAGAAGTATAATGGTATTGAAGTGCTTTGTCTCCAAGTTAAAATTTCTAGTTTTTTGCTTGCTTCAGCGTGTTGCTCTATTTGGCCAGCTAGCCATATGTTTTGTACGAGTCATGATGTTGGGCGTGGTGGAGCTGTCATTCTTCTGTCTCCTATGTGGCACTCTTGTGTTGTTGATCATGGGTCCGTCCCTACACATCGGCTTTTTTGGATCCTTCTCAATATTAATAATCACTCTTTTGGGATTATTAATGTTTATACCTCTGATTACGTTGTCAAACGCTCCTTGCTTTGGCATTGGATTGCAGACTTGTTTCTAGTTGCCACTTGGCTTCTATGTGGGGATTTCAATATGGTTTAGATGGCGTACAATAAGGATGGTATTCTACCATTCAGGCAGGTTGCTGGTGAAAGGGAGGCGTGGTTTTACATGCGTAATAAATTGGGGATCTTTGATCCCAATATTGGCCACCACCATTCTCATTCCCTCTAGGTTACTTGCTGTAATTTCAAAGTTGGTCCTGACAGGATCTTTAAATGCCTTGATCGTGCAATGATTTCGGCTCAATCTTTCTTTTCGTTTGACAACTCTTCACTTCTGATTAAACCATTAGTGGATGTCACTCTGTCTGACCACTTCCCTATTTCTTTTCGCATTGAATGGGAGATAAGACAACCTTGGGCCTGTAAAACGTAGTTCTTCTTGGACACGTCTCTGCTTTCTCATCAGCCCACATTGGCCCACATTCGCAGAGTTTGGAATTTAGAGTGTCGCGACCAGCTCACTCTAACGGCTAGATTAATTGGTGGAATGATGTTATCACTCACACGGCTAGGTTTCTCCGCATTTATGGGCACCAACTGGCCATTTTACGCCTGCGGTCTTATGAGGTGACCACTGTCGACCTATGTGCGGCTACCAAGGCCCTTTCAGGTAACGCTTTCTCCCCACCTTTGCAAGTCAGGTTGGTGGAGTTAAGGCACAAAAAGCAAGTTGCAAATAATTATGCTGCTAGAGGTGCGCAAATTAAAGCCAAATTGTACTGGTTAAAAGTTGGTGACCATGCCACCAAGGAATTTTTTTTGGCCTTGCATGCTAGGCACTCCTCTCTTGGCATTCAAAAAATCAAAGATGGGCTCCAGGTCTTTTCTGATCTACCTAATATACTCCAGGCCTTTGTCAGGTACTATGAGCAAGTTTTCACTACCCAAGAGTACATGTTGGAGCACCAGCAAGCCCTACAAAAGTGCATGATGGTGGTGCCGACTAGGCTTTCCTCTGCTCTAAAATCCTTTTGTGTACAACTACTCATGGTTGATGACTTGAAGGAAGCCTTCTTTTCTATGGCAAATTGCAAAGCCCCGGGGGTTGACGGCTTCTCGTGTAAATTCTACAAGTCCCTTTGGGACTGTATTGGTCATGACCTTCATAAAGTCAATCTTGAAGCTTTTCATTCGAAAACTCTAGGAAATATTATAAACAAGGGAAATATAAAATTCATACCTAAGCTTGGAGATCCTAAAGATATTTGTAATTGGTAGCCTATCACGCTCCTTAATGTCTCCTACAAAATCATTGCTAAGGCCTTGGCTCTAAAAATTCGCCATCTCCTTCCTCAGATTGTGCGCTCAGAGCAGACTGGATTTATCAAATCCAGATTTATTCTTGATAATATCATTGTTGTTTGGGAGGGAATGGAGTGGGCTAGGTGCTCCGGCCAGAAAGCCCTCTTTCTCAAAATTGATTTTGCTAAGGCCTATGATCACATAGAATGGCCCTTTATTCGTGCCATGTTGAAAGCTTTGGGATTTGGCCCCAATTTTATTCAGGCCGTCCAAATTCTTTTCTTAGACACCTCTGCTTGCATCACCATCAATGGCGGCCAATCCTACTCTTTTGGTATTTTTTTTTCTATTTAGAAAGGATGTCCTCTTGCTCCTTCGCTTTATGTGCTTGTTGTCGAAGGATTTGGCTATCTTTTGGCCAATATTTTTTCCCAACAAAGGGTTCGAGGCATTGCCTAGCCCAACTCGCAGTCTTAGCTTGTTAATGGCCATTTCGTTGATGAATCTTTCCTAACTCTCCTAGAGGAAGAAGACAATATTACGACGACTCTCGAGTGCCTTGACATCTTCTATGAGGCCTCTGGTTCTTCCATTCAATGGCACAAGACTCTTTGTTGCAGGAAATATTTCTTGTCCACTCCCCACTGGTTACAACATTATGGGTGGAAGTGGATTGGGCCAAGGGAAATATTTTGATTTCTGGGCATTCCCTTCACCTTTCAGGCTTCTCCGACTGAGTTATGGCAATTCATTCTTTCCAGGATTGAACAAAAGTTGGCCTACTGGATAACCAAGCCTTTATCTCTAGCTGGAAAATTTCAAGTTTGTTCGAAGGTTCTGGTTGCTACTCGTGTATTATTCCTCTTGTTGGGCTCCCTCAAAAGCTGCTTATGCCAGACTTGAGATGTTGCTTCGTGAATTTTTGTGGGCTTCTGTGGAGTCCCATAGAGGGTTTCACTTGGTGGTCTGGAAATTTTTCTACCTTCGCAGAGACTCTGGAGGGCTTGGTCTTCTTTCCACCCAAAGATAAGGACTGCCTTGTGTGTCAAATGGGTTATTAGATCCCTCTCTGGAGACAAAGCCTGGAAAATTCTCCTTAGACATTGTATTCAGTCAGGGTTTCCTACCAACAAACCTGCCTGGAAGGGGATTGGCTTTCAAACCCTTCTGATCATGAAGGAACCAGTTCAAATCATGGGAAATTTTGTGGCCAAGAGCATATGGAAAGCTTGGGAGGCTGTTAAGCCTTGGCTCTGCTGGGCCGGCTCTGGATTTCGTGATGGGCTCTCTCCCAATCAATAGAATGTGTGGTGGTTGCCTCTCTTTGCCAATAATGGTCAAAATTTGGCTAAGTCTCCCTGGCTTAAGGCTCTAAGATTCCATAAGAAAGGCATTCAAACCTTGCAACAATTGTTTCATAGACCTACAATGCACATTATGCCTTGGGAGGACTTCTATTCAAAACTAGGACCATGATACTTTTGATGGTCTGGTGAATGCTATTCCTATAGAATATTTGCATAAGGTGGGAATTCGTGGGTCCAAGCCCTGGTGGAAGGACTGGAAGTGGTAGCCAGACACCCCTTTTAGAAACTACAAGCCAAGACTTGGCTATATGTGGCTTTCACCGCATTTTCCTAAGATTGAGAGTCTTAACCAGAGATGACTTCTTCTATCCTCTGCTCATGTCTGGCGTAAAATATTCTCTGTCATTTGGTCTGCAAATTTTGATCCAAAGCTCGCCCACTTTGCCTAGTGTATTCTTTTCCAAGGCTTTCCTATGGGGGGTCAACTCATGCATTTAGGGGTTCATGACCCTCGGTGCCCTTTTTGTGGGAAAGCTAAGTCTTTTAAGCATCTCGTTTGGTTCTGCACCAGAGCTCAGTAGTTTTGGATTTGGATCCATGATCTCTTTCGACCTTTTAGGATGAAGCCCTTCTCCTGGCATACAGTTTTGCTGGGTGACTCGCCCAGACTTCCGACCAAGTATACCTAGCTTTGGCACACTTTTAGGGTGGAAATCCTCTTCAATATTTGGAAATATAGAAACACCTATATTTTCACTCACACTCAAATGGATAAAAATGTTTCTTTGTATTCTAAAGCTATTATTTTCTCTAATGTGCTTCTATAGATTCAAGTTCAAGCGAACAAAGTTGTGCTTGAGGTTGCTCACCTCCAGGTGCTCCTGGACCACTCGAGCAATGCCCCATGTACTTTTTCTTGGGTGATTGGCTCCTCCTCTTCTCACGATCGGTCACCCTCTCAGGGCTGACAAAGGAGTGGCTCTGCTTGCCCCTGCTCTCAGCCTCCTCGATGCTCTTGCACTCCTCCCCCCCAGGCCAGCCAGGGGTGGCCATCTGGAGGTGTCACGGGGAGCAGTGATAGAAGCTCTGGGTGGTCCTCTGATACCACTCCTGGTGGCAGCTCCGGTTGGCCTGGTAGCGGCTCTGGTTGGCTGAGATCTGATAAGAATTTTCTATGCTTGGTGCTTGCAATATCGCGACATCGTGGGGAAGATAAAGATAAAGAATAGGAAAATGATGATGGTTGGGGTCCTCCTCCTGACGTCACTCTCGACCTTGCTAATGCATGGGGAAAGAAGAATGATGACATAGATCCTCCTAGCTCTACTGGTACTACTCTGGCCGCTTGATGGCATTTTATTTTCTTGCTGTTAGTTTGGACTTCTGGGCTTGGCCCATGTAATTCTATTTTTTTGATTAATTGGGCTTAGCCCATGTGACTCTCGGGGTGTGCTTTCTTACCACCCATCCTTTTTTTGTGAATATGTATCTTATCTTTTTTTATTAATATAGATATCTACCTATTCATCAAAAAAAAAATCATTAACTGGGCTGAGATTATTAGTTATCATTTAAATGAGAAATTGATAAATTTTCTGTAAAATGTTGCCTTCCACATGTGCTCATACTTGGTTTACATTCTAGCCAATCAAGAGGTTGTTTGGGCAGGGTTGGAACCACAAAGGTTTTTGACGCCGAACATTCCTGTGTATAGAAGGTTTCCATATCTCACTAAGGAGGTTGGAATGAGGTATTTTCGTCGCGTCAATGACACATTTTTAATGGAAATAGTGAGAAGAATTGATGGAAAACCTGAGCTTAGGGTTTCACCTGAAGTAATTTCTCTGGTATTGAGATTTGGAAGTTTCTACATTTAGTTCAACAAATTCACTTATCTTAGAATTGGAGGTTTTGAGAAGGCTCCAATGAAATTACCCTGTTACCCAAGTGATTTTTTGGTTTTTCTTGAAGTTTTCCAGCAGATGGCCATTGCAAATGTTAAATATTCAAACATGGGAAAGAAGGGGTATGCTTTTCCATTGTCCATGCCTTCATTTTCTTGAAAAAGTAATAATATTGCTAGGGGTGTGCAGAAATCCCTGAATGAATTCAATTTTCAGTGTTTGCCCATGAGAACTAATTTTGATAGCAAGGGTTATGTTAATAAAAATTTGTATGGAGCTAGCAACTATGAACATCGTCCTGATATTGAATTTTTTTGGGAAGACTGTACAGATGAAGGCGAGGTGCATAGAAGAAATTTCATGAGATTGACCCTAAGGAAAATACAATCTTTTGGTATTTCTCTTAATATTCTAGAAGATGCACAAGAAGACTCAGTGATCATTGATCCCGAATATCGGGTCCCTGTTGCTAAGCCCTTGTACAAAATTAATTGGTCAAAGGATGAAGTTTCAGACTTAATGGTCATTTTTGCCCCTATTTTGAGAACTTCAGACTGGTTGAATGAAAAATGGTGCCAAAGTGTGGGTTCTCCCTGTGAATGGTGATCCTAGACTTGCACAAACACAAAGAACAAACACACAATTAATCCAATATGCAAGTTAAAAACAACATTCCCCATGAAATCCATTTGAAACATGAAAACAAGAAATAATATGAAGAACACAATAAAAAAAGCTATTAAATCCTATTTAAATGATCAAAATCTCAATCCCACGGGGGAATTGGTGTCATTTTGATGTGGAAAATGGCCCTTTCCCAATTCCTTGCAAGCTTGATGATCAATGGTGAAGATTTGATGCTCCTTGGTGAAATTTATCCATAACCTAGCTATGACAATATGAAAAATGGATGAAAATGGATAAAGATGAATGGAGATTGCTCAAAACTTGAAGATAGTAATTTTGCATGAAATTGTGGATCAAAAATCCAAATGAGAGCCTTCTATTTATAGAAGAGAATGATGGAGAAAGAGGCAAAATGGATGAATGTGGGACAAAGGAGCAACCAATAGCAAAAGGCCACTTGTCAACATGTGAGTGGACAAAGGGGGAACATATTTTGATGAATGTACACATAAATTCTATTAGGTGAATATTTTAAATTGATGAAATGACAAGTTGGAGGGAGAAAGAAATGGAGTTAATGCCACTTTTCTCAAGGCAAAGGACATGTAAGATTCTTTTAATGCCTTATTGGATGTACACACCTTTTTGGAGGGTTTTTTGAATTTGAATAATATTCCCTCCTTGATGCCATGTTGAGAGAAAATGAGAGATTTAATAAATCAAATAAAATGATTTACTTGTGCAAGTTGCAAAAGCTAGAGGATTTGAGGGATTAAGATTAATCAGGATTTGATTAATTTAAAAGGAGATTAGTTGATGTGACAATTTGATTTAGATTTTTGGATTGATTTAAATGAAAGTTGAGAGGAATATGAATTTAGACTTAATTAAATAAAGTTTAATTTATTTAATTAAAGAGAATGGTGTTAGTTTTAAATCAAATAAAGATAAATTTATTTAATTTAAATGAGATGACTTTAGAGATTAATTAAATAAAATGACTTATTTAATTAAAAGAGGGACTATAGGATTAACTAAACAAAATGATTTATTTAATTAATAGAAGATGATGACTTAATTAGATAGATTTGATTTATTTAATTAAGAGATGAAATATGATGAATTTAATTAAATAAATATTATTTAATTAAAGACTAGCAGAGGAGATGATTTAGGACGAACTGGTTTTAGTAAAATCAGGATCAAGTGTATAGGATCAATCTGTATATTTTTCGTGTCTACATTTTGCCCCTCTTTGAAGCAATGTACCCACTATGTTGATTCAAAGAATAACTTGCCAAGATCAAAATTCAAAAGAAATTCATTTTTTTCGGATGCCCCACTGCTGCCCCAGTAGAAGAACTTATGTTGGTATATTTCCCCCTCGAGAGATCAGACGAAAATTTGGATTTTTGGGTGATCTCACGAAAAAAGAGGACAAGTTGCCTGACGGGTCCAAGATGCCAAAAACATGCCAAAACACAAAAAAATGATGCAAAACGACCCTTGGTTTTGCAAAAATGGGATCAAGGGTCCAAAACCCTAGCTGGACGGCTAAATAGGGTCAAAAAACCCTAACTTTCAAGCTTAAATAAGCCTTGAGGGGCCACTTCCAATTCATTTGCACATTCAACACTTTAGAGATTTAGCATTTTTGAGCTCTGACCACTGTTCGAGATCGTGCAATGAGTGCTTCCACGTCACGTTTCAGAGCAACTGCGAGTGTACCAACAGCTACTAGTTGCAGGACCACCGGTATGTGACCCTTACTTGACTCGTCGTTTCATTTTTTGTGCACATTAATTAGGGTCCAAAGTTAAATTGAGTCCAGCAACGTTGTTTGGCACCGCTGAAAGTGTTAAATTGGCACCACACGACCTTAAAAGTGTGCCGCTATTGAGTCTTGTGCCATGACAGTCTAGTTTAGAGATTAGGGTTTAGGCTTCAAAGTCCACGGCATATGAAAATTGCATCGCGGTGGTACAATTAGGAATTTAGGTTTAGGGGTCAAAATGGTCCGCGGTCAAATTGCAATGTGGCGGTGCAGTTTGGACTTTAGAGGGT
Source organism: Sequoiadendron giganteum (assembly GCA_007115665.2). Classification (NCBI taxonomy): domain Eukaryota; kingdom Viridiplantae; phylum Streptophyta; class Pinopsida; order Cupressales; family Cupressaceae; genus Sequoiadendron; species Sequoiadendron giganteum. The sequence continues at coordinate 804,927,131 of CM021102.1, forward strand.
TCCAGCGACACAGTTTGGAACTTTCAAACAACGACGCATTTTCAAACAATGACACATTTGCAAACATCGACGCATTTGTTGTTTCGATTGTGAAAACTCCAAACGAGATCCTAATTTTTTATGAAACTTGACGTTGTGACTTTACTAGTGTAGGAGGATGCAAAGATTTTACATTCACGAGAGCACAGGTCCCTAGTACTTAGTAGATTGGTCAAATTGCATGAGGTGCTCCAGGAGCACCTTGGGGCGATAGGGCTATGGTACATTGCCTACGCACCTTCTTTTCGGACACACCTGGGTATGATGACAACACTAACAGAGCGATGGTACAGTGAAATGTCATTGTTTCACTTGCCTACAGGTGAGGCGACAATGACTTTGGAGGATGTCTGATGAATTCTTCGATTGACGATCCATGGAGAGTGAGTCATCTATGACATGGACATTGGGAGAGAGGCCTACTTTGAGGTTATGGGACTTGGTGAGATCATCTTTGTTGAGGGACATATCGAGCTAGATCAATACAGGAGCTCAATGCCCACCTTCTGATTGATTATCGTTGTGATCATCTCAGGCTTTGTGGCACCAGATCGGTGCGATCGGTACTTCAATTCAGGATAGGGTCTTTCTTAGGAGTGGATGCTCCACTAGAGAGAGTGCTTTGCATGGGGGCCAGTGATGCTAGCCTCACTTTATCATGATCTACACGAGTTTTCCTACTTGGACAATAGAGCCATTAGGGCCGGAGTGAGACTTTTGCACATCTAGGCCTAGGAGCACATTGTAGTGCTTCGCCCGTGAGTTACACCAATTGACATGGAGCCAGATGATCCTGTAGTTTGGCGGTATAGAGGGGCCTTGAAATTTACACATATAGGAGAGACCAACATGCCTCATCGGAAGAGGGTGATTAACGAGATGACAATCTTTACTTGGAGGCCTTGGCTTGGTATGCCTGCTTCATATGACGACGTTCAACAACTCTTCTTTGCCAGAAAGGACAAACTTATGCAGGGAAGGGAGCATATGATGATAGAGCGTTATCTACCAGATCGGGTGGCCAAGAAGTTTTGAGAGACACAAGATATACATGATGACCAATATGTGGCCATATTTGCATGTACTACGAGGGAGACCACATGGGGTCGACCGATTCCAACCGAGGATGCAGTTTCTTCATTCAGATAGCTGGTAGCCAGGCCATGGCCATATGACCAAGGGCAGACAGATGCAGGTGCTACATAGGCATACATTGATTGGTTCAGGCCACCGATCAGATTGACTGTGCCTATGGTAGCCTTACCATAGCGGAGAGCTAGAGGTTGGTTAGCAGGACGGGGATGGGGGCGGGGAGACAGGGATGAAGATGGCGGCGGAGGCAGAGGAGGAGGTGGACCACCTCTGGATCAGAGGGGACAAAGAGACTAGGTGGCTGGAGACCAACAAAGAGATGTGGACATACATCCTAGAGATGGGGATAGACAACAAAGAGATCTGGACCCACAATAGTAGCCCCCATCACCACCACCACCCCAGCCAAACCAAAGAGATGCATTGATCCAACAACTATAGACACAGGTTACCACATTAACGATCGAGTGAGATCAAGTGAGGGCCGAACAAGATCAGGCCATTCAACAGAGACAGGCCATCAAGTTACAATTGGCACAGGAGACCGGGAGATGCCAGCAGCTAGAGGCCACATAGGACCAGATAGTTCTCATGAGGATATACCATGATGTGGTCAGAGAGGCCGAATATTACAAAGTTCACTATCATCAAGCAGTGCCTCGAGCAGCCCGAGCACCAGACTTTTCACAACAGATAGGGCAGAGGCAGGATCCGTCGGGTGAGGGGAGCAACCATTAGGGCTAGCCTCACATTTTTGATAAGAGACAACATTTTTTTTGAGGTCCACAAGCTCCGTTTTTGATAGCTCCATGGGCGGTTGTATTATATTGATCGATACACACATTTGATCCCGATTCTTGTACCATGACATTTGCATTTTTGATGATATATATATGATATGGTTCGATATATGAGATGTGTCCTATTATTATTTATGCATGATGGATGGATGTATTTAATTTTCTATATGCGATGATATGACATGATATGACTCTATCTTATGTGATGCATGTATTTATTTTATGCGATGTAATGCGATGTATGTTTCTATATGATGCTATGATGTGGTGCAGTGATCATGCAGTTATTTATGGATGGATGCATTTCTTTTTTTCAGTATCTTTTCTGTGCACTTTTTATGATGATGTGGATGCAAATGTTATGATATGAAAATGATTAAAAATGCTTAGACTAACAAAAATATATGGATGATGATGTTTATATACTATGGTCATGAGATGTATGAAATGCTCTTTTTTCCTTTTCAGTACTTTTTCCAATATGGATGCATGGTAATGCACGTAATATGACATGATGATGTTTTTATTATGATTCCTCTGTGATGATGCAAATGAATGATATGATGATGCAAATGATATGATGGTGTATATGTGATTATATAATGGATGTTTTGTTTATGATATGATTTAATAATGCCTATGTGATGATACTTTTATGTTTATACAATGAATGCAAATTTATGGTTTACGAGATGCTTAGAATAACCAATCTATATGAATGATGAAATGTAGTGCATGTGAGATGATTAATGTTTCCTATATGATATGATATGATATGCATTATGTTAACGGTTTGTGGATGCAGGGTGGATGCATTAGCGATGTTTTTGATTAACTGTCATGGTATTATGTTAGCACAGAGAGAAGATAGAAGAAATAGGATAATGAAAAGAGGATCCAACACGTCTACATTATTAATGATGATGATGATGACAATTTTATTTATCAGTAATTTGGATTTTAAAAGGGCCATTTACCTTATGTTTGATAATACATGTAGGTACGATGCATCAAGGTATAAAGAACCAAGATGGTGTTGTACCTAGTGTGATGGACTTTGACTCGACAATCAGATAGGAGTACTCCTATTCACACCTGGCATACAAAACCTTATCTAAAATGCAGTTCAAATATTCCAAAAATCTCGGACCAAAACATAGAAAGGAAAGCCTTCCTATGTGGTCAACAAGACACCTAAAACATCCTCCCTACACCCAAACAAAGTACGCATGACTGGGTTATATTACAAGAATATCCACCAAGCACAACAAAGAAAAATATAATGATTGTTGACCAATTTCTTTCTCTCTAAATCCCATTGTTTGGACATCATCGAAAGGTCATCGAAATGCACACAAAAATAAGATAAGTCAAAAAGATAGAGATAAAGTAAACAAACAAGCTAATGTTCTTCATACTGTTAGCCAAGACTAAACTACGACGATGCCTGATGTTGATGTCCATTGTAGGAAGGATGCATCCCAGGACATGATGTTATGAGATGATTTTGGGATTTTATTGGATGATGAGCTATTAATACCTTGAGTTGACCAACTTGTTTACTTACTGACCTAGATTTGAGACTTTGACATTTGAGAACACACTTTCGACTGCTAAGCTTGCTTCTGATTGTTTCACCAAAGGTTGAGGTTGATGATGATTTATTATGAGTGATGTTTATTTCGGGTGAAAGCGAGATGAGATGGATGGATTTTTTCAAAATATTTGGATGTTTTTTGTGTTTTTTGAATGTTTTGAGGCTGTTTTGGTATTTTCAGGATGTTTTACAAATATTTTGATTTTCAAATTTTCTAATGTTTTTTGAATTTTCTGAGATTTTGACCAAGAGACTAACCTAAAGACCTATCCTAGGGGTCTCAGGGGCTGATCAAAGATTAGCCTTGCCTACGTTATACACATAGAGACCACATAGTTTGACTGACACAAACACGATTATTGATGAACAAATGGATTGTCAGTTTATTATGACAAACTTCTAAAGGACTGACCTAAGTGTCTCGGGGGCCAAATCAAAGATTAGCCTTGCCTACGTTCAAGCTCAAAGATGACATAGTTCGATAGGATGACTCTATTGTTTTTGAATTTTTTGGATTTTTAATATGTTTTGAATGTTTTGGATTTTTTGAAGGATTTTATGAATGTTTTTGGATTTTTGGATTTTTGGATGTTTTTGGATTTTTGATTTTAAGGAAGAATGCAAGAATATACACGAATCTAATCTGATGCAGGTACAGGAACATGCCCCTAGCATGATGCAATAGGCTACTTCGATATAGGTAGGACAAACTGACCTTGGGAATATGCCAAGTAGTACTAGGAGGGATCATGATACGAACATAGAATCAAGTTAGGATGCGAATGTGAATGGGTGAATGGAAGGATCAATGGAATACGATGGGTGATGCATAAGGAAATGGTAGGTGATGCAAAGCAAGTCGTAGAGATCATGGTGGATGGAGAGTGCTTTATTTACACAAGGCACCTCTTTGTCATGTTTTCACCAAGGTACTTGCCCAAAGCGCCACCAAATTGGTTTTCACTAGAGGACAATTTTTATCTTTACTGTTTTCAATCCTTTTTTTGGTTTTTTTTGGATTTTTATATTTTTTTGATTTTTTTGTATTTTTGGTTTTACCCTTAAAAGATCAGGCATAATTTTTTTTGAGATGAGAGTTATTCATGGGCTCTTGCAGAGGCTCCTCTTCAGGCGTTGATAGTTGCTATGCCACTGAATTGTAGCTTGCTATGATGATGAAGGGTCCCAACCAATTGGGTTCAAGCTTTCCCTTGTTGTCCAAATTTGGTACATTTTTCTAATTCTCCTTCAATACCAGCTCTTCTACTTGGAAGGTCCGAATCCTGATCTTCTTGTTGTAGCTCAGTTTGAGATGGTTTTGGTAGACTTGCAAATGATTTAAGACATCCATGCGCTGCTCATCCAGTAGTTCTAGCTCATTCAGTCCTAATACCCGATATTCTTCATTTGTTATAAGATTTTACAATGATATCTTGAGGGATGGCAACTTGATCTCAATGGGGAGGATGGCTTCTAATTCGTAGACTAGGGAGAATGGGGTGGCACCTATTGGTTGTAGATGCCTATTCAGTAGGCCCATAAGGTGGGATTCAACTGTAAGTGCCAGTCATGACCAACTTCATTGATTGTCTTTTTGAGGATTCTTAAGATGGTTTTATTTATAGCCTTAGCTTGTTCGTTACTCTGGGGGTAGTATGGAGTAGAAAAGCGATATTGGATATTGAATTTTTGGCATAGGTCTCAGACATCCTGGTTTTTGAAAGGTGTCTCTTTATCTGAGATAATGGTTTGGGGAACACCGTAGCGACAAATGAGGTAATTCAGGATGAACTTGGGATCTGCTTTCCTATAATATAGGTCATTGGGATGGCCTCTACCCACTTTATGAAGTATTTTTTGGCGGTGATAATGAACTTGTGTCCATTAGATGAGGTGGGGGTGAGGGAAGTCATCCTTTGGACATGCTTTGTTTAGATCTCTGAAGTCAGTGCAGATGCGGATGCCCCCAGTGGGCTTTGAAATAGGTACAATATTTGAAACCCACTTTGGATAGTCAATTGGCCGTATGAAACCAACATCAAGGAGTTTTTGTAATTCCATTTTGACCAACAGTGCGATCTATGGGTGCATTTTCCTCAGCTTTTATTTTACTGGCTTCGCCTCTGGATATATAGCTAGATGATGCACCACAAATTTTGGATCAAGACTAGGCATGTTGGCATAGGTCCATGCAAAGTTCACCTTTCTTTCCCTCAGGAAGGCAACTAGGAGCTCTTGTTATTCGGTTAGAAGTGACTCTGCATAGAATGTTATATGTGGTGTCGCCTCAGTTCCTAAGTTGACGAGATTGCATTTTTCTACTAAGGCTGCTGACTTCTCCTGATGAATAACACTGAGAGGAAGATTGAATCCCCCATCCTTCGATGCCTTAGAGAGGTTTTCACCATTGGATGCGCCCTTTGTTTTAACTATTTTTGGGTCTAAAAGCGCCACAGTGTGGTTCTCACTTAAAGACCTAGAGATTATTCTCAAATTTTCACTTTTTCGATTGAGGGATTCAATCATCTTCCCATAATAAGCATGTGTGTCCAGTTCAATTTTGAATCTAGCTTTGTGATCTCCACAAGGTATATTATCTCGCAATCCCATGAATTTCGAGAGTGCCTCATTGTTTTCAAATGTGTCTAAAATTGGCAATCCTCGTTGGTCATAGTCTATGAGCTGGGGATACACTAGTTTTAACTCATGGGTTTGGTTGTTCGACTCAAAGGATACAGTGGAAATCATGAATAAGGAGGAGTCTTTAAACAACATAGGTAGGTCAACAATGGTGTCCTCATCACGGTCACTCCCACATACCTCAGTTATGTCAAAGGTAAAATTGTCTAAGGGTAAACCTATAGATATTGGTAAACGAAGGGGAGTTTTAATTGCTTTAACGTGAGGAATTCTGCCATGTATGGTTATACTCAAAGGGGTACATCCAAGGCCAATATTTTTTACGTGCTTCTCAACAATGATGGGTTCTAATCATCTGTTGTTGTTTTTCCAAGACTTTCATTCTTATTATAGCCCATGCCCAACATTAGTTGAAGTTCTCTGTTAGCATCATCCATAGGAAGGGCTGGTACAAGTCTTTCGTCTTGATAGAGGAAATTGGATATATCTCTTTCATCCACCACTTCTCGGCCTAGATCTCCCCAAATTGTGAATTGGGAGGGATCTGCTCTGAAGGTTTGATATGTTGTATTGGAGGGTTGTGGTTGTTCATGGGACCTAGGATATTGAGGTAACTCCCCTACCACAAAGGCTTCCTTCTACATTTTGTAGTCTTCGCACTCGTTATCTTAGATCCTAACTTTGATATCAAATATGTCTGGAATGGTGGGTGTCTTTGTCTTAGAAGTGGAGGTGAGGGTAACTGGATCTATGTATGAAATTGTAGGGCCTTCATCATTCTTTGGGACTTGAGGGATTTTATAGAACTTTTCTTCTAGATTTTTGCAATAGGAAAAGGGCTCGGGATCACCATGAATTGTGACCTCTTAGTTCTCATAGGGGAATTTGACACATTGGTGAAATGTGGATGCAACAACTTTCATCCCATGGATCCATGGGCGCCCAAGGAGAATTTTATAAGGAAGGTCAAGATCAAGAACTTGGCAAGTAGTTTCCATGATGGCTGGTCCTACTTGGATGGGAAGTTGAATGGTGCCTTGAGACAGCCTTTCTTGATCATCATAAGCTCGAATGGTGATACCTTTTCTTTTTTCAATCAAGTCTTAAGAAAATCCTAGATTTTTTATTAGCTTGAGGGAGCAAATATTCAACCTTGCACCTCCACCCACCAAGACCCGTTTGAATTTATTTTTATGGACGAACTTCAAGATGAAGTGCGTGATTGTGAGATGGTTGGGCTAGGAGGTCTTGTTCAAAAAATGTTAGGATATGTGGCATGGTGATGTGTCCAACCATAGCCTAAAACTGGTCTGTATCAAGGTTTGTGGGTATAGAAGACTCAGCAAGGGCTTTTTTCTAAAATCTCTCTATGCGTAGGCAAAATTTTCAGTAACTCCATGATGGAGATCTAAGCGGGGTTATTTTTTAGTTATTCCAAGACATTATAGCCACTGGCAACCGACTTTGAATTTGTAGTGGGTGCTCTAGCTTGCGTGGATGGTACAGGAATGGTGATTCTGCCGCTTCGTGTGGTGACTCTACAGTCATCTTTGGACCTTGGGATATGGACAACACCTACCCATTCATCTAAGGATGCGACAATATGGTCATAAACATGTTTGACACTGTCGTACTTCTTTCCTTTGTTGTTTTTGTTTGTCTTGTCATGATCCGACATCGGACTCGTGTATATCTTAAGGTCCTGATTTCCAGTCGGTTGTCCAACTTTGATGGTCTTTTTTTCAATGAGGTCTTGGATTAGGTTTTTGAGCATCATGCAACTGGTTGCTGTGTGTGCCTTTATTTTGTGAAAGTCACACATGTGTTTCTTGTTATACCATGGCGACTTAACTTGAGGCTCCTAGTAATTCTTGATGACGGGGAGCGTGATGATATTGGCTTCAATGAGCTGCTTCATGATAGATTCAACTGATTCTCCAAGCGGTGTGTACTTTCTCTTTGGGGGATACTGGTTTCTTGTGGATGGTCCACTTTGGTCATTGACATTATTGATTGTCTGGGTGTTGTTTTGTTAATGAGACGTGCTTGATTGGGGGTTGTTTTGGGTATTCTAAGGTTGTTGATATGTTTGTTGTTGCGTGTTTGGATTTGGAGCATTGATCATGACCTTAGCGTCAACAACATCGTTGTTGGTTACATTCTTGTTTTTACCCATGTTCGTGGTTTCTCATTATAGCTTGTCGATGGGCGATTATCTTGATAAGCAGGTGTCCCCCCTTGTGCGATGAGAGCTCTTTCGATGCTAAGAGCTTTAGGGATGAATTGGTCATAGGAGGTGATGCATTGGACTTTTAGATGGAAGTCCAAAGTTCCTTCAAGATTTACGATGATAGTTCTGACTTGTTGTTCTTCTGGCATGGCCCACTTGCTTTTGTTGGCTTTGGATCACCATCATTGTAAGAAAGATGTAAATGATTCTCCCTTGTTTTTCTTGAGGTTGGATAGTTTCTCCAAGATTACGTCCATGCCGATGTTGAATGCATAATTTAGCATGAAGGCATCCATAATTTCTTGGAATTTATTGATTCCTGGAGGAAGTCGAGAGAACCATTCCATGACTGGGCCAGCCAGATTCCATGGGAAGAGCCTCATTAGATAGGAGTCATCATAAGCTACTTCCATGTAGTTCACGTGGAACTCCCTGATGTGATCTTTAGGATTTCCAAGTTCAAGATAATTGTCAAATTTTGGGATCTCAAAGCCTTGTGGAAATGTTTTCATCACAATGCTCCTATCGAACGGATAAGGGCATAGATTCACTTGTGATTTAGGGGTCTTCCCTGATTGGATGTCCAACACTTGTTGTGAGAGCCTCTTGATTTGGGTGGATAAATCACTTTGTGGGTCGAGTGGTGGAATGAATGTTTTCTGGCTTGGAGTATTGATTTGGATGACGCGTGTGGTGACTTGTGGATTGGGTGGTGCATTCGTGGGAGTTTTTTGTGCAGCCAATGCTTGTTGATATGCTCGCAGTTTTTGTTGTACCAAAAATGCTTGTTGTTGGTCTTGCTGCTATTGTTGCACCAACAACGCTTGTTGTTGGGCTTTTTGTTGTTGTTGTTGTGCCAACAACGCTTGTTGTTGGGCTTGCTGTTAGGCTGCTTGTTGTTATGCCTGATATTGTTGTAAAGCTTGTTGATACACCTGTTGCTATAACAAGGCTTGCGATTAAGCCTGATCACTTGATGTTGGGCTTGTGCTTGTGCTTGAGCTTAGGAAACTTGGGCGGCTTGAGTAGATTGAGTGGCTTGTTGTTGTTGCAATAAAGCTTTTGCTTGCGCTTGGGATTTTTGTTATTGTAGAAACCCTTGTGATTGTGCTTGGGTAGCCTATTGAGCTTGTTGTATTGCTTGCTGCATTTGTGCTTGTTTTGTGGCTTGTGCAACTTGCTAGGTTTGGAATTGTTGGAGTTCCCTTTGATAAGCTTGTTGAGCTACTTGTAAAGTGATGCTATATTGATTGGCCACGTTTAGATTTTGTGGTAGAGGTAGGGGATTCAAAATGGTATGGGATGGTGTGATGAGACTGTGTTGGGGTGGTTGTTGAGGTGTTTGAATGATGACGATGGGTTGTGTGGTGGAGGGTATAGTGGATAAGCCAAGTCCTTGGGAGACCACGTTTTGAGATGTTGTGGATGGTGTAAGGGTTGATTGAGACATTTGGATTGGAACCACTTGTTTTTGCGATGTCGGTGGTATGCCTGAAGGATTTGGTACGCTTGGAAGATTGATTTGATTCGACTGATTTTGGATAAGTAAAGGGGGTTGCCCTAAACCAAGGATTGGTGTGGGTGTTGATTTTAGCAAGGGAAGTGGTGGAGGGATAGGTGGTATGCTTCCTTGCAAAAGTGATGATGAGGGATCAAATATTCCCTCTTGTCCAAATAAACCCTCTTGCCCCTATGATACCATGGGGAGAGAGACTTGTGCCCCAAGAGAATATGTCGGTGTCGCAGAGAAGGTTGATGAATTATTGGTGTCATGAAAGATGAGTGGAATGTAGGGGTGTTTCAGATCGTGGGGGAAATATTGACCCAAGATGGTGTTTGCATCCAAGTATAGATTGTTCACAAGGGGATGTGTTTGAAGAGTCTGAAGTAATGAACTTCCCTTGTTGAAAATTGGTTGAGTTGGAGCAAGAGATGATGTGGGTTGGGGAATGGGTTGAACGATGCTTTGGAAAGATGATATGAATGAGACTAGGGGCATAATCCCAAGAGGTTGCTCCACAATAGTGTTTACGTAAAAATCCAAAGGGAGTTTAGCCCCTTCTTTTACCAATTCTAGCATTTATTGTGAAGGATTGAGTCTCATCATGGCATTGACAATTTTGTGATTCTCGAGATTTTGGACCATTTCTATGATTTCTTCTTGAGTCATTCCCAATACATTATTGGTGATTTATTCCACTTGACCTTCCTCTTGAGGATCTTGTGGTAATAGAGGAAGATTGGGTGGGGGATTGCTAGATCCCATAGGATTGATTTTGGGTGCGGTTTGACTCAGGTCACTTGAAGTAGATGTTTCCTTATTGGCTTCCATGTTTTTCTTGTATTGAGATTGAGTTTTCACCATAAAAGAAGGATCAAATTTTAGGTACAAAGAAGAAAAACCAAGTTTTTTCAAGGATCAAAGGATGGTGATGAGATAGATGAAGGGTGGATGGTGTGAATGATTAAACTCTTAAGAATCTTGAAGGGACACTAGACTTTAGGACTTTTTGATTTGATTTGTTTTTTATTTGGATTTGGATAATGAACTCATAAACCCCAAGAGGTTGGATGTTTATTTTGGAATAAATTTGTTCACAAGGATTGATAATTTAACTAAGCACATGAAGAAGGATTCATCTACACATAATTAGTCAAACAAAATGATTTTTGATTTGATTTAAAGGATTTCCCATAAGTCTAGCATGATTTGATTTTTCCAAGATTTAAAGAGTTGTTTAGTGGGATGAGATTTGATTGATGTTTGAAGGGTGGGTGAGAATGTTGACTTTGATCCTAGATTAGACCTAGATAGAATTCCTTTCTACAAGACCTCGATATTGAAGAACATGCTTGTACTTCCTATGTGAGCAATGATTTTTTTTGAAAGAGACTTGGATTTTGATTGTAATAAAATCCGTACAAATTAGGATTTCTCTTTGAAGCTTTCTTGTAAAAATTATAGACCAACCTTTCTCTAACTTCATGAAGTCTTGAAAGACATTCCTCACGAGCTTTTGGACTAAGGAACTTGTGACGACTTGGTTTGGGAACTTTGAATTTTCAAGAAATCATGGGATCAAGCACATGTGAGGTTAAATTGTCTATTATCTTGATTAGATTGATTCTTTTTACCACAAACACTTTCTTGATTATTTTTCAAACTGAATGCCTAATGCCCTAATTTTTTTTCATCCCACAAGGTTCATTATATGAAAATCAAGGAAATCAAGGCAATAGTTTCCTAATGTTGACTTTAGTAAGACAAAATTGTGATATAAATCCAAATACTTAGAAGCCTCTAAGGATAAAATCCCTAGGGCAAGCAAGAGCACTTGGATTTATCAAAGGTATTTGTTCCTCCTAATGGGTTTGAAATTTTGAGGATTTGGTGAATGTTTGTTTTCAAGTGTTTTAGATCCTAGCAAAGTGTTTTGATTCCAAAGTGATGCACAATTCTAGGATAAAATGAGACAATATTTGTTGAGTTCCCACTTGGTTAAATCTAGCTACACCTACTCTTAGCGGATGATTAGATGCTTGACCACACTGGCTCCCCTCCACGACACACACTTCTTGGGTCAGCCAAGCATCAGTACCCATGAAACTCCCATGGCATACTTCTCATCTCTACTAAGAGCCGTAAAAAATGTGGGATGGCTTCAGAACGATCGTTCTTGCACCAACAAATAGATTTAAGAATTTGGGCCTTCTAAACAAAAGGTTCTAGTATAGGCATTCCATTTTTTGGGAATCATCCATATGAAAAGAGACCATTGTTTCCCTTCTTGTTGGAACAATCCTCGTGATACTTGAACTTTCCTCAAGTACCCACACTTATATACCCATTGGAAGTTGCTTGGATTTAGTATGTTCCTGGTTGGATCGTTCCCTGGGGTGATAAATTTTTTCCCACCAGGCAGGCCCTCTAAGGAAAAACAAAAGCAAGCAAGCACATCCATAGTTTGATCAGTCTTTGTTGAGAAACAAAGAGATAACATTCGTGATATACTCCACTCACACTAGAAATATTTTGTTCAATTTTAAGAATCCAAATTGAAGTGTGGTGGTAATCACTTATACAACTTAATATCACAAAAGATCCTTTTGATTCTCAAGATCATCATGAGGTGCAAGAGAAGCGGATACGTCTTTTTAAATGATATTAATTTGGATAAGGGATTACAAAACATAAAAGATACATGTTCATTTTAATCCTTCAAAAGAAAGAATATGAGTTATTTTTAAGCACCAACTTTGAAGTGTGAGGTTTGTTTGTTCAATTGTTAAGTCCAAAATAGAATCTAGTAAATTGCCTATGGTTCTTTTTAATCCCTTTGTTTTGTTCTTTTTAAGCCCAAACAAAAATTATTGAGACCTAAAAAGCATGAAGATGACAAAGTCCTTAAAAAAGGGATTATAATTTCTCCCCAAAGTGTTTAAAAACACTTGATACAATGAAATGATGATGCCATAGAGAAGTCCTTTTCTTTGTTTCCTCCCTTCACTTTTGATCAAGCCAACCTACAAAAACTAGTTAATACTACAGAAACAGAGGCCAAAAACTAGTTATGAGTCAAAAGCAATCAAAATGAAGAAACACATGTTGAAAATAAATTTGAAAACTACCTTTTACCCAACTCCAATGACCTAGTCTGCGATGGTGGTGCAGTTTAAAGAAGTCAGCGTCACTATATAGCACCACTAGGACTGATAGCGATAGACTATGCAAAAACCAGTGAGTGCAAATGTGACGCTATTTTGACTAGTGGTAGAGTTTGGAGTTTGGATGGTTGGTCGATGGGAAAATGGCAGATCGTCATAGTTTGGAATTCAAATTTCTTTGCAAAAATTACTCAGCGTCGCAGTTTGGAGTTTGTCACCGTCACTATATGGCATCACTAGACTACTAGCGACGAAGTTTGATTGTCAGCAGTCTAGCTTTCCTGTAGACACAAAAACTTCAAAAAAAGCAATGAAATTTCTCAAAAAAAACATGTTAGATTCTTCATATTCGCCCTTCCTCTAGCGCCAAAATGTGAATGGTGATCCTAGACCTACACAAACACACATCCAATATGCAAGTTAGAAACAACATTCCCCATGAAATCCATTTGAAACATGAAAACAAGAAATAATATGAAGAACACAATAAAAAAAGCTATTAAATCCTATTTAAATGATCAAAATCTCAATACCATGGGGGAATTGGTGTCATTTTGATGTGGAAAATGGCCCTTTCCTAATTCCTTGCAAGCTTGATGATCAATGGTGAAGATTTTATGCTCCTTGGTGAAATTTGTCCATAACCTAGCTATGACAATATGAAAAATGGATGAAAATGGATAAAGATGGATGGAGATTGCTCAAAACTTGACAATAGTAATGTTGCATGAAGTTGTGGATCCAAAATCCAAATGAGAGCCTTCTATTTATAGAAGAGAGTGATGGAGAAATAGGCAAAAGGGATGAATGTGGGACAAAAGACCAACCAATAGCAAAAGGCCACTTGTCAACATGTGAGTGGACAAAGGTGGAACAAATTTTGATGAATGTGCACATAAATGCTATTAGGTGGATATTTGAAATTGATGAAATTACAAGTTGGAGGGAGAAAGAAATGGAGTTAATGCCACTTGGCTCAAGGCAAAGGACATGTAAGAGGCTTTTAATACCTTGTTGGATGTACACATCTTTTTGGAGGGTTTTTTGAATTTGAAGAATATTCCCTCCTTGATGCCATGCTGAGAGAAAATAGGAGATTTAATAAATCAAATAAAATGATTTACTTTTGCAAATATAAAAAGCTAGAGGATTTGAGGGATTAAGATTAAGATTAATCAAGATTTGATTAATTTAAAAGGAGATTAGCTGATGTGACAATTTGATTTAGATTTTTGGATTGATTTAAATGAAACTTGAGATGAATATGAATTTAGACTTAATTAAATAAAGTTTAATTTATTTAATTAAAGAGAATGGTGTTAGTTTTAAATCAAATAAAGATAAATTTATTTAATTTAAATGAGATGACTTTAGAGATTAATTAAATAAAATGACTTAATTAATTCAAAGAGGGACTATAGGATTAACTAAACAAAATGATTTATTTAATTAATAGAAGATGATGACTTAATCAGATAAATTTGATTTATTTAATTAAGAGAGGAAATATGACGAATTTAATTAAATAAATATTATTTAATTAAATGACTAGCAAAGGATATGATTCTAGATGAACTGGTGTTAGTAAAACCATAATCAAGTGTATAGGATCAATCTGTATATTTTTTGTGTCTACACTCCCCATGAGAAAAGAGTTTCATAGAGAAAAGAGCAAGGGATTGTATAGGCCTCTGGCATAAATATATCAGCTGGAAAGTAGTCAATTAGGCCATTTGGCACTGGCTCACTGTTAGGAGGAGATGGTGAGAAGCCAGAAGACATTGGGGCCAAGCTAAAATCAATTTGTGAACAGGATAGTGTACCCTCGATGCCTAAGAAAAAGGCTAGTCAAGAAAACCCAGTGCCTAAATACTCTGAGGGCATTTTTCAAAAATTAATTGATGAAATTTATTTTCCCACATTATAATTTGAAGATCACCCTTCTCTAGTAGAGATACTTTTGTTTCTGTTCAGTCAACTAAAAAGAAAAAAAATGTAAGTGTTGAAAGTAGAGACACTGGATTAGTGGCATCTTCCCTAGTATGGTTAAAGAAAGTAGTCGAGAAGAAAAGAAATAATATTCTCGCAATGACAATTGAAGTAGATACAGTTTCCATGCTACTACGGGGTCACCAAAAGCCCAAAAAGGCTAAGAGGATGTCATGAATTGTCACCGATTCCACTTCTGGGCATCAACTGTTGTAGAATGTTGATCCAAAAAAGGACCTAAATGAAAATGAGATAACAGAAGCTGACTACAAGGTTACTCATGTTGATATGGGGCCATCTACTTTAGAAGTTCATGTATATCACACTGATTACTCTATTAATGCATTGATCAAAAGAGAAAAAGAACATAAAAAGGAGAACTTTCAATTGCAATCTAATATTCTTAGTTTAAGAAATTTTATTTTATCAATTGTGACTCCGACAACTAAGGAAGCCTCAAGCTCAAATGTTCAAGGTATTGTTTCTAACACTATGCAACGGGTCAGTAAAAAATTAGGTTATGCTAAAGCTGCCAGCGAATGGATAGAAGGGCTTTATCAATATGGCCTTTTCTACATTAGTAAATTTATGTAATTCTATGTTAATGTGTATGATAAAAGAAAGGAAATGGTAGCTGAGCTCCATCAAATCAAGAGAGACCAGAGCAAAGCCAAATCTAATAACACTGACCAAAGCAAAACCAAATCTAACTCGAGTGATCGAGCCCGCTTGTTTTGTCTACACTGAATGGAAGGTCGAATCTACACCGAATGGAAGGTCGAAGTCTACCCTATTGCCATTCAGAATCGGCCCAGGCAGGATCAGGGGAAGGTAGGTAGCACACCGCTAGGTTGAGCGTAGGATGTACTCTAGAGGAGACGGCAAGGTAGTACTTTTTGTTGCTAAAGGTAGTACTTTTTGCTGCTAATCTAGAGAAATTGATTCTAGTTGGTTTGATTCCTTGGATTGAAAATTCTCAGTATATGAAGATTATATCAAGGAAATTAATAAAGTGTTAGAAAAATACTTTGACTTATTGGTGAAGATCAAGGAGAACTTCAATACTCTTGAATTGGACCTCACAGATGAGTTTGATGAAAAGGTACAGGATGTTGCAAACATAACAAGGGAATTTAAAGAGGTGTATCATAAAGAAATAGGTGATCCTGAGATAACCAATGGAGACTCATTCAAAAAATTGAGTAACTTACAAACCTATATGAGTTCATTTAAGGTGGAAAGTGACAACATCTATGAAATGCTAGCTGAGTCGGACCATGCACTTTCAAAATAGAGGACAAGGCTGCAAATCACCACAACTCCAGGTAGAAAAAACATCACCGCAATTGTCACCAAGTACCGAGAATACAGGAAAAGAGTAAAGGCATAGGAGGCGTTACTAGAGTAGCAGGAGGTGGAAATAATTGAAAGAGAATGAGTCGGTTTTGGGACCGATGATTAGTTTTTAGTTTTTATGTTATCTTCTTTAATTTGGCTCTCTTGATACTTCAAAGACTTTTTATTTTTATTTCTAAAACGATTATCTTCAAGAAACCGTTATCAAGACAATTTATAAGCTTTAAATATGGGGGTCGATGCTTGGCCTTTACTCATTAGAACAAAAATAAAACTCTACCATTTTTACTCTTTTCTATTTTTTCAATATATAAAGACAATGGTGAAGTTCATGCATGCGTAATCTTTGAGTTATGGTGTGTGGATTTATTCTGCTTTTGCTGAGTAGTTTTCCAGTGGATTATCTATTATTGGAATGATAGATGTTTGGTTATTTTCATTGTTGTGGAATGCTTATCTATGAATAAATATTTTATGGTGATGGATGCATAAGGATTTCTCAATATAATTTAGGTGATTTGGTGGTTTAAGCTTTTATTGTTTAAGTTGTATGGATGCCTTTCAAAGATTTTTGGTTAAAATCATTTCCTTTAGTAAGAATATAGAGTTAGGTGACAAATTTGTTAACCAGCACTTCTATGCATGTCTCTATCTTTAGTAAGGCTCTCAACTATTGCTTTTGTGAGCTTAGCAAAATTTGTGGCCATGTCACCTGCTTCTAATGCTAGAGTATCAAAAAATCTTTTTATAATCAGTTTGGTAGAGCTTCTAAGTTATGAATGTTGAACTATTAGTTTTTGTTCAAGGAATGAATTAATATTCCTTTCAGTTATTTATCAAAGATTATGTGAATGGCAATGCAATAGGAATTTATTAGTGTGATAAGTGTTGTTCTTTAAAAATGATGCAAAATCATATATCAAATTCAATACCATGGAATACAATATAAAATATAAAATATCATCAACTAAATTTTGGAATATGATTCATGAAGTGTAATATAAAATAAAATATCATGAAGTGCAATGATTCACAATTTATTTGAATACAATATAAAATATCATCAACTATAGTTTGGAATATGATTCATGAAGTGCAATATAAATTAAGATATCATGAAGTGCAATGATTCACAATTTCATTGAATACAATGTAAAATATCATCAACTATAGTTTGGAATTTGGAACAATGGAAAATGATTCATGAAGTGTATAAATACCTAAAAGCTGCTACTTCTCTTCCATTTCCTGAACGGAGTCAGGGTCCTCAAACTGATGCTCATCTTGAGATAAATTAAAAGAGTTGTCTTGATTCTGAGTCTGCTCTTCATTTTCTTTGGCAAGTGTCTCAAATTCAACATTCATTGTGTGATTTGTGTTAATGTCATCTATCTCAGTTGTCTTGATTCTGAGTCTTCTCTTCATTTTCTTTGGCATGTGTCTCAAATTCAACATTCATTGTGTGATTTGTGTTAATGTCATCTGTCCCAGTCCCACTGCCATTGCCAGTGCCACCAATACTAGCGTTTGGATTTGAAGTGTTTGTGTTGCACAACCCAGTCCCTCTTCTTTCATATGTGGACCTCCAAATTGTGAGTGCCCTTTGAAAAGGATTTTTTTTGACATTATACACAACTCCTTTCATCCTCAAGCAGTTTTCCAAATTCTTGTCTAGTTTCTTTCTTAACTTTGATTTCAAAAACCCCAATGTACTGAAAACTCTCTCATCCTCCATCGACCCCAATATCATTGTTTGACATAAATCAACAAGTTTGAAATATTCTGATATATTATCACGCAATATTTCACTCTGACCTAAGTTTGTCCAAACCATTTTTATTTATCCTGATTCAAAGGCCTTCTCCATGCCCATGAATTTATATTGGTCCTTCATAACTATTGAAAAACTCCTACATTGTTGTCTAAGCTTATTTTCATTTAAAATTCCTTCTATTGTCTGCTCATTGTATGTTACCCTTTTCAAAAATTATTCGATCAAGATTTTTAATTTATCATGAAAATATTTTGGGTTATCTCGGTTTACCCAAAATTGAGGATACAAAATACCCATGGCTTCAAGTATTTTATGTCGAGGGAATCTTTCATGAATCTCTCAGGAAAGATATTTTGCAATTTCCTTCAAATTATCACTAATTTTTTTAACAATGTCGTTAAAATATTCCTCGTTAACAACTACTTCTCTACTAGAGCGCTTGGTTGTCTTACAATGGTACATTGGTATCTCATATCCACATACATAGATACATAAGTTCTCGCTTGCATTAAACTATAAATAATTATTAGGATTATTCAAATCAGTAATTTTTTTCCACATGAAATAATTTGCACCTTCTTGTGTTAGATCTAGATATATATGATCGAGGTCCAAGCATGTATGTTTACATAGATTGACATATTCATAAATATGCATAGTTCTGTCTTGGGATTTCTTCACAAGATTGTTCATCACATCCAACATGGGGAGAAGACTAGCTAAAGTCAAGAGTGTCTCTATATCACTTAACCTATGTAAGAAGTCAGGAGCTTTGTCTATTGTGCTGCTATGCTCGTACATCACTCCAATCAAGGATTGATATTTTGAAAGAACTCGTTGCATTGATCCATGTAGGGAGATCCATTTGGTATCAAAATCCTTGAGAATCTTGTTTCTTGGTGTTATTCCCTCAACAGAATGTTGAAATTCTGTGAAACATTTGGGACTTCGGCAGAAGTATGTGTGGATCTTGCGGACTAGATTGTCAACTTTTGATACCGTAGGAAACTTGCTTACAATTTTGAATGCTAAATTCATTATGTGGGCCATGTAGTGAATTCCAAGCATGTATGGTGCACAAATAGTTTGTAACTTTGTGAAAACACCGCTCCTTTGACCTTCCATCACTGCAACTCCATTAGCTCCTACACACACCAAATTTTTGGCAATTATCAACTCATCCATACCTGTAGTTTCATTCAAATATTTTTTGACTAGTTCAAATAGATTTTGTGATGTTGAACTATCGTTCATTTTATGAACACAAAGAAGATGAGCTTGGTGAAAATGTTGTTCTACAATATACAAATGCATACAGACCCAAGAAGTATTTTCTACCGCAGTAACTTCATCTAAAGATAATGCAATGAAATTTGACTCTTTTAGTTCCTCCTTTAAATCTTCCTTTTCCATTGTAGCAAGACAGTTTTTCCATTCCCATCTAGTTTTTATTGACCAATGTGAGAAGGGATAGTGAGGAACACTCAAATAAGAAAATAAACTAGAATATTCTAGGTAGTCTATCATAGGACACTCTCTGGAAAAAATATGAAAAACAACACTCATCTGAACAATTTTTGATAGATATGTTGCATCCATTTCTTTTCCAAAATGATCCTCAAGTGTACCTTGAAATTCAACAAGCTTCGACATTCTATGGTTATGCTCTTCATATTCCGTGGCATACTTAACATGAAGACATTCTTCCTTTGATTTCCATCATACACCTAATTGTTCCTTTCTGTCTATGATTTATTTTTCATAAACTTTACTGAAATGATTTTCTATAGTATCAAGCTTTAGGTGCAACATCTTGGCTCTTCCACATTTCCAACTACAAATCGTACACTTGCATAGTGTTTCTTTTTCAATATCGTTTTCGTTTGCTACCCCCACTGGTACAATGAATGGGTACTTTGAAAACCAACCAAGTTGAAAATTCCTTCTCATTTCCCACTCCTGTCCCATTTTTTATTTACCTTTTCTTTTCTTGCTTCCAACATCATCCTCATCCAAGTCAATTATCTCATTCTGGCTAACCAGGGTATCCCTTGGAACATCTTCTACAGTATTGCCATCCTCATTTGATAGATTTTGATTTAACTCAATGACAATCTCACCTTGAACTTTCGGTGGTGGTGAGGTATTGTCAATGCCTTCTTCATTAATATATGGTGGAAGAGTTGATGATGTAGCTCCATCTTGATCTGATGGATCAAAAGCTTTACCAATTCCAAAGTAATATTGTATGGTATCTCTACGTTTTGGGGTTTTTGATGGCCTCCTAGTCTCTTCACTACCCTGAGGATTCTTACCCTTGCTACTCGACATATTGATCTCTCACTTCAATTAAAAGATAGAAAAAAATGTCTTCTTGTTTAAGAAGGACAAAGAATATAGATCCCATTCCCTACTCAAAATCATCTTTAAGACTGAATCAAGAATGAAAAATATTTAAAGAAATCTTATTATTATAACTAATAACACTATGAAGAAATGATCACTCACCTTTAAGTCTACGTTTTCAGCTTTCGCTGGCTTTCGAATTGAGAAGTAGAACCTCAGATTCAAACAAAATGTGTAAGAATAAATGATAGTTTCGATTGTATTTATATCAATCTATATTTGGCGAATTTCACTAGATTTTTAAATGGTATGTTAAAAATTTGGCGAATCTCGCGTGCTTATACAATGATACGTTGTAATTTCAAGGTGGAATGTGTCCTCAAATGTAATTATTTTAAATGTTATTGGTGAAATAGGTCCTCATAAGCAACTATTTATAAATTTTAATTGGCAAAATGTGTCTCCACAAGCAACTATTTGTAAATTTTAATTGGCGAAATGGGTCCTCATACAATGTTGTTTTAATAGTATTGGAAAATATTTAGGTGTTTTATTACATGCTTCTGGGATTCCAGGTGAAAATATTAATCGATCCATTTGAAACACATAGTTTGTTATGGCGAATTTATTGCTTAAATATGCCTCATAAAAAATATCGTTGGCGAATGGACATGCATTGGACCGATAGTTCGTAAAATCCGAGTGATTTGGACACCCTGTTGGGTGCAATTAATTCGCCAATTTTGAGTTGGCCGATTTCTAGAATTCACCAATTGGCAAAGATTCACCACTAAAGTTTTCCCTGTTTGAGATATAGGGTGTAATCGTGTGAGCATCTGAAGGAGTCAAGAGGCAAAACCTTGAGGGAATACATGTGTTTATATAATATTTATGATGGTACAATTGATTATCAGTTTGGAGCTTTTTGGTACAGGTTTACAATTGATTATGAGTGGAGACTTGGAGTCTCATATGCGTGATAGTTGAGTGCGGGTATAATATTAGCTATGATTATGGTGTCATGGATATGCAAGTACATTTCAACATTGGCACTACATAATCATGTATGTGGTTGTTTAGTGGTGATATGGTTTGGTGTTAGGAGGTTTTTCTTATCTCCTTTGATGCTTATTTGGTTCCTTGACTATGGTTACTCATTTATGGACATGTTTGGAAAATCAAATATGTGGTTGATTTGGTGGTTGAGCCTTGATGTCTATAGGATTATCTTCTTTGATATCTCAATTTTCAGGTTACTAATGTGATGATAAGTTTGCATGCTTCATTGTTTTGATCATGAATTATCCAAGTGTGTGGGTTGGCCACCTATTCATTTTCAACGGGATGACTCATATGTGGATTGTCTATATCCATGAGATTGGTTTAGTGTGGATGCAAATTTTGTTAATTGGCCTTGTTTGTGGTCATTTATACATTGGTATGTTCCTTTGGGATGAGATGATGGGTGATTAGAGTATTTGGTTAGTCGGTTGATGGGACTTGTAGCATGTGGTATTATCATGATGTCATGATAGCTTAGTAAATTCATTGGTTATACACTATCAGTGGGAGCTTTAGATAGTGATGACTTGGCGGTGTAGGCTTGGTTCCTAATGGTTTGATGATAGAGATCTTGGTTCTAGTTGGTATGATTGGCATTTCACTTGTGTGTGTTGACCTGGATGATCTTCATGGATAAGATGGTTGTCACAATTCCATGTGTAGCTTGGTATCACAGTTCAATGGGAGTTGTTAGCAGTGACGTGTTTAATCATTGGTGATGGTTATCTTCATGTGATTGGAGATGTTGTATCTTGGCTTAGCATGTGTTTGTTATTATTCCATGATATACTCTTGATTCTAGATTAGAGTTTAGCATGGTATATATTTTCTTGAGACCAAGATGTATGCATTGGTGCATGTAATCTCCTAGGAGGAGATGGTTAGATCATGATGTCATGATAGGTTCTTGATTCTGCAGTTGGAGCTTTGACATTGATCTTGGTGGTTATCTTGGTATAGAGTACATTGATCATTTTCTTGATTACTTCATGATGGTGCGATGTTGCATTTGGAGTTTGGCATGTATTGATCGGTTGGAGGTACTCATGGATACTTGGATACTTGGGTGAGGTTGGATTTCTCTTGTGATTAGAGACATTTTCTTGAGATGGTTACTCTTTGGAGGTTTGAGTAGGAAAACTAGGGAGCTTTCACCTGGATATGGATGTGAGTTCATGATGGACCTGTAGAGGATATTTTTCTTGGAGTGAGTCATGATGACTTGGTTATCCTGGAGGAGTATTCTCGTTTCCCACTCTTGGTCTACTTGGTGGTTTATCATTTGAAAGGTATTTTCTCATTATTTCTTTTGGATGTGTTATGTTTCGTGCTTTGGTTTCTCATGGGAATCAGTTGATTCATGGTGATTGATATTGGGAGACTCATTTGAGTATTTTTTAGCATGAGTTTATATTTATTTATCTTTCATAGATATGGTTCTTGAGCTATGGATAGTTAGTTCCAGAGGATTCATTTTGAGAGATGTTTAGCATGGTTATCTCCTTATGTATTTAAGTTTATGCTATCATTCATTGATGAGGAGTTTAGGAAATGGTTAATGGGATGATTTCCAAATTTGGGAATGGTTTCTTTGAGTTTCATTTCCTTGATTAGAGAGGCTTACATCCATGTTGGAATTTGCATGATTCATACGTTTGTTTGATCTAATAGATTGGATGTTTTTTTGGGGGCTATTGAGGTTTCTCATTTGAGGTTGTTAAGAGATCATACTTGACACAAAATTGCACTTTTGAGGTTTTGGTAGGACATGTTATGGTTTACCGGTTTTCTCTCTTCATTATTGTATTCCTTCGTCGAGGTTCATGTTCTTATGATTTGGTAGGATGGTGGTGACATGTTGTGAGAGATTATACAGTTGTTGGTGTTGCATGTGTAGATCATTGTGATTGTTCTTGTTACTTTATTGTTCATTATTTATCACACGTTGATATAGTGTTGATTGGTATACTTGGTATTCTTTGACATTACCCATGTAGTGGGAGTTCCTGGATATGTGTGTTCTTCATTGACAGGTTTGATATAGGGAGCTTGTGGTTGTGGTTTATGGGTTGCACATGTTGTTGGCATGAGTTTAATGATGTTGTTGATACCTAGGAGGTATGAATGGTTGGATGTATTAGCAGGTGTTGTGGATCTTATTTTTGGCCATGTGGGTTTTTCACCTATGACAACAGCTTGGTTGGAGCCTTTATTATCACTTGGATTTGATGCTTGTGTTCTTATATTGGTGCATCTTCACCTTGGCATGTTCATTTTCTTCCATAGGTGGCACGTTGGATGATGATATTTCTTGCTTGAGATGGTAGTCACTTTGGTTTTATTGTAGGTATCTTGATGGAGCATGAGAGCATGTTGGAGATTCATGTGGTTTCATGTATGGCTATGATGATGTATTTAATTTATTGATCCCTTATACAATGTATACAATAAGTGGGAGAATGTTGGGATATGGTGTTGTACACCATTGCATAAAATGTTATATTATAATGTTATAATTAAATAATTATTTAGTTGTGATGCACCTACGAGGTGTGGTTAATCACACTAGGTAATTATTTAGGGACCACTTTATGTTGTATTTTAACATTGTATTATTATTTAATGTGTGAAAGGCATGTGATAATAACTTAATATTGAGAAATATTTAATAAAGTGAAAACTTAGTACCCAATACTAAATAAGGGGTTAGTGGTTTTTTGATCAGATGGTTTTATCTTACCACTTGGTTGTATTTGTGTGAGTTTGAATCTATAAAAGCAAGCACATGTTTAGTGGTTAAGGTTGGATGGGTGAGTGGGCTGTCATTATTGAGTCTTTCAAGGGAGTGCATATGTGAATCATGGCATGGGATGTGTGGATTCATGCTTGGACACATGGAGGATGCATTGGAGAGGCTTGATGCTTCAAAGGTATTCATTATAATTCTTGTATTTCTTTATTATTGCATAATAGATGGAGTATGGATATTTTTGGAGGTTGGGTTTTTCCAAGGTATATTTTGTGTTATCTTGTGGCTTGTCTATTTGATCTATGCATTGCAGTTACTTGCATGCATGTTTATCTCTCATGGGATTATGTAGGAAATGGATTAATATTCTAGGTATAATGCATTATTTCCTAACAAGACTAAGGAAGAAGGAATGAAGGTAGAAAAAAAGGGGACAGTGGAAGGATTGAGTGAGAAACCGGCTTCTCTCCAAAGAATAATTTGGGAATCAAACAATTGGATATGGGGAAAATATCCTCAGACTAGTGAAAAAATGAAGTTGGGTAGGAAAACAAATGTAGAGAAGAGATCGATGGATGGGGAGGCAGAAGATCTGGTCAAAATAACAAGGCTACTAAGATCAGGGAAGGGTGCTACCCTTTCTAGGGAACAATGTAGGTATATTATTTGAGTGTTAGGGGCTTAAACACCCCTAATAAAAAACACATGGTAAATAAATTTTTTTATAAACATCAATGGCAAACATTTTTTGATTTGGGAGTCGAAGTTGAGCAAAGCAGAGGTGGAGAACTATTCAAAAACAAGTGAAAGTTTTGGAAGGTAGCAATAGTGGAACCTAAAGGGGCCTCAAGGGGCTTAATTACATTATGGAAGCCACATATAGTGTATGTAATGGGAGGTAGAAGCTCTAAATAAATGTTTGGCATCTAAGTTCAAAAGATCGTCATCAAATTTGTCATTTATAATAGTGAATATATATGGCCCAACTTGTTGCACAAAAAAAAGGGAGTTGTGGGTCGAGATCAGGAATTTTCTGAGTGGTCATGAGGACTTCTACATCCTTGGGGGGATTTTAACACAATTTTGCACAAAAGTGACAAAAATGGTGGAGTGAGGAGGAAGTATCAATCCAAAATAGACTTTGAGGAATTTGTGAGCATGAACCACTTGCTAGAAATCCAAATGGCAAACAAGAACTACACATGGACTAATTGAAGATCGGCTTTTAGTAACATCGCTGAAAAGCTAGATAGATTCTTGTTTAAAGGAGATTTTGCAACATTTCCATTCACCTTTTATTGTAGCATAGTTCCACAGTCAATGCCAAATCATTACCCAATTAAGCTAGAGATAGGGTGACAAAAAACCTATGAGGTGTCCTTTTAAATTTGAGAACATGCGGTTCAAAGATCCAAACTTCATGCAACTAGAAGATCAATGGTGGAGAGGGGTGAATCTAGATGGCAATAAAATGTTTGATGTAGTCATAAAATTGAAGTTATTCAAATAGCAAGTGAAGAGCTAGAATAGAACCCATTTTCAAAACATTTTTGAGTTGAAAATGAAGTTGGAAGAAGAATTGAGGAATTTAAATGAAGAAGTGATATCAAGAGCTATGGAAAAAGAGAGCTTCATGAAATAAATTTTTTTCTAAAGAAATATGAGGAGGTACAAGCCAAAGAAGAAATATATTGGAGACATAAATCATATGAGACATGGGTGAAGGAGGGGGATAGGAACTCCAAGTATTTTCAAAATGTGATAAAAGTTAGGAGAGATGTCAATTGAATCACAAAGATCAAGCGAGAGGATGGTACAGTGTTAGAAAGCACAAAAGAAATAGCAAATGAAATAGTGGCATACGTCAACCACTTGTTAAACTACTTGGAAGGTTCAGACCTGCACTCACAACAACTCTTATGAAACATTCCCAAGTTGGTCACGAAAACATAAAACATAATGTTGTTAGGAAAATTCGCTGAAGAAGAAATAAAGGTTGTAACATTTCAACTTAATTTTTACAAGGCTCCAGGCCCAGATGGATTTCCGACCAGGTTCTATGAAAAGTGTTGGAACATTTTATGTAAGGACGTGGTGGAGGCTATAGAAGAGTCAAGAGCCTCTAGCAAGATTATAAGGGAGATAAGAAACACCTTCTTAGCACTCATTCCCAAGAAGGAGAATCCCAACTTGCTTGATGAATTCCACCCAATTTTATTGTGTAACACTCTCTACAAGATAATGGCAAAGGTTGTTGCTAATCGTCTAAAATTAATTCTATTAGATCTAATCTCAGAGGAGAAAACTCATTTTGTCCAAGGAAGGTTGATTTTGGAAGGGGTCATAATTGTACAAGAAGCAATTCATTCTATGCAGTGTAGCAAGAAGCAAGGAATGTTGATAAAAATGGACATTAAGAAGGCCTATGATAAAGTAGATTGGAGGTTCCTTTACAAGGTTTTAGAGGTATTTTGTCTTCAACAAGAATTGGGTGAATTGGATATACAATTGTATATCTAGTCCTAGATTCTCAATCCTTCTTAATGGAACACCTGAGGACTTCTTTGAGACTTCAAGAGGGATTAGGCAAGGAGACTCCCTATCTCCTTTTCTCTTCATATCAATGGTTGAATCTCTTAGGATATCAATCACTTTGGTGGCTGCCTTAGGGTGAATTGAAGGGGTGAATATTACAATTAAGATGCTAGTAGTAACTCATCAACAGTTTGTAGATGATACCATGCTCTTTGGGACTATGAAATGAAGAGAAACATTGTGTTTAAAAAGAATTATAAATACATACACAATTGTATCTGGTCAAGAGGTAAGTGAAGCTAAATCCGAGGTATTATTCTTTAACACGAACCCTAGGTAAGAACAAGAGATTTCTAAGACTTAAAACTTTAGGAAAGGGTAGTTTCTAATGACTTATTTGGGTCTTCCACTAGTAAGAAGTGTTAGAAACAACAAATTATGTGATCCTCTAGAAGAGAAGGCGAATAATAGATTGGAATCATGGAAGGGAAGTGGCTATCATGGGTTGGAAGAATCATGATGCTCAAAGCAATCATATATATGATTATGATATACTTATTGTCATGCCTATCATTACCAAAGAATAAGTATGCACTAATTTCTTGGGATAAGGTTTACAAAACAAAGGAGACCGAGGGTGTAGGTCTGTGTGATTTACTGAAGAAAAGAAAAGCATTGGGATTTAAGCCAATGTGGAGAATGTATATACAAATATAAGGAACAAATGGGAAAGGATCCTCTAGAGTAATTATTTAACTAGTAGGAGTGAGAATAGTATCCTCTTGGCAAAAAAAATTGCTAAGAGGATCAAGAATTTGGAATTTCATGATTGAATGTCGCCCATTGATAAAAAAATATTTTTCATGGGATACTCATGGTGGTAATACTGCATTGATTTGGGAGGACTCATGGGGGGATATCCGAGCTTAGCTAGCACTTTAAACATAGTAAAAATGCAGAGGATCCTCTCTCAAGTATGGGGATTGAAAGTGAGAGATTATTTGGAAGAAAGAAGTGTGGATGGTGTGCAAGGTTGGGATTGGAAAGAATTTGCAAATGTGAATAAATCCCATGATGAAGTAGTGGTACCTAAACAAGCCCTTAAGGTGAGAAGTGTATATGTAAGGGAGGGTAAGGATGCGTTGGTGTGGGTAGGTTCCATTTTAGGGAAATATAATGTGAAGGATGGTTATGTTTCCTTGTGTATGTAGGAAGACAAATCAACTCTCGTTTTGCACCTATGTTGGATCAATCAATGTCTCCCCAAAGTGAGTACCTTCACTTGGGCAATAATCCAAAACAAGGTACTAACTGTAGACAATTTCAGGAGAATAGGCCACATAGGTCCATCCAGGTGTGTTTTGTGCAAAAGTGAAAAATAAAATGTTAATCACCCCCTCTTAGGCTTCCCATTCTCACAAGAATGTTGGAAGTGGTTGTGTGTGAGGCTCGGTTGGAAGGGAGCTTTACCAAATGACATAATTTCCCTCTTCACATAATGGCCAATAATCAAGAAGAATGCACTATATGTAGGATTATGGATAATCTTCCCATTGATTTTAGTTTGGGAAATTTGGAAAGAAAGAAATAGGATATTTTTCAAGGATATGGAGAGAGAATTACCATCATTTCTAAATAGGGTAGAAGTTGCAATAGTGGAAGTGGAAAATAACAAGGTAGCACAAAAGAATATGACCAAAGTAACATTCATAGATTGAGATACTCAGATGAGGCGATCCTGGTATGGGTTGATAGTTCCAAACCTTGACATCATAGCTATAGGTAAAATCAAAAATAGTAGAGAGTCCCACATGTAAGTCTCCATAATAAGGTTGGTTCAAATTGAATTTTGATTGTGCCTCTAGGGGAAATTCCTAGGTTTCAAGTAGAGGAAACATAATTAGAAATTGGGAAGGGAAAGTGATTGCAAAGTTATCCCAACCCCTTCCAGAAGGTACAAACACCAAAGCGGAGTTACAAGATCTTATCTTTGGGCTAGAATTAAGTAAGGAGTTGAGACTTGATAATGTTGAAATAGAAGGTGATTCCTTTGTAGTCATGCAAGCTAATGAGGTATAAATAACCTCATAATAATAATAAGCCAACAACCCTTTTTTGTTCTTTCCAATCACTTTATCCCTGCCAATTGTTTATTTTTAGGATTAATAGTTGCTTAATTTTTGTAAAAGATGTATAAATCGTTATTTCCTAAATCAATTGAAATAAGCTAACTAACGTTGATATAATGATATAGTTTTTAGCTACTGTACATGAAATTATGCATGACCAAGTGGACTTAAAGCACACTTCAAATAGTTGAAGATAAAGCTCCGGAAGTCTAGGCACCGAAAATTTAGGAGTGCATAGTGAAACAAGTCCTTTTAATTCTTTCTATTTAATTTTTGTTTAGAAACTCTATGGATCCGCTCTGAGCCTTAAATATGTTTATGTTATGCACCTCAATTCATTGGTTAGTTGAAATTCTATTAAAATAATTTTTCAATGGTGATCTTCCACCATCTAAAATTTAGGATTTTGTTAGCAGTTTAGTATATATATGTTACCACCAAAAACAATGATATGATGATACTATTATGATGTTATGATATGGTTTAAGCACTGTTCAACTATGTCTCATGTGTCATACTTTTATATGAATAAATACATATTTCCAATCCTATTTTGAGTCAATTATCTTTGAGAAATGGAAGTATTATGGATGAATTCATTCTACAGATGTGAAAGTACATGTGATTTAAGTTAAGCATGTGAAAGTACATGTGATTTGTATGTGTTGAGCTCTGTCAATTATTCCTGCAGGTCATAGTTCAATTTTGCAATCGTTTAGTTATGTGTTGGGAATTGTTGGAGATTGCTGATATGTGGTTGTCATTGATGTCAACACTATTAGTATTAATGTCTTTAAGACTGTATATGCCGAGGATATTGAGAAAATTGTAATAAAATATGTTGCAGGTTGTCTGTGAAGCAGTGAAGATCAGTATGATGGAAAGTTCAGTATATTGATGATCAGAATTTGTGGATTAAAGGGTTTGTTGATAATCCTATCTAGTTTATCCACCAAAATTTTTAGAGGTTCGCATGAAGATTTGAGAAAGTTATGAGTTTCTGTGTTTCGACAGTTATTCTGTTACTGTAGCTGGTGTTCCTGGAAGAAGATAGTGTGATTCCAGTAATCTAAGTTGATGCGAATGATTCTATGGTGATTCATGATGCTTGTGGATGTTTATAGATAATTCTCTATCTGTGTTATTGGTTCGCATTGATCAGTGTGCTTGCGATTGAATATTTTCTCTTGTATTCACTTTATATTTTATTGAAGTTGACATGTAGATGATGTTATTCTTGGTTGCAGATATATATATGAGCGATTGTTTTATCATTTGTGAAGTGTGCTGGATGAAGTGAAGTGTGCGAAGTGTGAGTGCTATGTGTGAATAAATTTTAGATCATTCGAAGGTAGAAGTTAAGTGTGAAGAAGAGTGAGTAGAGTTTATGTGCTTAATTGAAACTGTAATCAGGCATTAGCAGATGCTTTTTTCTCAGTTCAAAATATTCAGATGGATTTAATTTGAATGTAACTATAAGACAATGTGTCTTCCTTTGGGCAGTGATCCTTTATGTATTTGAGCAGTGAGCTCTAGGCAATGTGCCTGAATGCAAGTGCATTCCCCATTTTCTATACTTTTAACAAAGTATAAACTTGTGGATTAACCTCCACCGTGGTTTTCCCCCTAATAGGGTTTCCACACAAAAATCCTATTCTATGTGTGTTTCTGATGTTTTGATGGTTTAATGCTTTCTTGTTTAATTATCAGATTTGAGAATAAGTTTAATAAGTGCAATTTATGTGACAACTGATTCACCCCCTCTCAGTTGTTTTCCCTTGTGTTGCCAACAATTGGTATCAGAGAAGGTTCCTTGGAAGAAGTTTAATAGCTTGAGGTGATATAGGATGGTGACATACAAGAAGGATAGTCTGAGATTTGATGGAAAAAATTATTCTCTGTGGAAGACTCAAATGGAGTGTCATCTGAGATGCATTGTTGAATCTTACTGGAACATTACAAAGAATAGGTATATCATCCCAAATAATGATCCTTCTACTTCTATTGAGATTAAAGATATTGAGTACAATATCAGGGCTAAGGAAGCATTGTTGAGTGCTTTGACTGATTCCGAGATGACAAATGTAATGGATTTAAAGACTGCTTATGAGGTCTGGAAAAAGTTGGAAACTTTGTATGAAGGTGATGCTCATGTAAAGATTGCTAAGTTGCAGAGTCTAAAAGGGAAATATGAAACATTGAAAATGGGTGAAGATGAGAACATTACTACTTTCATGTAGAGAGTGAATGAACTTGTGTGTAACATCAGATGTGCTGGTGGAATATTGGAAGAATCAGAGATTGTTGCTAAAGTGCTTAGATCCTTGCCTTCTGCGTACAAACACAAAGCTGCTGCTATTGAGGAGATCCGAACTATGAAAAATGTAACCAAAGACATGTTGATTGGTAAGCTTACTATTTTTGATTTAAGTGAGTTGGTGATGCTCTTCCAAAAACAAAATCCACATTCAAAGCTACTACCTCCGGGAAGGATAAGTAGAGATGTGATCCGAGAGAAATTTATTCTAGAAAGGTATTCAAGTATGAGGAAGAAATGAGAGAGATTTAAGAAGAAAAGAGAAAGCTAGATGAGCTTGAAGCACTTCTTGTCAAAAGAGTATCTAGAGGAGAAGGTAAGTATAAAGGGAAATTGCCTCTTAAATGTTTTTCTTGCAATAAGATAGGTCATTTTTCCTCAAGGTGTCCAGAAAGAGTTCCTAATTTGAGATCTAACAAGCCTAGATTCCAAAGAAAATGTTATTATGTTGCTGATGAAGGTGTGATAGATGATGAATCTGATAAAGGGAATGTAAGTGAAGATGAGTTTGTGTTTATTGCTATCAAGGAAAGTAATCATGTTCTTACTGATTCTACTAGTTGCATGAATATTGAGAAATCTCTAGCAGCCAGAATTGAAGAAAAAGATGAATGGGTGATCGATAGTGGATGCTCTCATCACATGATAGGTGATAAAAGTAAATTTGTGAACTTGGAAAAGTATGATGGTGGTGTTGTAAGATTCTGTGATGACAAAGCTAGTGTAATCTGTGGTAGAGGATCAATTTATTTTGACGCTAAGCATAATATTGATGATGTCCTATATGTTGAAGTTTTGAAGCATAATCTCTTGAGTGTTGGACAGATGGTTGACAAGGGATATAATCTTCAATTCAAGGATGGAAAGTGTAAAATATTAGGGAATTCTAGAAATGTGATTGCATTAGGTACAAAAACACAGGTAATATTTTCACCTAATTACTGCTAGTAAAAGTTGTCTGATTGCTCAAGTTGATGAGAGTTGGTTGTGGCATAGAAGATTATGTCATGAAAAATTTGACAAAATTATCAAGATACATTCTACCCAGGCTGTTAGAGATCTTCCTAAGTTGATAAAACCTACTAATACCATATGCAAGGAATGTCAGTTGGGGAAGCAAACTAGAGTCTCATTCAGAAGCAAACAATATTGTTCAAATGGAGTATTGGAGCTTGTGCACACTGACTTGTGTGGTCCTTCTAGAATCAAAAGTTTACAAGGAGACATGCATTTCATGTTACTAATTGATGATTATTCTAGATTGATGTGGGTTGCTTTCATAAGGGAAAAATCTGAAGCTCTAGAGAAATTCAAGAATTTTAAGGCTAAGGTTGAGATAGAGACAGGTCTGAATATTAAGTGTTTGAGATCAGATAGAGGTGGTGAATTAACTTCTGATGAGTTTAATTCCTTTTGTGAAGAACATGGGATAAAGAGACAATTATCTACCCCGCAAACCCCTCAACAAAATGGAGTTGTGGAAAGGAAGAACATGACAGTTCTAGATGCTGCTAGGACTATGATTCTGTAAGGAAATGTCCCACATATCTACTGGAGAAAAGCTGTGAGTACTGTCATTTATACTCTCAACCTGGTACATGTCAAAGGTGATACTAGTAAGACCCCTCATGAGCTATGGTTTGGTCATAAGCCTACTATTAGATACTTCAAAATCTTTGGAAGCAAATGTTATATCAAAAGAGATGAAGATATAAGAAATTTTGATGCTAGGAGTGATGAAGGAATCTTTCTTGGTTATTCTAGTAAAATTAAAGCCTACCGGTGCTTCAATAAGAGATTGAGTAAAGTAGTTGAAAGTGCTAATGTAAAGGCTGATGAAGACACAATTAGACCATCCAAAACCTATGGATATGATTTAGATGATCAAAATGTCAGTTCTGATCATACTCAAAATCAAGTGCAGATCATTCTGGTGAATTAGGAAAGCCAAAAGGAAGGAAGTAGTAAAAGTGCAGAAGAAAGATCACAAGAGCCTGAAGTTCAAGAAAATTCTAAGACTCCAAGGTATGTAAGTCTAAATCATTCAGAAGATCAAATTATAGGTGATAAGAATAAAGGTGTTCAAACTAGCAGCAGAATACTATTTGATATCAAAGACTGAGCCAAGTAATGTAAATGAAGCATGCAAAGATGAACATTGGATGGAAGCAATGAAAGAAGAGATACTGCAAATTGAGAAGAATGAAACATGGACTCCTGTTACTAGACCTAAGGACAAAAATGTATTTGGAACTAAATGGGTCTTTCAGAATAAACTGAATAAGCGAGGTGAATTTATCATAAACAAAGCAAGACTGGTATGTAAATGATATTCTCATATGGAAGGAATTGAATTTGAAGAAACTTTTGCCCCTGTTGCTAGGATTGAAGTTGTGAGATTATTTCTTGCCTATGTTGCTTACAAAAATTTTAAGGTTTATCAGATGGATGCCAAGTCAACATTTCTAAATGGTGAACTGAATGAAGAAGTATATATTGAGCAACTTGATGGATTTCAATTGACTGATCAGGGAGACATGGTTTGCCAACTAAAGAAAGCATTGTATGGAATTAATCAACCCCCAAGAGAATGGTAAGCCAGATTGGGAAAGTATTTGTTGAAGATTGGATTTAGTAAAGGTACTGCTGATAGTAACCTGTATTTCAAGATTGATCATGATAAATATTTGATTGTTGAAGTCTTTGTTGATGATATAATTTTTGGAGGAGATGATAGTTTATACATGAAGTTTGTTGATGAGATGCAAAGTAACTTTGAGATGTTCATGATTGGAGAAATGAAATTCTTTCTAGGATTGCAAATTACTCAATTAGATAAAGGGATTTTTATATATCAGTCCAAGTATGTGAAATAATTGCTAAAGAAATTTGGTATGGAAGATTGAAAGCCAGTTGGTACACCTATGGTGACTGGATGTAAGTTGACAACAAATGATGATTCTCCTAAGGAAAATCAGACTAGATACAGATCCATGATTGGTGGATTGCTTTATTTGACTCAAACTAGACCTGATATCATGAATGTTGTATGCATTCTTGCTAGATTTCAAGCTAATCCTAAAGAAGCTCATGTGACTGCTGTGAAGAGGATTTTCAGGTACTTGAAGGGGACAATTGATTTTGGCCTATGGTATCCTAAAGATTATGACCTTACTTTGAGTGCTTTTACTGATGTTGATTGGGTAGGAGATGTGAATGACATAAAGAGTACTAGTGGTGGTGCATTTTTATTGGGAAAGAAGTTGATTTCATGGTTAAGTAAAAAGCAAAATGCCATTTCTTTATCCACTGTATAGGTAGAATACATTATTGCTGCTAACAATTATACTCAAGTATTATGGATGAAGCAGATGTTGAAAGATATCATAGTTGTGTATGATGAACCTATTGCCATATTATGTGATAATTCAAGTGCTATAAACATTTCTAAGAATCTGGTGCTGCATTAAAAAACCAAGCATATATCTATCAAGTTTCACTTTTTGAGAGACAAGGTGAGTGATAAGGAAGTCAGACTGGAGTATGTGCCTACTAAGGAATAGATTGCATACATCTTTACTAAGCCTTTGCCTAAGGATACTTTTTAGTATCTCAAAGGGAAGCTAGGGGTGGTTACCCTCCTAATCTGAACTAAGATGCAAGTCATTGCATCAGTCCATGCATTTCATAGTCATATCTTGATTCAGATTGATGTTGTCATGGCTGCTACTTAGGGGGAGTAGTCAGATGTTCAGATATGTGGTTTAGAGCTTGTGTGTACCTTTTTCATTGATGTCAAAGGGGGAGAAGATTCATGTGAAAAATTGTGAATTATCTGGGGAGTAGAGTCAAAATCTAAAGGGGAGAAAGTGCTAAGAGAAAGTTGCGTTGATGGTGTTTTTCACATCATGTGTTACCATCAATTCCAAAGGGGGAGATTGTTTGGAATTGTTGGAGATTGCTGATATGTGGCTTTCATTGATGTCAACACTATTAGCATTAATGTCTTTAATACTGTATATGCCGAGGATATTGAGAAAATTGTAATAAAATATGTTGCAGGCTGTCTGTGAAGCAGTGAAGATCAGTATGATGGAAAGTTTAGTATATTGACCATCAAAATTTGTGGATTAAAGGGTTTGTTTACAAGCCTATCTATTTTATCCACCAAAATTTTTAGAGGTTTGCATGAAGATTTGAGTAAGTTATGAGTTTTTGTGTTTCGACAGTTATTCTGTTAATATAGTTGGTGTTCCTAGAAGAAGATAATGTGATTCTAGTAATATGAGTTGATGTGAATGATTCTATGGTGATTCATGATGCTTGTGGATGTTTCTAGATCATGCTCTATCTGTGTTAATGGTTTTCATTGATCGGTGTGCTCGCGATTGAATATTTTCTCTTGCCTGTTCATGTTTTTCATGTTCATGCCCGACAGGGTGATTGCAGCGTGTTGTGGATCTTCGAGGAATAATTTTTGAAGGTGTTTTGTGTTCGAGGATATTGTTTTGGGTCCCTACTATGTTGTGCATGAAATTGGTTGATTCACATTGATAATTATTTATGTTTTGGGCCAACAGTTTGTATTCACTTTATATTTTATTGAAGCTGACATGTAGATGATGTTATTCTTGGTTGCAGATATATATGAGCGATTGTTTTATCATTTGTGAAGTGTGCTGGATGAAGTGAAGTGTGCGAAGTGTGAGTTCTATGTGCGAATAAAGTTTAGATCATTCAAAGGCATAAGTTAAGTGTGAAGAAGAGAGAGCGGAGTTTATGTGCTTAACCAAAACTATAATCAGGCATTAGCAGATGCTAGTTTTTTAGTTCAAAATCTTCAGATGGATTTAATCTAAATGTAATTGTAAGACAATGTGTCTTCCTTTGGGCAGTGAGCCTTTATGTATTTGAGCAGTGAGCTCTAGGTAGTGTGCCTGAATGCAAGTGCATTCCCCATTTTCTATACTCTTGTGGATTAACCTCCACCATGGTTTTTCCACTAACAGGGTTTCCATGTAAAAATCTTGGTGTTATGTGTGTTTCTGATTTGTTGATGATTTAATGCTTTCTTTTTTAATTATCAGATCTGAGAGTAGTTTTAATAATTGCAATTTTTGTGACAAATGATTCACCCCCCCTCTTAGTTTCCTACCATTGTGTTGCCAACATTATGTTCATTTGAAATTCTAGAGCACCCACTCTAGTTGTCAGTTATAAGTTGTTAAGTTTACTTTTTGTTAATAGATAGTCATTAGTCGATAGTTGTTTTCATTCAAATTTTATGATTTTACTTTTGAGTGTTTCTTCTTAGGTAATTTATATGCTTTCTAGCCTAATAATCTCATGCTTTCTAGTCTAATAATCTCATGCTTTCTAGTTTAAACGTTTCATGTTTTATAGCTTAAACAACTTTATACTTTCTAGTTTAGTTTCTTTCTAGTTACATTTTTGTTTAGATCTATTTTAAGAATTTAGAAAATCGAAGGGAGTTAGCCAAGATGTCCCCTATTGCATACAACCTTCAAACACTGCCCAATTGATATCATTGATGCATTTTCAACTAAGGTGATAGGACCTCACGAGAACCTGT
The DNA here is from genome assembly GCA_007115665.2 of Sequoiadendron giganteum. Classification (NCBI taxonomy): domain Eukaryota; kingdom Viridiplantae; phylum Streptophyta; class Pinopsida; order Cupressales; family Cupressaceae; genus Sequoiadendron; species Sequoiadendron giganteum. The sequence continues at coordinate 804,964,044 of CM021102.1, forward strand.
CACTTTTTGGTGTTGTTGCCAGGACCACCTTCCTTCTCTAGTGTTAGTAGGAGATTGTTTGAATACCTCTTTTAGAAAAAAAAAATAGTTTCAAGGCTTCTTTTTCTTCATGGTCAAGAAGTGAGGCCTGCATGGAAGATTCATACCAAGAACCCCCCTAAAATATATTTCAACCCCAAGTCAAGAATTGATTGAGAAGGATCAATCTGAGACCTCCCAGTATACCCCAGAGCCTCAGCCATTAGAGAAAATATTTGTCGAGGAGATAATTCCTTTTCACATTCCAAAACTTCAACCATTAGAGCAAACATTTGAAGAGGAATGCATTCCTTTCAACGTCATGGGTGACCATAGAAATGCTGCCAACCCAAGACTGGGAGCGTGAACATTTACCTATCCTATTGCTCTCAACCAAGATGATGATACTCCTATGAAAAAAAATTCACCATCCCAATTACCAACCTTCAGAGGTTTATCCTCTGAAGACCCTGACCGGTTCCTTTTTGAGTTTAAATTTTTGTGTCAGATGTATGGCTACAAAAATGATAACCAAAAATTGAAGCTCTTTCCCTCTACTCTAAAGGAAGCAGCAATGTGTTGGTTTATGGGATTAGCTTCAGGGTCGATATCCAACTGGGATGACATGGAGACTAATTTTCTAGAAAAATACCAAATTTAGTGTAGATTTAACAATAGGAAAGATGAGTTATTCAAACTGAGACAAAATGAAGATGAAAGTTTAGAAGATTACCTGGATAGGTTCATCTTCTTATCTAAACGTTGTGGCGAAGAAGCCATAAGTCTAGAAACTCTGAAGACCATATTTATCAAAGGACTTGATGAAGATTCTAGGAGTATAGATTTAATGGGAAAATGAGATGTGTACCAACTTGGACTTGAAGATATCACTGACTTATTCTGGAACTTCTCCCGTACTCGAGGAGGTATTCGTAAAACTACACTCTTTAGAGGTTGTAATGAGATAGGTAAACTACGCAAGGAAATTGCAAATCTCAAAACTGACATTCTTGTTCAATTAAACACCACATTGGATGGAATACAAGCCAAAACACATAATCCTAAGACCTTATCTGTCTATTGTCCTAGGTGTTGAAACAAACATCTCTTAAGAGAATGTCCTTTGGACAAGACTGATGTTTTCCAAGTTTGTGAAAAGAGTCATGCTACAGATCAATGTGAGATCCTAAATGCAATCAAGAATTCCAAGAAAAGGACATATCAGGTTGAGGAGGAGGTCAACTTTGTAAATCAATGACCTGGAGGGAATTTCTCTTATGGTCAAAATCCAAATCCTACTTGGCGACCTCCAAACAATTGGAATAACAATCAATGGGTGGAAGCTTGGCCTCAAGCACAACCTAATTGGGGATCTTACCCTTAGGGACCACCTGAGTGGGAAAACTAGTCCTGGGGAAACCCTCAATGGTAGAACCAAACTAAAAAATAATGGTATCCTCCACAAAATCCTGCACCTCAATGGAATCAACCTCAAAATAAATTTTATACTGGGCTAAGAAGGATGCCTAATCCACAACAAAATCTTTTACCAGCTCCTCATAACCCTAAAAAAAATGAGCAAGTCAACCAACCATAACTTCTAGCATAACCTATCCCTAATCCAAAGAACAATAATCAAAATACCCCAATGTATTCTATGAAACATGAAAATATGACTGGATTGAATGATATCCATTGCAGAAACCTGTAGTTAAGGTTAGGAAAAACACTCCAACAGCCTACCATAGTTGAGATTCTAGATGAGCTGATTAAAGAATCTACCGAAATGACCAAGACATCTTCCACACCTTTAGAGCAAAACCTAGTGAGTAATCAAGACAAGACCCTTCCACAATCCTCATTTGGACTTCTGAGTTACCTCAAGAGGAGGGTGGCCAGCATCCAACTGGTCTTTTAAAGAAGGACTCCACCTTGAAAGAGGAAACTCAAGCACCTTTTTTGGAGCATCTTAAACCTACCACCTTGAATAACTCTTTGAAAATGACTACCCACTGAAACCGCACTAATACAAGAGATTAAGAAACTTCAAATCGAGGTTCCTTTGTTTATTCATGTATCCTCCTGCTAAACCTGCTAAACATAACAAAGTTTGGGTTGATGAACTGGATGGTCCTAACAAACAAGAGAATCTAGCCTCACTTGCTATGGTAGTCATTAAACAACATGGTGAAGAGTTGGAAGATGAATTGGAAAAAAATATGGAAAATCTTACCATGGATTCAAGTGATGAAGAAATGTTAGTCATAGTCAAGATTCTAGGGGACCCAATCAATGTTGATCACACTAAATTTGATTACACCACCTTCATGGGATTACCTTGTCCTCTGGCTAATATCATTCCAAAAATGGATCACTTCTTCGAAGATATTGCCAAACTCCATAGAACCATACCACATAGTTTTCCTCTCAACACTCTAACTATAGAATTTTATACTGTCACCTCCAACCATCATGTTATTACCTGGAAAAACTTTGAATATCAACAACTGGTTGATAGATCTAGAAGAGCATAAATTATTTGATGTTTTGGTGAATAGATCTAAATATTTTGATTGGGATTATACAGACATGAGAGGAATATACCCAAGTGTTTTTACCCATCACATTTATACTAAGGATGTTATACCTGTTCATCAACCACAACAAAGGCTCAATCCTTCTTTGAAAGACATCATTAAAACTGAAATTGAGAAACTCCTACAAGTAGGATTTATCTATCCCATTTCTGATAGCAAATGGGTTTCGCCTTTGGTAGTGGTCCCAAATAAAAATGGGAAGTGGAGAGTGTGTGTCGATTATAGGGAGCTCAACAAGGCTACTCATAGGGATTACTTTCCTCTACCATTTGTAGACCAAGTCTTGGACAATTTAGCTGAAAGGAAATATTTATCCTTCCTAGACAGATTTAGCAGATATAACTAAATACAAGTTGCAGCTAAAGACTAGGACAAGACAAATTTTACTTTCCCTTGGGGAAAATTCATATATCGTGTCCTTCCCTTTGGGATATGCAACGCTCTTGCAACATTTCAGAGAGCTATCCTAGCAATATTCACTGAGTTAGTGAATGAGTGTGTGAAAGTCTACATGGATGACTCCACTATGTATGGGTCAACTTTTGATGAAGGCCTACAAAATCTGGACAAAGTATTGAAGCAATGTGAGGACCATAGGTTTAGTCACAAATAATGCCTAATAATGGTGGAAAAAGGAATATTTTTAGAACACCACATTTCAACTGAATGGATAAAAGTGGATCCTAAGGAAATTGAGGTAATACAACAACTTGAGACTTTGAAAAATCAAACTGACGTTAGAAGTTTCTTAGGACATATTGGATACTACTAGAGATTCATAGAGAATTTCAGCAAGATTGTAGCCCTTATGTTTTCCCTTCGCCAAAAGAATGTAGATTTTATCTGGACAGTAGAGTGTCAATCATCATTTGAGATCATTAAGGAGAAAATAATCTCGGCTACTGTCCTACATGGACCTAATTGGAACCTTTTGTTCCATATTTATGTAGATGCTTCTGATGATGCTATTGGAGTGGTATTAGGTCAAGAAGATGAGAATGGGGGAAATTATGCTATCTATTTCATTAGTAAGAATTTGACTGCGACTGAATGGAATTACACCACCATAGAGAATTTAGTTATAGTACATGCAATCAAGAAATTTTGACATTACATTATAGGGTACAAAGTAATTATGTTCACAGACTATTCGGCCATCAAGTACCTAATAAACAAACCTATAGTAAATGAACGGATAATCAGGTGGTTATTGTTTTTACAAGAATTCAACACTATTATTATTGACAAACCAGGGAAATTTAATGTAGTTGTAGATTTCTCATCTCAGATCAAACAAGATAATGGAGATTGTGCTCCTATGCAAGATGCATTCCCAGATGAGAATCTGTTTTCCATCTCCATTAAAACCCCTTGGTTTGCTAATATCTCCAATTATTTGGCCACTTCAGAGCCACCACCAAATTTTACATTAAAACAAAAGAAACACCTTGTTTGATAAAGTGCTCCATTCAAATGGATTAATGGAATATTATTTTGATGCAGTCCTGATATGGTTTTACAACGTTGTGTGAGGGTAGATGAAACATAAAGCATTCTTAAAGCTTGTCATGATGACACTTTTGGAGGCCATTATTTTGCCAAGAGGACGTCTCATAAGATTTTGGGTGTAGGATATTACTGGCCATCTATGCATAAAGATGTAAAAAAATATGTTTGCCGCTGTGATGAATGCCAAAGAGTAAGGAGACCCACTGCATCCAACGAAATGAATTTGCAACCCCAGGTAGTTATTGAGCCATTTGAAAAGTGGGGATTAGATTTTATCGGTCCTATTGACCCCCCTTCACAAGGGAAAGAGTACATTTTGGTAGGTACCGACTATTTGAGAAAGTGGGTAGAAGTTCAAGCTCTAAGAGTCGCTAGGGAAGACCAAGTAGTTGAATTCCTGTATAACAAGATTTTTCTTAGATTTGGAGCCCCTAGAACAATTGTCACAGATCAAGGACCCCAATTTATGTCCAAAGTTCTGTTATCCTTCACTGATCATTTCCAGGTAAGCCATAAGAAGTCATCACCCTATCACCCACAGGAAAATGGTCAAGTAGAAGTCACTAACAAGGAGCTAGAGAACATTTTAATAAAAACAGTTTCATCAAGGAGAAAATATTGGGTCAAAAAACTACCTAAACTTGTGTGGGCTTATAACACAACTTGGAAATCAACCACTGGTTTCAATCCGTACGATTTTTTTTTGGGAAGAAACCTCTTCTACCCATTAAATATGAATTACAAACCCTAAGAAAACCAATAGAGTTAGGTTTACATCTCAAACAAGCCCACGTTGAAAGAGTCCTACAACTTAGTGAATTAGATGAACTCTGTTTATATATTGTCCACCAAATGGAGTTAGTTCAACAACAACAAAAAAATTGGCATGGTAAACACATAAAGGAAAGAGAGTTCCATAATGGGGATTGGGAATTGTTATTTGATTCCTGATTTAAAGATCACTAGGGGAAATTGAGGATTCATTGGCTGGGTCCATATGAAATTTCTGAAGTATTTCCAAATGGAGCAGTGCAACTCAAACCCATTGATGGTGACACTCGAACCCTCTTAGTCAATGATCATCGATTACACATCTACCACAAACCTTTCAATAAAGAGGAATTTACGAAGATGGTAGAAATGTAAGGAGAAATCTAATGCATTGAATTTGCTACAGTGAAGCCAATATAGTTTTCATTTTGAGTCAAAAATATATATATTAACTTTGCATGTGTATGTATTTACTTTACTTCAAAGCATTTCTTTTCAATTCTTCATCTTTTGGACTCGGCTAAATTTCATTTCCGTCTTGCGGGACTTTATTTTAATCAAACACAAATTCTGGTGCATCTTGTTGTGATGCTCTGGAACTTGTTGGCCCAGTTGCTGCGATGCTCTGGAACTTGCATGCCCGATTGGTGTCATTCCTTATTTTATTCCTACAGTCTGGCACATCTTTCAATGATGCTCCAGAAAGTCTAAGTCCAAAGTCCTTCATTTTTCTTCTTCCTTCTGGTAGCATCTCTCGGTGATGCTTTGGAAATTTTCTTGCTACATTCCGGTCGCATCTTTCAATGATGCTCCAAAATTTTGTTGTTTCTTCCTCCAACGACATCTTTCGGCAATGCTCTAGAAATTTTGTCTTCTTCCTCTGACGACATCTTTTAGCGATGCTCCAAAAATTTTGTTGCTACTTCTGGCTACATCTTTCAACAATGCTCCAAAAATTTTGTTGCTACTTCCAGGTGCATCTTTCAAGGATGCTCCAAAAATTTCATTGTTGCATTCTGGTGGCATCTTTCAATGATGCTTCAAAATTTTCTTTTTCACTCCGACTGCATCTCTCAACGATGCTCCAGAATTTTGCTACTTCACTTTTTTCATTCTCGCCACATCTCTCAGCATGCTCTGAAATTTTTGTTCTTCATCCTAGCTGCATCTTCCAGCGATGCTCCAAAATATTGTAAATTCCCTTCTTTTGCAAATGCTCTAATAATTCCAAGCATCATAAACATGCTCATTGTTAAAAAAATTCCACCATCTTTGAAATCCATGCCCTACATTGCCATCTTTTATCATAATAAATCAAAATTATTATTGACTACTTTCCGTCATAAGACAACATTAATTAGTTGTCCCATCTCCCTTCATAATAAATTCATCACCACCCTTGCCATCTCATGCGATTATATTGTTACGTCAGCAAAGGTAAGTGATTTTCAAATTGACGATGAGACGTAAGGTATGTACAACTTTTACTTTAAGTAGGTAATTATTTTGAATAAAAATAAATAAATTGGCACGTACCGTCACCCTTTCCAAACTTAGTAACTTGTGTGAACTGTACTCTCACTTCAAATGTGATAATTCGTGCACTCTTTTCCATGTAAATTTATGATTTCAATACAACAAAGCCAAATTCCATAATTAATTCATGTCAAAGTACGAGTGATTGAAGAGTTTATATTTCCTTTAATCTATGTCTTAGTTTCATTTAAATAGTTTTTCACCTTTTGAACGCCACGACATTCAAAAGAAACTGAGCAGAATAAAAAAGCAAGAACAACATGGGAGGACCCAAGAGAAAATCAGACCTAGCTTCCGCAGACAAGTTATTGGCACTAAGTAAAATTTCAGAATTATTTCAGAGGGTTGGATGGCTAGAGTTTATGAAGAATTTTGAAGGGCACAATGAGCAGCTGGTTAAAGAATTTTCAAAGAAATTATCAGATGGACAATCAATTGTGTGCGGGAAGAAATTCAAGGTAAGCCCTTGAGTCATTTCTTGCTTATCTAGTATTAGAAATGAGGGTGTAAATTTATCAGCAAGTACAAATGTTTCTTCTCAGAAAATGGTAGAGATTTTTAGTAGGGAAGGGGAACCTCAACCTTTATTAACTGTAACACTTAAGGGAAAAACAAAGGGTTTCAAAGAATCTCCATTCTAGAGCCATGGAGAATGGAAGTTGCCTGTATAATAAAGTATTTCACTTGTGAAGGGAAATGTGACATAGTAGTTGGGCCCCCTTTTTGATTGTTGACCCATTTGTGCAATGGCGCCAAAAATCTTGAATTCATATTCAACCTTCCCACTTTTCTTAGTGATTTCGTTGTTACTATGATTGAAAATTTTAAAATTGGGTTGGTTCCACTAAAACATCACGGCCTCATAAATTTAGTTTGCAAATATCATTTCTTGAAGAAAGGGAGAACTGAACAAAAATGGCAAAAATTCCTTCAAAAATTTGAGAACCTTGTGCCAACAAGACATATAAAGGAAGGAGATCCCTCTAGTCTAGCAGCTCAAAATTTGGAGGAACCTTCTCCTGAACCTCAAAATTCTGAAGGGGCTCCTGATAATGAGGCACCGAAAAATACAATAAACCCTTTAAACCCTCAGGAAGAACCAATTTCACAAAATTTATCAGAGGCTCTGAAAAAAAGAAGATATGGACCTAGAAAAGTTGAAAGACGAGACTGCTCATCCCTGTAAAAAGGGAAGGGGACCTAGAATAGAGGAGCACAAGCCTTCCCATTTGAGAAGAAGTAAGAGATTGTCTTCTGAGACTACTTATGTTGCGACTTCTGATCAACCACATATCCCTAAAAAGAAATGGTAGAGTAGGAAGCTCCAGGAAACTATTAGACGATCATGTGAAAAAGAGGCTCAGCCAAGTGTAGAAACAACCTAACTAGGTGAATCTAGAAAGGAAAATGTCTCACTTGAGACAAAACAAGAAGAAACAAGAGAACAACTACAAAATGTTGTAATTATTGAGGATGAGCCTATGGAATCATTCTCTCCTTTTCGCCAGCCAATGGAAACATAGGAAGGTGATGTGGCTCACCTAAGTGAAAAATTTCCTTTCCCAATTGACACAGAACTAGACCCACTAGAGGTGCATGATAAAGAAGATGTGATTGATGAAAATGCATAAGATTTTGTTTCTCCTCTCTGTTCTAATATACAAATTGAAAGTTTTAATAATATGAAAACATAATTAGATGAGTTGAAAACAAAAAAAAATCAGTTAAAATTCAGCTTGCAGAAAATGAAGAACAAATAAATCAGCAATTGGAGGAAATAGATGTACAAACTGTAATTTTGAAGAAAAGAGATCAAGAAATCATAGCTTCGAAGGCTCAATTAGAGAAAAAAGATAAAATTGTTGGAGAGTTGCAATTTTAGGTGCAACAATGGAATGAGGAAGGTAAATAGTATTTGACAAATTTTTCTGAAAAAGACAAACAAATTAAAGGTCTAACTGATAATTTGATGCAAACTCTCCAAGCATCTGCAGAAAAACAAGGAACATAGAAAGATGAACTCAATGCAGCTTTGAGTAGGATTGTTGAACTCGAACAAGACTTGCAAGAAATTAAGATAAAGCCATAAATGGAATCAAAGGAAATACAAACTAAGCCAACCAAGATGGAGTGGTTCCAAGTCCATATTCATCCAATGCTAACAAAATGGATGGAAAGATGTTATTTCCTGAAACAAGTAGGGGTAGAGAATGCCAGGCTAAAGAAGGAAATAGTTTTGTTGAAAGAATCATATGATAGGCTTTATTAGGCTAAGACAAATGCATGCCAAATTGGGAAACTATTGTTAGCCTGTAGGAAACCGTCCAAACTATATTCTATTTTTTTGAATGAGAAACTTTTAAGATGGAAATTATTGAGAATTTCTTGCAATCTGCCTCATCATCCAGATGATGAGGAATTTTTAAAAGCATTTAAAGAGTCAAAATTTGCTCAAAAGAACCTACTATGTGAGTTCTTTGTGCATAATTTGTTCTTAGAAAGGCATATTAATTTCTTTGTTAATCTCTTTGTTGGGGAAGTTCAACTCAAAGCATTCATGTCCACTATGCAAAATTAGATTCAGTGGAAGGAAAGGACTAGAGAGTATTTGCAGGCAAAAAGGATTGTGGGGCTTCCGATGAGGTGCCCCAATAGGAAAACCTTTGCTTTTAAAGTTCAATTATGAGGCATGAAGAGTTATGAAAATGTGAGGAATAAATATAATGATAACGTTTGGATCTTTTATGAGAATTTCACAGTCCAGGGGCCAAGATTGATCAAAAAAGCATGGAGTACTTGTGAGGAGCGCTACACTCCTCTACTGATGTATCTTAAAAAGAGGGAGGTGATCTCACCTACCAATATAAGGTGGTCCTACAGAAGGGTCGAGGCACTGGTAGAAATACTTTAGCAGCTTAAGACCAAATGGATAGGAATGAGTATAGACCTCCATTACTTCTTTCACCTCCCCCTGTAGTACTTGTCACTACATAGCAGAATCCAGAGAAATTTCATTCATGAGAAGTAAGGGTTAGATACAATAAGGGTTTTATTAAGAATCCTAGTGAATGGGATAGATAAGCAGAGGATCCATATGACCTTAGTGCCAAATATGATGAGCTAAATAAGAACAGGGATATGGAAAGGCAGAGAGTAGGAGGACCCACTCAAGCTTAGGAAGGGGAGAAGTGATGAGGTATAAATAACCTCATAATAGTAATAAGCCAAAAACCCTTTATTGTTCTTGCCAATCACTTTATCCCTTCCAATTGTTTATTTTTAGGATTAATAGTTGCTTACTTTTTGTAAAAGATATATAAATCGTTATTTCCTAAATCGATTGAAATAAGCTAACTAATGTTGATATAATGGTGTAGTTTTTAGCTATTGTACAGGACATTATGCACAACCTAGTGGACTTAAAGAAAAATTCAAATAGTTGAAGATAAAGCTCTGAAAGTCTAGGTGCCAAAAAATCAGGAGTGCATAGTGGAAAAACTCCTTTTAATTCTTTTTGTTTAATTTCTATTTAGAAACTCCATGGCTCCACTCTGAGCCTTAAATATGTTTATGTTATGGACCTTAGTTCGTTGGTTAGTTGAAATTTTGTTAAAAGACTTTTTCAATGGTGATCTTCCACCATCTGAAATGTAGGATTTTTTTAGCAGTTTAGTATATATATGTTACCGCCAAAAACAATGATACGATGATATTATTATGATGTTATGATATGGTTTGAGCATTGTTCAGTTATGTCTCCTATGTCATAATTTTATATGAATAAATACATATTGCCAATCCAATTTTGAGTCAATTATCTTTGAGTAATGAAAGTATTATGGATGGATTCATTCTAAAGATGCGAAAGTACATGTGATCTAAGTTAAGCATAGGAATACCTAAGAGTTGGCCACTCGAGGGAATCGTAGAATAGATAGATAAGTACATGTGATCTGAGTTAATTCTATTATTTTTATTATGTACATGATAAATGTGTATGAATGTTATTTGTATGTGTCAAGTTCTATCAATTATTCCTGTAAATCATAGTTCAAATTTGCAATCATTTAGTTTTGTTCATTTGAAATTTCGGAGCACCCACTCTAGTTGTCAGTTATAAGTTGTTAAGTTTACTTTTTGTTAATAGATAGTTGTTAGCCAATAGTTTTCATTCAAATTTTATGATTTTACTGGAATTTTTTCTTCTTAGGTAGTTTATATGCTTTCTAGTTTAATAATCTCATGCTTTCTAGTTTAAACATTTCATGTTTTCTAGCTTAAACAACTTTATGCTTTCTAGTTTAGTTGTTTTCTAGTTACATTTCTTTTTACATTTATTTTAAGAATTCAGAAAATCTAAGAGAGTTAGCCAATATGTCCCCTATTACATACAACCTTCGAACACTGCCCAGTCGATATCATTGATGCATTTTCAACTAAAGTGATAGGACCTCACGACACTCTATCACAAACAATGAAAATAGAGAAAATGGTGAATTGGACTTGACATCCATTGATCGAGAGAGCAGAACAATTGGTTGAATTTTTGAATAGTTTCACTCTACAACACATCTACAAAGAAGTAAATACTAAAGCAAAATGCTAGCCAATACAGGGGTCAATGGGATCAAAAAAATACCTGGTATAGGCAATGAGGGTGTAAATCAGATTATTAGGAAGTAGCAATTGTGAACATTGGATAACAAATAGAAGAAAAACCAAATGTCTACAGAATGAGGCTAAGTGCTCAGTGTTGTAAAGCTAGCAATGGGTGAAGACATGTGACGCATAAATTATTTGTTCAAATGTGGGGTTGATGGGCACTATCCAAATTGGCCATCCAGTAATTAATTCCAATTACCAACGTGTGGGCAAGTGAAAGGAAAGCAAGCATTGTCTTTAATTGACATTTTATTTCACATGAGAGAATGAGGACTTTCGACAGATTAAATGACACAAGGAAATGTACAACCATCAGCTAGCGATTAATGACATTAAAATTGGCATGAATTGTGGGTGTTAAATAGAGCTATATAGGTGATGCATCATGCCAAACAAGAGGAAGAGTTTTGCAAGATGGATATGCCTATTCACCTAACTAGTCTGCGAAGGTAATGGGCATTCTTGGGGAGGATATCAGATAGCAGGCTCAAGTCAATATTCATGGTGGACGATCATCTGCCCATCGAGGCAATTAAGCTAGTCTTAGGTCGGGAGTTCAAGGTTGCCAACAAGCGCTATAGAGTCAATGTTGATATTGCTTCTCAATTTGTGGTGGCACTCTTGGACTTTGAGACCTCAAAATTTGTCACTTTGGCAATGGCTCATCTATTGGTGTGCCAAGAAAAGTTGGGTGGGCTCGAAGACATAATCGCAATAGCTCAATTGGAAATAGGTGTGCCACAACTGAGAGATGTCCCAAAGCTTTTCATACCTAGTGTTTCCCTTCCTTGTTGTATGTGAAGGGAATGACACTTTGGGAGCATAGGTCTAAGGATTTGTGTGGAACAACATTCTTGAAGAGACTTTTGTATCTGGAACCAATGCATGATGTGGAATGGGTGGGGGAGTTCAAAGAATGCCTAAGGAGCATTGGCATGGAGGATGTGCATGATGACTGGTTTGATTTTTGCACCACAAAACTAGATAGTCTTGTAGCTTGGAAGGCAATAAGGAGAATCTAAGCCAACATGGCAAAAGCATTGTAATGATTTTTGATATATCAATAGAAGTTATAATTTTAGTAGCAAAAAATAAAGAATAAGTGTATGTAGAAAAAATTGTTTCTATTGTCTTCTTGTAGTATTTGATAACTATACAATTTGAGTATTTTCATTTTCTTCTTAATGAAAATCAAAAGAGCTTTGCATATCTTTTGTATGGATTCATTGTAGGGTATGTGGATTTATTTTGATCTCCTATAATGTAAGGAAAAAAAATGGGCTTTATATTTTTTATCTTATAGGTGAGAATTATAAATAAAACATCACCTTTAGTGAACTTTTTAAAGATTATTTATATCATATGAAAATGATAATTAAAACACAATGTAGAATATATGAAGATCAGGGAGCTACTAAAATAAAGGTACAATTATATAGTTCATGCAATATTTACAATAATGATGGTTATAGAATGAACAAAGAGAGGAGTATGCCAAATTTTTGTATGATCATCTTATGGTCTTCCTTATAGCAACACCAGTGACACATCTTAATATCCTCACTTGAGGTTATTTGCATAAAATCCAAAAAAATGTGATGCGACATGTCACCACCACTTGATCCCACTCAAATATCTAAACCATGATTACACATGTGATAATAATTTGAGAATCTTTTTCAATAACTTTAAATGCACAATCTTGACAAAGGGGATAAAACTCAAAACTTGGCAAACATAGTAATCTAGATCCATGGTGTAACTTATCAAGGATTCACTTATTATTTGTGAAAATGTTGTTCTAATTTGATCAAAGAACCTATGCATAACACCTTCTTCGAAAGATTCATAGCAATCTACATGATTAGCTAGAGAATACCTTTATATATGTATGCATGTATGTATGTATGTATGTATGTATACATATATATGCACTTGTTACATGAGCTATGAAGGGATCTTCTTTCAATCTCAAGGCTTCCAATATGAAATAATTGTATCCTTGAATTGAATTCTCAACTATTGAATATGAGAGTTGATCATTTCTAACCATTGATTAGCATACCAACTAGAGAGTAACACATCTAGAACATTGTATGAAATATTCAATGGATCATTTGGATCTACTTTTATGATTACCATAGAAAGTCCAAATTTAAATTGTTTGAAGTCTACTTATAAATTTCACGAAAAAGAAGATGAAAACATAGTGCAAAATATAACAATAAATATTTATTTTTCTATTGTAAACTATGTTATATTACAAATTAGACATCATCACCTTATTTTATAAGCATGAATTTATGCAAAAGGAGGTCTTTTCACTTTAATTAATTTAAATCAATTTGTATATTTATACATTATGTTTATTTTTTACACATCACTCATAACAAGAGTTGTTGAAATGAAGGTGCAATTGTATTTTACTAATACGAAAGTTACTACATAAAAGCATGAAACAATGTAAAAGGTACACTTTTTTAATTTATAGTAAGTGTTCTACATAGCTATTGTACAAACACCATTGATCAAGCAAAAGATTTAGAAATAAAGTGTAAAAGTTTTTTTAATATTTTAAGTTAATACATAAAACAATGAATTTTTAGGAAAGGGGATAAATTAAACAAAACTAAGATCTTCACATTTGGATTTTAGCAATAATCAAATATAAATTTAGACTTAGTCTTGCATCATTTTTTTAATCCTCACAAATTTCTAAACTTTTGAAAAAGAACTAGAATTTTGTCCAACAAGTGATTTTTTTTTAACAAACTTAGTGGGATGCGTCGTACTTCACATAGAAATCAATGAGAGAACATGCATAGATATGTATATGACTGACTTAATTACCCATTAGACTACAATTAACCTTGTATATACATATAGAATGAATAAATTTGAATTGTTATTATCAATTGCCACAAACACATGTTGTTAGATTTAATACCCAAATTTGCAACCACCAATAGACTTTCTGAAACAAAATAAACTTAGACTTCAATCTCACATCACTTTTTTCACAAATTGTTAAACTTTTGAAAAACGTTAAATAATTGTGTCGAACAATTAAAAACAATAACTAAACTAGTCAAATAAATGCTTCACATGGAAATAAGTTAGAGAATAAGCATAAAAATGCATATGATTAATTTAGTTGCTCGCTAGACTACAATTAATAAATTTGAAATGTTATTATTAATTTTCAATACTCATGTTGTTGCTAGATTTAATTCTCAGATTTACATCAATATTGCATGTGTTATTAGAGATACATCTCTCATTTTTTTGAAAAAATAAAAAATCTTGGAAAAAATTAAAGGTCATTAAAGATCAAATTTAATATTTTTTATTTTATTTTAATCTACCATGTAAACATTGTAATTAGAAAACATTCTTATAAAATAATATGGGTCTCTTTCTAAAAGATTTTTTTTTTGAAATAATTATTAAATTTAAATAAATATATATATATATATATATATATTAAATGAAAGAATATAAATGAATATAAGTATATTAAATGCATTTATTTAATATATATTTTTTAGATTGCAGGAATTGGGTAGCACGACCCCCTATAAATTGCAGTGCGCCTAGTAAACTTTTTAACATGATCGGTGACGCTGGCACAACACGCCCTCCGGTACCACGGGGGTGGTGGAGACTAGACCTCGTGACCAACCTCCTGCAACAGGAAAGAAGAAATTAATATAAGTATATATTACATACATTTATTTTTAAAATATATAAATTATATTATATGTTTAAAGTTGATTTTAAATTTCTATATTATTTTTAAATCATATAAATTAGTATAATTATATTAAATGTTTATTTATTTTATTTTATAGTTAAAATATAAATTAATATAAATATATAAAACTAAAAAATACATATTATATATTTAAAATCGACTTTAAATTTCTACGTAATATTTTTAAAGTTAATTTAAAATGATTATTTATAAATTCAATTTAAAATGACTATTTATGTAGTGCTCCTCCATTCTCACTGTGGATGTGTAGGTAGTTTGGCTTTGGAACTTGGAGATGAAGGTAAAATAATAGGGATATTTAAAGGTATGTGCTAATGATGTTAAGCAGTTGATGTTGTATATTATGCATTTATGGACTATGTGTGAAGGTTAGGATAGGACTTATTATATATGTTTAAGAATAGGTTTATCATGATGTGTGTGTGTTCAGACATGACCATTACTAGGATGCAATCTATGGGCATATTTATGCTATCAAAGTGCTTTGGTTATCTTTAGGATTTTCACATGATTCTGACATATTATTATCAGGATGACATGATATTATGATTTTGATTATGATTATATTTATTATCATGAAGAGGTATTGACTTATGTTCAAGTGTTGCGGTTGCAGATGGAACATGAGCTTCTGTTAGTAATTTTGTGAGTATGATGCATATTATTATGTTATTATTATTATGCAGAGATTTATTTGGATAGTTAAGTGATGTAGTAGTATGTTGTTATGATAGGTGGAAAGAGTGGCATCATACCATTGGACGTATGGGGGACATACGGGAATGATATACGATTGTTAGAGTATAGGTGGAAAGGGAGGCATCATACTATTGGACGTATGGGGGACATACGGGAATGATATATGATTGCTAGAGTTCCTTTCTTAGTGCTTTGGCTATTATGCACATGTGCTCTAACTTTTATGTTTGAGTGAACATGTACTAGGCTACGTCTCCACCTAAATTAACAGGTTTGAGCGTGCCTCTAATCCCAATGGTGGTCGAGGAGATAACATCTGGGCCCAAGTTATACCCTAGCCCTAGCCATTGTCCCTAATTAGAGATAATTGATTAAGTGTGTGACCACCTTTCCGGGTTGTCATGGGACAATGCTCGATCTCCTATACCCTATGGTTGGAGTGTTGCACTTGTGTGAATGTTTATGTTGGGTTATGTGATTGTGTGACTCCAATGTCTAGCTTTGAGTATGGATTCAATTCAAATGGTGCTAAGTCCTTTGGTAAGTCAGGTTAGTCACTGTTGTGATCATTCTCATTATTTATGTTTTGATGTGAATGTCTTCTTTCAGTAAGGTTATTTTGTGGTTCATGCTTAGTTTCGGATTTTGGCCTATTTAAGTGAAGTTAGCTTCTAGGTCAGATATGTTGATGGTAACTATAATTGTCATGTACATGTGTTAAAGTGTGATTTAATGTTATTATATATGTATATATATTTCTATGGTTATTCTGTGGTGTGAGTGAATATTGGTTATTAATATCATTATGATTATATGTGTGAAGGAGGTGATTTAATATTGTCATGGGTTTGCACCAATAAGGTATTATGTGCGTAGACTATTATGTGTTATAATGTCACTATGTATGTTATTATTATTGGTGCGAGGGGATATTGGATTATTATTATTATTTATGTAAGGGTATTATTTACTATTGCTAAGTGTTAATAATAATTAGTTGTTATATTACTATGTGCATATCATTTTGTTCATTATTGTTGCTTGTTATGTTTATTATCATTATGTTATTGTTTATTGATTTTGGAAAAAGGACCATTTGGTTATTTAATTGTGGTTTATTGAATAATAGTTATTTTATTGAGAAATGGAATTAAAAATTAATTAGTGTTTATTTGATTGAAAAGGAATTTGGAATTGGAACTTATTTATTTGATTAATTATTTTTGAAACCCTTGTGGGAGTGAAGTCTGATTTTTCGAGGTTTCCTTTTTGGTTAAGAGTTGTGTGTGGAAATGAAAAAAGGGGGATGAAATAGTTGGGAGAGGGTGAAAGAGGATTTTTTTTCGGGGTGTGAGAGTTGTTGCAATTTGGGGGTTTTCAAAGTTGAAAGAATTGTGATGATTTTGATGTTTTTGGTGAGACTTTGAGCGGTTTGAGAGGGGATTTGAAAAGGGTGGTTTGGATTTTTGGTTGTGAATTCATGAGAATTTACTGCTACTGGTTTAAATGGATATTTTGGCTTCTAATCATGGTTCTTGATTGGTGACTTAAGCTTGGAGGATTTTTTCGGGGTTTCAACTTCTTTTTCATCATTGTTCTTCGAATTTGAGGTAAGGATTTTCTTGATTTTGTTAATTTATGCATTTCAGATTTATAGGCATTTGAAAAGGGTTAAATTAATTGAGGTTTTAATTTTTTTAATAATCTAGAAAAGATTTGGTTGTTGGGTCTCTCATTTCGTTATTTGACTATAATCAGGTATGCCAAAAGAGGGTTTTTAAGGGAGTTGTTTGTTTGTTTCACATTTTGTGAATTTTTGAGTCATTTTTGGTAAATTATGCCCACATTGTTGAGTATTTGAGGGTCAAATCTAAAATGATTTTATGACGGATTTGGATTTCAAGTTGATTTGGCTATTTTATGGCTAGCAGACTTGACTAATGTCAAGAGGTATGTTATGTACTTAATTTATAATTTTCTATTTTAAATTCATAGAGATTTATATGGATGTTATAGAATAGGTTATTTGAATGTTTTGAAATGTTTCTTTCAAGTAATGAAATGATGATACATGTTGGGTTTCTCATTTTGATGTTTGATTGTCATCAAGTATGCCAAAAAGGGGTTTTTAAGGGAGTTGTTTGTTTGTTTCGCATTATGTGAATTTTTGAGTCATTTTTGGTCAATTTTGCTCACGCTGTTGAGTAGTTGAGGGTAAAATATGAAATGGGTTTTTGATGGACTTAGATTTTGAGTTGATTTGACTATTTTATGGTTGGAAGAACTGACTGATGTCAAGAGGGATTTATTTCAGTTCTGAAGGTTGTATAGGAGGATATAGCTTTATCCTTTGATCTGTAGTGTTGTACCATCTATGCTTGAATGTGTTTACTTTCTGTATGTTGATAATCCTTTCTTATTTGTGAAATTTTGTGTTGGGGATTCTGTGTTGTGTAAGGATCACTTGTACCAAGGTTATGCATTGTTGGTCCTGATTATGAATTGCTGAGAGAGAGAAATTAAAGTTGGCTATCATGTTATAAGATTATGCAAATTATGTAATGTGCTTTATTGTATGTGTTGTGGTATAATTATCAGCTTTTGGGTTTCCTATCTGTTTGTGTTATATGTTGGGCCTCTGGAAGTATCTGAAAGTATTTGTGAAAGTCCTTGTGATTTTTGGTTGATTCTTGTTTTAGGTAGTCTCCTTTGGATGTTGGTGTTAGCCACTTATTATTTTTGTTGCTTACTTGTGTGTGGGGCCTAGTGTTGTCTCCTAGTACGGAGAGAGTGGGCCTCAGGATTCCATGTGGTAGGTTGGTATTTTCCAACCATCCATTGGGGTTTAGGTGGTGCATTTCTTGTGCAATATGGAGAGTCTTTCCTTCCACTTCATTCCAAAGCTGATTTTATGGTGCAGACGATATTTCTAAGAAAATTGTGTCCAATATGTATTTTATATATATACCTCTCAAATGAATGAATCTTGTAAATTGTAGCATTCTTGTAAAGGAAGTGTAAATGATTTGATGTAATTTTGAAGACATATTTATTGTTGTTTATTATGTAATGAGAAGGTTAACATAGGAATGTTGTATTTATGATGCATATGAACTTAATTTAGTAGTAGATGTGATATATATTAATATACCTATTTCATGGCATTGATTAAGATTAGGTTCATATTGAAATAGTGTTAGATGAGGTTTTATTATAATTAAGTTATGTTATCATATGTAATTTGATGTATGAGATTTAATTTACATTCAAAGAATTGACTGTATGTGTTCTAATTAGTGTATCATATGTATTTCTATAGGTTTAGTTAGTGTATATGTTTCATAGTAGCAACATTAGGGGACTGTGGTGGACTAGTGTGTAAGAGGTTAAATGGTTAATGTTACTTTTAGGTCATAATGTGATTATGATATGATGTTAATGTAATGATATTATCTATGTTAATTTGTTTAGTTATTTTAAATTATTGGCATATTATTTGTGGACTTTTGTGTTGATCCACCGGGTCCCTTAGCGGGGCATTACACCTGGTATCAGAGCCAATGTAGCAATGCTGGGATCTCTAGTTAATGTTGTCACCCATGTCTAGTTATAGTAACTTTTCTTATGCATGTGTTCTCGGATGTCTGTTGGGTGGCTAGAAGGTCATAGGGACCCTTGTGTTAGATACGATGTTTTAATCTAAACACCTAGTTGAGATGTTAGATAGAGGATTAGACTCTTTGTGTATTCTCCTATTGGGTGTGATTCCTTGGATGCTTTTAACTGTTGATTTTTTTGGTGTGACCTTGTTTCATTTACATGACTTCCAGTTCTTTAAAAGTACAAATTTAGTCTTGGAATGCATGTGCGGGTTCAGATTAATTAGATGTCAAGTTGGCATGTGGATTTCCTTTGTTTGACTAAATGTGCATTAGGCTAAGATGGTATTTTGTGCAATTAGGTTACTTATGTGGTTTAGTGCATTTTTATAATGTTAAGAATATACTGCATGTAAAAGGGGTTGCTTGATTACACTATGAAAAAGCATGTAGGTAGTTAATAAATGAATTATCGGTTAGTCTTTTCATGATTTTTATATTATATGGAAAGTGATGTAATGGAATCTTGATCATGTGTTTAGTTATGATTAGAAATGGAAAAACTTGTTTGATGGTGATAGTTGAGATTTGGGTAGAAAGTGTGAGTTAATTCTCCTTTATATAGATGCTTTGTTTGGAAAGGTTGTGTTTGCAAGTGGCTTGCATCAAATTAAATTATCTTGTCTCCTCTTCCTCTTAACCCAAATACAGTTAATAAAGAGAGTTAGTCTTAAACCACATTATAATAGAAAATCATTTAGGCCTTAAACTTGCATGCTTAAACCTTGACTGTGAATCAAAGAAATTATGTCTGAAATTACTTGAGTGACAGATCTTATGTTCTCCTGAAACTGCACTCCTTACTTTTGGTTAATGCATAAAAGATAGATTATGAATGAGACTGAGTGTAGTTGTTGGGTATTTAATCTATGCATTTGGAAGTAAATTTATGTGATTAAGTTTTGCATTACATGATGTGATATGTTCTTATTGGAAAGGGCTAATTTTGTGGAATAAATAAGATGCTATTACATAGAACTAGGTCTCTATTTTGAGAAATTATGATGACTATATTGGTATTTGAACATCTTGTTTGCTATGTGTAGCTAAAACCTAAGATGTAATGTCTTTCTTTTTTCTTACTATTGTATAAATAGTAAAGATTTATGCATTGGATGTCTTGCATGTTAAATTGCTATGAGGGGGTAACATGTGAAGTAATTAAGCTTAGGTATAGAATAGGGATGTTTGAGTAGGCATAATCACTGTGTAAATATTTAGTGTTACTTGTACTGGCTTGGGATAAAGTTTGAGAGAATGTGGGATTATGTTTTGGGAACAAATATGTGAATCCTTTTGTTCTGTGAAAATTTGAATAACTTGTGATAAAGTAAGAGATGTTTGTGTTTAGGAAAGACCTACATGAAGTAGTAAGAGTTAAGTAGAGGATCATTATTGTTCTTTTGTGAATATGGAACTTGTGTACAATTTGTTGAACTCTGGATGCATGAATATTGATGTGAAAGTATTAATGATTCTTGGATGCATTTAGAAAATCTATAGTGCTTATGTAAAATTCTTATTGTGTGAAAGTAAAGTTAGTTTGCATATGCATATGTTATGAGGATAGAATGTTATACAAAATGAATAAAATTGAATGTGAATTTGATAAGTGGAGTTGTTATGTGATCACAATCATCATGACATTGACATTTAGTATCATGTGATATATGGAAAAGAGTAGAGTGAGAAAAATTGATAAAGGGTTATGGATAATATGTAATGATGTGATTTTGGAAAGGGAAACATATTTATTATGGAAATAAATGTACTTATGGTATGTGATCCTTGAGTAGTAGTGGAATTGAGTATGTAAATGTAACCCCCCTATAAATGTGAGAGACCAGTAACTGTGCATTGGTGTAGTGTTGTGAATACTCCATAGTTGCTTTGTGTGCCCATGAGATGGTGATACTGTGTACCCATCCATCGGAAATATGTTGTATTTTAGGTGTGGGATTAACTATACCATTATGTGTGCTTGTATGTTTGTTACCTGATTAAGGGCCAACCCACATGTGGTTGAAATTTATATATAAGAGTAGCCAAATGATAGTTTCACAGATTCTTTTCTTTTGGTTCTCTAGTCCCTCAATCCATAAAGGGGTAGTAGCAACCACAAAGTTCCTTGGGCAGGGTGTGCAACATATTCATATTGCAGCATAGAGCGGTCTCAACTCAACCGATTCTGAGGAAAAGTACTCACTACTTCCCCTTATGATGGATCGGGGTACTTGATCCATATGTGCTAGCCTAATCCCCACATTTCTTGAGCATATTGATGGTATTTCTTGGATGATCATCTACCTTGTCTTCACGAAAGGTATGATATACCACATGAGTTGTCAGTTGGGGGTTGGGGTCTAGGGTGAGAGGGACTTGCATGGACAACCCAACTGGAACTATGTGATGACATGTGTCGCCACTTGGGGGTCGGGGTCTAGGGTGAGAGGGACCTACATGGAAAACCCAAGTGAGACCATGTGCCCCATGTATATGTATATTTTAAGGTCTAGCATGTGGAGGTAGGTTTGTTACCCATGTTGAAACAAATTCAGTATCTGCACATGTTCTAACATGATGCAATAGGTATGATGCCACACCCCACTGATGTTCCGACATAATGCTAGTGATGATGTAATTTTGCTGATGGTAGCGAGCTAGGCTCAAAGACACGATGCCACGTGCATAGATGTGTGAAGGTGCACTATGAGATTGTGTTATGATAGCCTACATGTGTGATGAGCATAATGGGGCTTCACACACTTGTAGAGGGATACTCATGTTTTCTTTCGATAGTGTTGGGTTTTTACCATATGGGTATGTCCTAGCCATGTATACCTCTGGCTATGGTGAGTACCTACATGTTCCTTCTCCATGAGGTATCACTTTTCAGGGTGTGTTATGTGCATGCCTAATTTCATGGAATAAACACACTGCCATGTGGCATACAACTGGTACGTGTCTTCTCTGACTGGCGTATGACCATGTCGTACTGAGATGTGATGCAGGATGGGGGTCGAGGTGCACATCCCATGCGGGCATCCAAGGAGTGCATGTGCCACTTGGCTAGTCCATGCCAAGTGACAACACGATGCAGGGTGTAGCTGAGGAGTCCACTCAGAGCCATGTGGATGGTGTGTTCACTCCGCAACACATGAGGGCTACTTCTATAGCCTAACGTTGTTCCCTCCTTCCTCGTTTGGTGGCTAGTATCTAGTCACGCAGTGTTTTATAGTGTAATTTTAAAGTGTGTATTTTCTTTATGGTATTGATGATTTTCTATTGACTGTGAAGGCCAACATTTTGGTTATCTTTGATTGTGATGGTTTAGCCACACCTTGTGATCTTATTTACATGTAGCCCTCATGGTTACACTTGATTTAGTGTTGAAATTGTGTGCATTTCTTGATTTATTGCTAAAATTGAATCTTTATTTGATATTTATTTATGACTTCAGTGGCTAAACTAGTGTATCCTTATTGTTTTCAATGTTGGTCATGTGTCGTATTGTGATTCCTCTCCAAGGACGTATGAGGCAGACTTGGTGAGTGTATACAAGGAAGCAAACACAAGGAACCTTGAGGATGGGAGTATGTGAGTCTATTACACAACTAAGACCCACTTCCCACCTATGTGTGATGACTATCTCTTGGAGGCTAACCACCTTATACAACAAGAGATAGGTCATTTTGGTCTTGTTTGGATGGTCTCACCATATGTGTGTGGCCTAACACTATCAAGCCACTAAGTGTGAGGTATGGATAATGTGAGATGGATATTGGCTCGTGGCTCATGGATTATGTATTATGGATTAGTATGTTGCTTACCGATGTCCAGATCGGCCCTTGTGTAGCCTTGTGATGTGATTCTCGATGATGTGAATTTGTATGTGAAGAATGTATGTTAAATCATGAATATAGTACTATAAAATGATAAATTGTGTTTTCATGCTTCTAAAAAGGTGTAAAATCATGATCTTTTGTTGAAGATGCTATGAGATTTAGTGTTGTAAAATGAATAAAGTGGAATGTCTTGTTTGTAAATGATGGATATTTAATGAAAAATGTGTGCTTTGTGTGTATAATTATGTTGTGTTTTATGGAAATGTAGCATTATGATTTATTGATTGCTTAACAGTGTATTGGAAGAGGAATTGTAATTTAAGGGTAAAGAAAATGAAATGGTAATGCATTTAAAATTGAATACTTTTATATGTTTCTATTATGAGAAATTTTACTAGTTAAGAATAAAAGGGTGCAATGTTTTCTTTGTCCTGAAAGAAACTGATGGGTGTTAATGCTAATATGTAAGGATTTTAAGTGGTTTATGTACTATGAAATTATTTTTTAAATGAAAGTCTTGATTGTGTTGTTATTGTGACATTGAAAACTAAAAGGTTAGGTCATGTTTGAAATGGACTATTTAAGTATATATCCTTGTGAGATGAATTATTTTCATAAGGAAAACAAGTGTATATTATTTTGATGTAATGAATCAGCTTTGATGTTGGTAATAAGAATTTGTAGTACTAATGTGTTGTGTTTCCACCCTAGTTTATGAATTCAGGAGTAAGTCGAGTTTTAAGGGGGGAGGATGTAGTGCCCCTCCATTCTCACCATGGATGTGTAGGTAGTTTGGCTTTGGAACTTGGAGATGAAGGTAAAATAATAATGATATTTAAAGGCATGTGCTAATGATGTTAAGCAGTTGATGTTGTATATTATGAATTTATGGACTATGTGTGAAGGTTAGGATAAGACTTATTATATATGTTTAAGGATAGGTTTTTCATGATGTGTGTGTGTGTGTGTGTGTTCAGAATGACCATTACTAGGATGCAAGCTATGGGCATATTTGTGCTATGGAAGTGCTTTGGTTATCTTTAGGATTTTCACATGATTTTAACATATTATTATTAAGATGATATAATATGATTTTGATTAAGATTATATTTATTATCATGAAGAGGTACTGACTTGTGTTCAAGTGTTGTGATTGCATATGGAACATGAGATTTTGTTAGTACTTGTGAACCCCTAAACCTGCAAATGCACAAGAGCAACAAAATACATTAGGTTGTTAGATCAAATGCATGCAAACATGAGGGATTCCCCATGAAATCCATCTACTCAAACTAAATTTAGGAAATGAAGAACACAATGCAAAAATGAAGTTAGATCCTAATTTAGCCAATAGATTAGAGATCCCATGGGGGAATTGGTGCCAATGAAGTGTTGCAATTGGCCCTTTCCCAATTCCTAAGTTGCAATGTGGATTTATTGAACAATGGTCAAATCTCCAAAGAGATTTGAGCATAACCTTGTTATAATTTATGAAAATGGTGGATGATTGAGTGCAATGGGCAAAATTAGCTCTCAATGTGAAGAGAGTAACTTTGCATGAGGATTGTGGATGAAGATGGATTTGAGTATAATAAGTTTACTCAAATTGTGGATGTTAGAATGAGAGGAAGAGTCTCTCATTTATAGATTTCAAATTTGGAAGAATGAGTGAAAATAAGCAATGTGGGATCATTCAATATCCAATGGCCAAGTGCCACTTGTCAAGATGTGAATGGTTGAGGAATGAGCACATTTTGGTCAATGTGCATGATAAATGCCATTGGATTCAAATTCAAATTTTGAATGTGACATGTTGGGGGGAGTGAAGAATGGAGTTAATGTCACTTGGCTCAATGCACAAGGAAATGTAAGAGGCATTGAATGCCTTGTTGGAAGGACCAAGCCCATTTGAATTTTGAATTCAAATTGAGGGAATATTCCCTTTTCATGCCATGTTGAGAGAAAATAGGCAATTAAATAAATCAAAGTAATTGATTTATTGTGCAAGTTGCATTCTCTAGAGGATTTTAGTGAGAGGGATTAACTTAATCAAGGTTTTGATTAATTTAATAGGAGATTTGATGATTTGACAATTTTGACTCAAATAAATGAATTAATTTAAATCAGAATTGAGAGGAAATGATTAATTAAATAAATGATTTGTTTTATTTAACTAAGGAGGAATATGTTATATTAAATCAAATAAGGTTTAATTTATTTAATTTAATAAGAGGACTTTAGAGATTTTAATCAAATAAAATGATTTATTTAATTAAACAGAAATGTAAGGTAAATTAAATTAATTGATTAATTTAATCACTGGAGGAGGAAGACTTAATTAAATGAATAATGATTTATCTAATTAAGAGATGAAAAGTGATAATAAGTTGAGAGTATGATTCAAGAAGAAATGACATTAGTAAATTAGGATCCAGTGTGTCAGATCAAATTGTATATTTTCCATGTCTACATTTTTCCACTCTTTGAAGCAATGTACTTGTTGCATTGATTCAAAGAATAAACTACTATGATCAAAGTTCAAAATTTCTCGATTTTTCGGATGCCCCATTGTTTCCCCAGTGGAAGGATTACGCTGGTATACTGCCCCCTCGAGAGATCGAGTGGAAATGTATGATTTTCCTATCGAGATCGCGATAAAATGCAAGAGGAGTGGTTCTATTGATAAGAGGATGAAAGATAATTTTTTGATGTAGACAATTCTGACGATGTATAGACAGTCATCGACTATGGGTAGTCTCATGTATACCTTGATTCAACATACTGATTTTAGATAGAAATGTTAGTAAAGATAGAAGAATGAGAAGAAAAAGATGGATGGAAGGAGGATCCACACAAGTTCACATTATTACTGATGATGATGATGTATTGCTTACCAGGAGTTGGGATTTTCAAACGACCAATTACTTTATGTTTGATAATACACATAGGTACGATGCATCAAGGTATAAAAGACCAGGATGGCATTGTACCTAGTGTGATGGACTTTGACTCGTCAATCAGATAGGAGTATTCTTGTTCACACTTGACATACAAAAACTTTGCTAGGACGGACCTAACAAAGCAAGTATTCGCCAAGTTATTTTACAAGAATATCCAACAAGCACAACAGATAAAAACATTAATGATCGTTGCCCCATTCCTTTCTCTCTAAACCTGTTTTGTTTAGGCATCATCGAGAGGTCCTCGGAATGAGTGCAAAATAAGATAAGTCTAAAAAGACCAAGATAAAGTAAACAAACAAGCTAATGTTCTTCATACCGCTATTCAAGGCTAAACTACTAGGGGGTACCTGATGCTTATGTCCATCGCAGGAAGGCTTCATCCTAGGACATGTAGTGATCAGGGTTTTGGTGGGACTAATTGGATGATAAGCTATTGATACTCCGAGTTGACCAACTTGCTTGCTTACTGACTTAGGCTTTCAAGACTTTGATGATTTGGGTGTTCACTTTGGAACCTGCTAAACTCGCTTCTGACTGACTCACCAAAGGGTGATGGTGATGATTGGTTTATTAGGAATGATAAAAGTCGCAGGCGAATGCGAGATGAAATGGATGCACCATTTTGGATTTTTCTGATATTTTGAGGTTGTTTTTGGTATTTTGAGATGTTTTACAAATGTTTTTGGTATTTTCACATTTTTCAATATTTTTGGTATTTTGTGTCTCGGGTGCCGATCAAGGATGGCCTTGCTTATGTTCCAGCTCAGAGACGACGTAGTTCAGATGAAAATTGACTTGACTGTTGATGAGATAGATGTGCAGACAGATTGCCATTGCGACGGACGCCTAAGGACTGACCTTAACTATAAAATAGATGGGCAAACGGATTTCCAATGCGACGAACGCCTAAGGACTGACCATAACTGTCAAATAGATGGGAAAATGGATTGTCAATGCGACGGATGCCTAAGGACTGACCCTAACCACGAAATGGATGGACAACGAATTGCCAATGCGATGGACGCCTAAGGACTAACCCTAACTGTCTCGAGGGATGATCAAAGATCAACCTTGCCTATGTTCAAGCTCAGAGATGACATAGTTCAGACAAGGTGGAAGACTGACAAGACTCAATGATGAAATTCTTGAAGATTTTTTGATATTTCGACATGTCTTTGGATTTTTGATGATTTTGGATTTTTCGCATGATTTTGACAATTTGGATACAAATATGTGATGATATCAGTGCTCTATTTTGAGATTTTATTGAAAACCAAGCTTAATGTTGATCAATCGAATTGATGGATTGATAGTTTGACTAAGTGTTAAGTCAAACAAAAGTGATAATGCACTTGTAAAATTTTAGGAAGTTGTGTTATCCTAGAGTAAACTTGTATAGAAGAGGATGGTTTGACTAAGTGTGTTAAGTCAAACAAGTTGATGATGGATTGGATAATTTGACTAAGTGTGTTAAGTCAAATAAGATGATAATGAACTTGTAAACCCAAGGAAGTTGTGTTATCCTAGAGTAAACTCGTGCACAAGATGATAGTTTGACTAAGTGTGTTAAGTCAAACAAGGTGATAATTGATTGGATCCGATTGATCAAGATTGATGAAACTTGATTTGGAACAAAATAGCTTTGATGATGTGACGCTGAAGTACACATTAGATGCAACTGATATTGATTGTTTGGATTGATGTTCTATGAAAGATAAAACTTGATAAGGAACATCTTCTCGTCAAACTATGCCATGGGCTAGTGATTTAGATTTTGGATCACAAGTTCTTCAACTAATTTGATTTTATGTTTTCCAATGTTCCGATCGCCACATAAGTAGGAGGATATATATCAAGATTTATTCTCGAAGAAAGATGCAAATATCTGCCCCCAATGTCTAGCAATGTTTGAATGGCCATGGGTGGATTCTTGGATATGGATTATCTTGCGATAAGATAAGGGTATTCAAATAGAGGAATGCTCATTCAGATAATGCTTCAAGGCTCAAATAATGTTTGGTTAGGATAGGATCAATGAGAATGACCCATGTCAAGATGTTTACCATAAGCAAGTATAAAGTGTGCACCAAGTTTTCATCAAGATTAAGATACCTTGGAGTATGGATGCAGATGGATTGGATAAAAGGTTCATGGATGAATGAATAATATGGCTGGCAAGTTGGCTTTATTATGGATGCGATAAGATGCTTTCTCTGAAATGGCGCACGTGGATGCTCGATTCTACACATGATGCATGTTTGCTAGGTTTTCATCATGGTACCTGTCCAAAGCGCCATCGAAGCGGTTTTCGCTAGAGGATGATTTTTATCTTTACTATTTTCAATCCATTTTTTGATTTTTTTTTTTTTTTTTGGATTTTTATATTTTATGATTTTTTTGTATTTTCTGAGAGATTTTAAGCTGATGCTGAACCACCTGGTGGTCCTGATGTAAATGCTTCTTTCATAATGTTCCATCGGTATCCTGCTTGAAGAAGTTGCTTTGCCAAGATACGTGCACTTGAAAGCAAATTTTGAGAAATTTGTTCTGCTTTGCCGATACCGGAGTTAACTTTGTCTTTGTGCACACATCATGATAAGGTACCTTCTGAATCCTTATGGTGAAGGGTCGCTGCCAATACATGGTCAATGTGAGAATTGGATATCATGCATGGAGGCATGGATGGAGTGTGTTTAGGGATAAAAGATGGATGGGTTGACAGTTTGGAGCCTTTGATTCTCCAAACTTGGGAAGATGAGCAATAATGAGTGGATATGGAAGTGCGCATGGAATTAGGACCAACTTCTTGATACACTTTGTATGTCACTTTAGAATATTGATTTTTCCTTTGTGGACATCTTTGATGGATACTTTTCCCTTTTTGATTTTGCCCCATAGTTTCTTTGACTAATAGAGTTTGATAGGGATAGTCTTTCTTTGTATTCTTTGGTATCCACTTGTATTTGATTTGTCCTTCATGCTTCACTACTTATTTTTCTTTGATAAGGTTCTTCATGCTTCGATTCAAGTCTTTCTTTTGACGTTGGTCCCAATTTGTGGATGGGGTGATGGGTGGATGAATATTCATGACATGGCCGGTTGTAGTATTGACATTGGTTTCATCATAAGGATCCTTCGTGCCCCCTATGTTGATGTTTGCTCGTGACAAAGTTTCCCCCAGTTTTGTGGATGTATGCTCATATCCCTTTCTTGTCGAATAACCAAGGCCTTGAGGCTTAGGATTGACAACAATTTGCACTGGTTCCAAGATACCCTGTTTATCTAGGCCTAATCCTCTACCCTGATAATTCATCTGCTGAAAAAGTTTATTTGCAATTGGATATGATTTTCCCTGGAAACAAGGTGCTAATCCTTCTTTGCTCTGTGGTGGATCTTCAAAAGTGACAACTTCTTTATTGATATAATAGCTTTCTCTAAGAAAGGTAAGTGATCCAACTTTATAAGTGATAGGATCCTCCATATGTGGAATGAATGCCTGATTGATATCTTTAGCTTGATCTTGTGAGATATCAGATTGTAATGCTTCTTTAAGAGGTGTTGATCTTTCATTATCCTTGTAAAAGTCTTCCTCATGATTTATTCTTGATATGCTTTCACATGATGTTTCTAATTCACAACTTTTGTAGAAACCTTCTTCATGACCCATTTCTGATATGTCTCTGCATTTCTCTATATCTTGATCATGTGTACAAATGTTAAGAGTAGGAGACTCTTGTTCGTTGGTAATGATTTCAAGAGTATGAGACTCTTGTTTTGAATGAAGATCATCCACGTGTCCATCCAAAGAAAGCATCTCATGGGTAGATGGAGGAGTATGTCCTATGTGGATGTGGTCATCCTGTATGGATAGGAGAGTGTCCATTATATCATTGTAGTAGCTTGGAGATGCAAATTCTTGATCTTGAATGATTTCAGAATTGCTTTCGGCATGCTTTGGATCAGGTTCTTGACATGGGTCAATTTCAACGAATGGATTGCTTTCTTGGATATCTTCACTAGGCATAGGAAGTTTCTCAAATGTTATGAGGTCAAAATATGTCCATATGTTTTGGAAAGGATCATTGCTAGACCTTGGTGATATTTGTTGATCATGCTTTGGAATAGGTTCTTGAGATATGTCCTCTAACTCGTTAGGTGATGTAGAGACATTGTCAACATGATCATTTGTGGATGGATCTTGGTTTATGTTAATAGGATCAAATAA
The DNA here is from genome assembly GCA_007115665.2 of Sequoiadendron giganteum. Taxonomy (NCBI): domain Eukaryota; kingdom Viridiplantae; phylum Streptophyta; class Pinopsida; order Cupressales; family Cupressaceae; genus Sequoiadendron; species Sequoiadendron giganteum. The sequence goes on from CM021102.1 coordinate 804,994,303, forward strand.
CATCAACACTCCTTGAAATAGATCTTTGTAAGAGGGGTCTTGATCATGACTAAAAAATGGCTCTTGATGTATGTTGATTTGATCATCGGATGAGGTAGAAATATCTTCAAGGTGTTCATCGATGGATAGATCTTGATCATTGTTTTCAACAATTATGGTGGAAATCTGTTGCGAGCTCTGTTGTGGGAGTAATGCTTACATTTGCTATTGAGCCAAGAACGCTTGTTGTTGGTCGTGTTGTTGTTGTGCCAACAATGCTTTTTGTTGGGCTTGTTGTTGTGCTGCTAGTTGATGGATTGCTTGTAATTGTGCTTGGTATTGTGCTCGTGCCTGTCGAGCCTGGTGTTGAGCTTGAGCTTGAACCTATACTTCTCAGACTTCTTGTGCTGCTTGCATAGTTTGTACGACTTGTGTGGCTTGTGTAGCTTGTTGAGCAGCTAATTCCACTTTCGCTTGCTGAGCAGCTAGTTGTGCAGCTCGTTGATTTTGGAGTGCCTTTTGATGAGCGGCTTGTAACATGATAGAGAATGAATTGTGTTTTGGCGATGGTGGCGATGGGTTGGGAATGGTGTTGACCATTGTGATGAGTGGTCTAATTGAGATGCTTGGTCCTTGAGACACTTTAGGGATGGTGGTTGTGTTGACCATTGGGGTTGCTTGGATGGTTGCCATTTGTTGTTGCAATATCGATGGCAAAATGGAAGGATTTGATATGATGCTTTGATTTGGCATGATAGATTGAAATTGAACATTGTTTTGGTTGGGAATCATATTGCCTTGATTTAGGTAACTTTGATTTTGCATGGTGTTACCTTCACTTGGATCAATACCTAGAGTCGTCAACATATTGCTTGGATTTTGAACAACATTGATGGGATTTGCAAACATGTCTACCCCAAATTTTACCAAGTGTGATTTGAAATGGTCATGTTTGGTAAAGTTTTACTTGGCATGTATGGATTTGGTGGGATAATGTTGTTTGGAGAACTCATGCATTGAGCGTTTGGTTGATAGATTTGCAAATTTGGACTTGGATTTAAATCTACCATTGGGAAAGGTGTTCCAAACTTTGGATTGGGCATACTCACATTCGTTGTACTTTTGAGGTTTGGAGGAGATAATGATGCCATGTATAAATGTGAGTTTCGATAATCAATTGGCATTGTGAGACTTGGATAGTTTGGTTGACTTGGATTACTCATGATGTATGAGTCGAGTTTGAATTCCATTTTTTTCTTGTATTTTGACCTTGTTGACCTCTAAGGGGTTTAGGACCAATGATGAGATAGAGGATGAAAGTGGTGAAGGATATGGGTGTTTGAACTTTTAGGAGCTTTGGATCAAGGCTAGACTTTAGGAGTTGGTTTGATTCGATAGTTTGACTAGGTGTGTTAAGCCAAACAAGATGATGGTGAACTTGTAAACCCTAGGAAGTTGTGTTATCCTAGGGAAAATTCGCATAAGAGAATGAATTGGCTAAGTGTGCTAAGCCAATCAAAGTGATCATGAACTAGTAGACCTTAGGAAGTTGTGTTATCCTAAAGGAAAATTTGTTCAAGAAGATTGATAATTTGACTAGGTGCGTTAAGTCAAACAAGGTGATGTTGATTTTCCAAAAGTCTAGCATGAATGATGTTTCCAAGGTTCCAAAAGTTGTTGGTGAGATGGGATTCGATTGATGTTTGAAGGGGGATGAAGTGTTTTGACTTGATCCTAGATGACCCTATGAGGACTTACTTACAAGACCAAGGTGATGAAGAACATGTTTTTCCCTAGAAGTAATTCAAATCCAAAGACCAATGTTTGCATGTAAACCAAATCACTCAAAAGGGATCAAGCACATGTGTGGTTCAATTGTCTGTTATCTTGTTTGGATTTGGTTCTTTTTACCACAAACACTTTCTTGATTAGCTTTTTCAAACTGAATGTCCAATGTCCTAATTTTCTTTCATCCCACAAAGTGTATTATGTGGAAATCAAGGCAAAGGTTTCCTATGTTTAACCTTATCGAAAACAAATGATGATAGAATCCAAGCATTTAGAAACCTCTAAGGATATGATCCCTAGGGAAAGCAAGAGTGCTTAAATTCGTCAAAGGTATTTGTTTCCCCCAAGGGGTTTTAAATTTGGATCCCTTTGTGAATGTTTGTTTTCAAATGTTTCTAGGACCAAGCAAGGTATTCTTCTTTTTCAAGCACTTTTTACAATCCTAGGATGATGAGACAATATTCTGTTGGGTTCCCACTTGGACAAATCTAGCTACGCATATTTTGTGCGAATGGCTAAATGCTTGACTACATTGGCTCCCCTCCATGGCACACACTTCTTGGGTTAGCCAAGCATTAGTACCCACAACTCTCCCATGGCATACTTTCCATTTCTACAACAAAACCGCATGTATAATGTGGGGCGGCTTCAAAGGACATGACATTTTGCACCAACAAAATAGATAAGTTTTTGGCCTTTTTCTAAACAAAGGGTTCTAATTCAGGCATTTCGTTCATGGGGGATTATCCAACATCGGCGAGATTCCATTTCTGTCCATCTCGTCAGAATAATCCTCGTGATTCTTGAACTTTCCTCAAGAATCCACACTTATATACCAGTTGGAAGTCGCTTGGCTTTAGCGTGTTCTCGGTTGGGTCGTTCCCTTGGGTGATTACTTTTTCCCACAAGGTAGGCCCGCTAAGATAAACAAAAGTGATTACACTTATTCGTAGTTCGATCAACCTTCATTTAGAAACAAAGGGAGAACACTCACACTCGCATTTTTTGTTCAATTGTTAAGTACCCAAATTGAAATGTGGAGGAAATATTTTATGCAACTTAGTGTCACCAAAAAGACTTTTGATTCTCAAGATCATCGTAAGGCACAAGAGAAGCGCATACGCCTTTTCAAATGATACTACTTTGCAAAAAAAATTACAAGACATAAAGAACACATGTTCATTTTAAATTCCTCAAAGCAATGATGACTTCTTTTTAAGCACCAAAGGAAATGTGAGATTGCTTTGTTCAATTTTTATCCTTCAAACAAAATCCAGTATGTTTGTCTAAAGTTCTTTTTAGCCCCTTGGCAACTTTGAAAAATAAATTTTGTTTGTTCTTTTTAGAGCCCAAAAGAAATTTTAGTATCCTAAGAGCATGAAAGTAAACAAATTTCTTAGGAAGGGATTATAAGTTCTCCCAAAGTGTTTAAAAACACTTGATACAATGATATGATAAATTCATAGAGAACCCTTGGCCTTCATTTTTCTTCCTTCACTTTTGATCAAGAAATTTCCTCTTTTGGCAGATTTCAACAATTGTTAGATTTTTTCCATTTTTGGAAAATTTTCATACATGACTTTGAGAGTCCTATTTTTTACCAAAAACCTTCTAAAACTAAGGTAGGATGAATTGCCAACTAACATTTGAAATTGGAAACATGGGTTTTGAGTTATTGACAAAAATAAATTTCAAAAAACTAGGAAAAAACACTAAAATGTCATTTTGAAGGGCAAGATAAAAGTTTCAAGCCCCAAAAATGTGCCAAAATCGCCACAACCCTATCTATGATAGGTTTTGGCAATCAATATGCCACCTCATAAAGAAACCACTTGTAAAATTTCAGCAAAAACCCACATCTGAGTCAAAAGTTATGACCTTGGGAAGTTTCCTGCATCACAAAAAAATTTAAAAAAAACCAAAAATCTGCAGGTGTGGTGTAGTTTGTAAAAGCAACACAGTTTGGGTAAAAGAGGCGCTATATAGCATCGCGCGGTTGACTGTGGGCGGCGCTCTGTAGGGACAGAGACCGAATATGCGGCGCGATATGGTCAAGCGGTGCAGTTTGAAAGTTTGTGCGGTTTGATATAGCGTCGCACCTCTAAAAGTGGTGCAATATTGAGATGCGGCTCTGGAAGCAGTGCAATATGGTGTTGCGCGTCACAGTTTCCTATGTCTTGCAAAAAAAAGTTTTAAAACGCGGAAATTTCTAAAAAACGTGATTAAATTCTTGAGTTTGCCCTCCCTCTAGCGCCAAAATGTGAACCCCTAAACCTGCAAATGCACAAGAGCAACAAAAAACATTAGGTTGTTAGATCAAATGCATGCAAACATGAGGGATTCCCCATGAAATCCATCTACTCAAACTAAATTTAGGAAATGAAGAACACAATGCAAAAACGAAGTTAGATCCTAATTTAGCCAATAGATTAGAGATCCCATGGGGGAATTGGTGCCAATGAAGTGTTGCAATTGACTCTTTTCCAATTCCTAAGTTGCAATGTAAATTGATTGAACAATGGTCAAATCTCTAAAGATATTTGAGCATAACCTTGTTATAATTTATGAAAATGGTGGATGATTGAGTGCAATGGGCAAAATTAGCTCTCAATGTGAAGAGAGTAACTTTGCATGAGGATTGTGGATGAAGATGGATTTGAGTATAATAAGTTTATTCAAATTGTGGATGTTAGAATGAGAGGAAGAGTCTCTCATTTATAGATTTCAAATTTGGAAGAATGAGTGAAAATAATCAATGTGGGATCATTCAACATCCAATGGCCAAGTGCCACTTGTCAAGATGTGAATGGTTGAGGAATGAGCACATTTTGGTCAATGTGCATGATAAATGCCATTGGATTCAAATTTGAATTTTGAATGTGACATGTTGGGGGGAGAGAAGAATGGAGTTAATGTCACTTGGCTCAATGCACAAGGATATGTAAGAGGCATTAAATTCCTTGTTGGAAGGACCAAGCCCATTTGAATTTTGAATTCAAATTGAGGGAATATTCCCTTTTCATGCCATGTTGAGAGAAAATAGGCAATTAAATAAATCAAAGTAATTGATTTATTGTGCAAGTTGCATTCTCTAGAGGATTTTAGTGAGAGGGATTAACTTAATCAAGGTTTTGATTAATTTAATAGGAGATTTGATGATTTGACAATTTTGACTCAAATAAATAAATGAATTAATTTAAATCAGAATTGAGAGGAAACGATTAATTAAATAAATGATTTGATTTATTTAAGTAAGGAGGAATATGTTATATTAAATCAAATAAGGTTTAATTTATTTAATTTAATAAGAGGATTTTAGAGATTTTAATCAAATAAAATAATTTATTTAATTAAACAGAAATGTAAGGTTAATTAAATTAATTGATTAATTTAATCACTAGAGGAGGAAGACTTAATTAAATGAATAATGATTTATCTAATTAAGAGATGAAAAGTGATGATAAGTTGAGAGTATGATTCAGGAAGAAATGGCGTTAGTAAAATTAGGATCCAGTGTGTCAGATCGAATTGTATATTTTCCATGTCTACAATACTTTTGTGAGTATGTTGCATATTGTTATGTTATTACTATTATTATGCAAAGATTTATTTGGATAGTTAAGTGATGCAGTAGTATGTTATTAGGATAGGTGGAAAGGGCAGCATCATACCATTGGATGTATGGGGGACATACAGGAATGAGATACGATTTCTAGAGTTCCTTTCCTAGTGCTTCGGCTATTATGCACATGTGCTCTAAATTGTATGTTTGAGTGAACATGTACTAGGCTACATATCCACTTGAATTAACAGGTCTGAGCATGCCTCTAATCCCAATGGTGGTTGAGGAGATAACATATGGGCCCAAGTTATACCCCAACCCTAGCCATTGTCCCCAATTAGGCACAATTGATTCAATGTGTGACCACCTTTCCGAGTTGTCATGGGACAATACCCGATATCCTATATCCTATGGTTGGAGTGTTGCACTTGTGTGAATGTTTTTGTTGGGTTATGTGATTGCATGACTCCAATGTCTAGCTTTGAGTATAGATTCAGTTCAATTGGTGCTAAGTCCTTTGGTAAGTTAGGTTAGTCACTATTGTGATCATTCTAATTATTTATGTTTTGATGTGAATGTCTCCTTTCAGTAAGAAGTTATTTTTTGGTTCATACTTAGTCTCAGATTGTGACCTATTTAAGTGAAGTTAACTTCTAGGTCATATATGTTGATGGTAACTATAATTGTCATGTGTGTGTTAGAGTGTGATTTAATGTTATTATATATATGTATATATTTCTATGGTTATTCTTTGGTGTGAGTGAATATTGGTTATTAATATTATTAAGATTATATGTGTGAAGGAGGTGATTTAATATTATCATGGGTTTGCACCAATAAGGTATTATGTTAATGTGCAATATAAGGCTTCAAGGTTCAAGGATATGAGTAACTCATAACATGTATGTAAATAAGGGTTTTAATAAAATCATAATTCTCATAAAATAATATAGCATGGAAATTCCAAGGATTGGAATTTAAGGATACCATAAAATGAGTACTTGATTAAACATACCCAAATTTATGGTCCTAATAAAAGAGTAGTGCAAAGGAATAAGGAATTGGACTTTTGGGAAACAAAGAAGTGATTACTTAAGCATGAGGATGAAAGAATATCTAATTCTAAAAAAAGTAGAATGAATTTCAAGTATAGGAGTCAAGCTTCAGGGATCAAAAGTAAACCCTAACATGTACCTCGACAAGAGTATTCATCAACTTATGATCTTGATGATTAATATAAGATGGAATAGTCAAGGATTGAAATTTATGGAAACTAATAAACTATTACCCAAGTAAAAAAATTCCTAAAGTTATGATCTTGATAAATTATATAATATAAAGTAGTCAAGGATGATACTTTAAATAAACCAATAAATAAGTACCCAAGTAAACAAATACCTAAATTTATGATCATGATAAAAGATAATGTAAATAAATTTTAGATCAAACTTTGAGGAAGCCCAAAAATGAGTGCCTAAGCATAGGGTTTATTAGAAACCCAACTTTGAAAAGGATAAAATAAATTTCTAAGGTCAAGGGTTGGGCTTAAGAAGAAACACTAAATATGTACCCAAATAGGAGAATGGTCAAAACCTTGATTTCAAAAAGATAGAATAAATTCTAAGAGTTGGGATTTAGGGTTTGAAGGAACTTATGCCAAAATGGGATGATCAAGGCCAAGCTTGCAAGTTTGATGCTAGGCATTAAAGCTCATGGGGAGTGATGTCATGATGATGTCATAAGGTAAAAAAATACCCCCAAACTTTGATAAGTGGATCTGTTGAAGGGGAAGAAGACTCATACAACTAGGGCACACAAAAAATAGAAATGAAAACAAAAGGAGAAACATAAAACAAAGAAAATAAATAAAGGGAAAATAATAAGACCAAAAAATGTGTGTCCTAGTGCACAATGACACACTAATAAAACAAGCAAGAAAAACTAAACAAATAATTCAATACCAAGCTCCTCATTAATAGTCCAAAGAGGATACCCTACCTAGAAAATGATGAGGACACCAATGACAAAGTCGAGGATGAATACTCCAAGATTACACAAGTAGATGTACCAGTGTTTGCAAACACAAAAAAAAGTGAAAAAGAAAAACCAAAAATGAGAACAAAATATAATTAGCACATGGGAATAATCATTTATATTACATTACTAAGAGGAAAGTTGAGGTGACATATCATCCCAAGTATTAGGGTTTCAAATATTCCTTTATGGTAATGCCAAGATGATCAACTTTGAAAAATTTATGAGACTGATGTAACAAACCATTGAAAATTATAGTCCTCAAAAGGGTTAGAGCTTTAAATATTTCTCTAGAGTCATTCCTAGATGACCCACTTTGAAATATTGAAAAAGGGAAATATCCTCACAATAAACACGAGGCAAAATCTCCAAATTGAAACTACATAAAATCGACCAGAAGAAATTAAAAAACAAAAGGGGGTCCTTATTTTTGTAAGTAAAAATGGGTCATGTGTGCAAGGTACATTAGGTTTCTATCTTGGGTATTGTTTTGTAGTCATCAATTAGTTTCTATCTTGGGTACATGTTTTGGAGTCATTAATTGGTTTATATTTTAAGTACATGTTTTGTAATGCAATATCATTGTTGACCTTTTACCATACCTCCTTATTCAATTAAATTATAATAATATCCCAAGTCTACCTCTTAACCTTTCCATATTTCTCAATTATTTCATTGTAAAACTTTAGAGTTCATTTTCTCAATTTCTAAAGGGTTTTGAGGGTTTTACTAATCTCCAAACTAGTTTTTTATGGTTTAATTTTTCTAACTCATCAATATTTTTTATTTTAAAAATATTGAAATCAAATCTCCAAATCAAAAGTTATGCCCTCTAGAAGGTATTTAGAAAAAATAACATTAGACATTGGATTGCAAGTGAATATCACACTGATTTTAACTATAGTACCATTAAAACACCAAATATAATTATTATTTATCTTAAGTGTTTTTCATAATAATAGGTACTAAATTTATTTTTAAAATTGTAAAATTATAATTAAATAATAAGCATATAAATATAAATTTCTCACAAATAATATAAAAAAGGGCTACAAAACATAATTAACTCCACTTAATTGTTGACTAGTAACCTAACCTCTATGTGTACGATTTTGAAATCTAAAGAAGGACTTGCAATTATAATGTACCATGTGGAATAATTTCTTAGTGATTTTTTTCCAAATGCTTAGTGTGCTACAAAAACTTTCTTTCACAAAGAAACAACTCCACCCAAAAGATTCTTCAACCTAACTCTCTCAAATTCAACTCTAAAACTACAACACAATAAAGCATACCACTTATACTTTGCTTGCTATAAAAACTAAATAAATGAATATCATGTGAAACATATACAATAGAATTTTCTATTAGAAATAGATGCTTCAAAACAAATGATCTACTAGGTGAACCTTCATACCAAGAAAAATTTGTAGTATAGGCTTCTTTATAATATAATGCATTAGGTATAGTTTTATCTTGCACAACACTAGCAATACTACTACTATTTGTTGAAATGCACAAGACAACTGAGAGGGGGGGTGAATTAGTTGTATCAAGTTCTTTCCTTCTTAACTTAATCAATTTCACTTTATCCTCAATCTGTTATCAAGTGTGAATATGAAAATGCAAATAACAGAAACACAACACCAGAGACACCAGATTTACGTGGAAAACCCAATGAGGGAATAACCACGGTTAGGATTAGCTCATAGTATAGTAGTAATGAAATACCAGATGCAAAAGGCTCACTGCTAGAGAGCTCACTGCCCAAATACAAAGGCTCACTACCTAGATCAAGGGCTCACTGCCTACAAAAAATACAAAAAAATAAATAATGATCCACCACTAGGAGTTCCACACACTTCACAACTTGATCAATGGATTATAAATACAATGAAGTATTATTGCCACAATTCGATCTTCCACTCTCTGCTTTTCTCACTTGTTCACACACTCTTCTCTTGCTTGGATCGAATGATGGATGGATATAAAATTCACTACAACTTAACTTATATTTATACCATCTTCAACCTCAAGAATATTCTCCAAGGTTGGCTACTCAACATTCTCGTGGTGGATGAGAATGTGAGGGGATGAAATACATATTTAATTTAGGATCCAAACAACATCTTGGATCATGCACACGCTTCCTCAAGTTGATGCAAAAGCCAAATGTAACGTGTAGACACCTGGTCGACCAAACCTAATGAAAACACCAATGAACTTTGAAGTACGCGCATCTTCACCCGTGGATTTATCAACACGCTTCACCAGTCATTTTACCATCTCTGAGAACAACTCAGATACATCTGCAACAACTTCAACAAACTTAATTTGTAGAGAACACTTCACCAGTTCAACCGAGACAACTAGCAAAAACACAAAGACTCCGGTGAAGGTCTTCCAGAGTGCCAAACCACAAGAAACTTTGTTAGACCATAAAACTAATCAGAATGAGTGATCTCCCAGATTTGCAAGATCTGAGACCAAATATCATAAGAATGCAGAGCCAACAAATTTCTCCCAGTCAATAACCAGATAACTCTGACAAACCAGTTCACTCACCAGTGAACATAACTTTTCTTCTCCATCAAACCAAAAGCTAAAACTCAGAATATATAATTCATTTAATCTTAAATGACCACACCTATAAATCCACATAGGCATTGGGCCAACATAGAAGAAACGTAGACCACAATACCAGAGCATACTTCAACACAACTTTCATTACTTCTCAAATTTTCTCAAAAACACTTGGAAAAATCCAACTTACTCAACCTGTACAGTGTTGACATCAATGAAAACATTAATGACAACACCACCAAACTCATCCATACTTGCAACAATCTCCCCCTTTGTCATTGTTGGCAACACATGATGTGAAAAACCATCAAAGACAACATACATGATTCGTAGAAGCGGCAACCTGCCAAGCACAAAAGTTTCACATTATTCTCTCTCCCACATCCTACATGATTTTCAGAAGCGACAACCTGCCAAGCATACAATTTTCACATGATTCTCTCTCCCCCTTTGACATCAATGGAAAAGGACATTCTTTCCACACAAAGCTTTGTTCACTCCCCCTAAGGAGTACATCCACATCACATACTGCAATAATGTAATTTTCTACTCCCCCTAAGGAGTAGACCTCAATCATCAATCCAGAACAAAGAAGGTCTCTGAATCCACTGGACTGATGCACCTCCATGTTCACTTAGTTCAAAGAAGGAGTGGCAGAAACCCCTAACTTCCCTCTGAGATACTCAAAAGTATCCTTTGGAAAGGCTTTAGTGAATATGTCTGCAACTTGTTCTTTGGTAGGTACATATTCAAGTCTAACTTCATTCCTCAATACTTTCTCCCTCAAGAAGTGATATTTGATAGATATATGCTTTGTTCTAGAATGCATCACTAGATTCTTTGAAATGTTTATAGCACTTGTATTGTCACAATAGATAGAATTAGGTTCAACACTTACCACACCCACATCCATTAAAGTTTGCTTCATCCAAAGTACCTGTGTACAACAAGATGTTGCTGCAATATATTCTACTTCTACAGTGGATAAATAAACTGGATCTTGTTTCTTCATCAACCATTAAACTAGTCTTCCTCCAAGAAAGAATTCTCCTCCATTTGTACTCTTTCGGTCATCTACACATCTAGCCCAATTAACATCAGTGTAGGAATTCAAAGTGAAATCATTGTCCTTTGGATACCATAGCCCATACTCTGGAGTTCTTTTAAGATATATGAATATCGTCTTCACAACTTTAACATGTGCTTCCTTTGGTTCTAATTTAAATATTGCAACTAAACATATTGCATGTATAATGTCAGGTCTAGTAGCAGTAAGATACAAAATTCCACCAATCATGGATTTGTACATGCTCTAATCAACTTTAGTAGATTCATAATTCTTAACTTGCATCCAGTTATCATAGGGGTACACAATGGTTTGAAATCATCCATCCCAAACTTATTTAACAATTCCTTAACATACTTAGATTGTGAAATGAATATCTCTTTGTTAGTTTGATTAACTTGAAGTCCAAGGAAGAAATTCAGTTCACCAATCATAGACATTTCAAATTATTTTTCCATCTCTTCAACAAACATCTTACACATACCTTCATTACCACCAAAAATGATGTCATCAAGATAGACCACAACTATCAGTATCTTATCTCTCTCAACCTTGAAGTAAAGATTGTTGTCTGTGGACCCTTTGTTGAATCCTTGCTTAGTCAAGTATTTATCCAATCTAGCATACCAAGCTCTGGGAGCTTGCTTCAGACCATATAATTCTTTCTTTAACTTATAAACCATGTCCAGTTTATCTGACAAAGAAACCTTATGGTTGCTCCATATACACTTCTTCCAGTTCTCCATTCAGAAATGCGGATTTGACATCCATCTGATAAACTTTGAAGTCTTTATGAGCTAAAAATGCCAAGAATATCTAAATGGCTTCGATCCTTGCTACAGGTGCAAAATTTTCTTCAAAATATATTCCTTCAACCTATGAATATCCTTTACATACAATTCTTGCTTTATTTCTTACCACTTCACCATCTTCATTCAATTTGTTTCTGAATACCCATTTAGAACCAATTACATTCTTGTTTGTAGGTCTAGGGACTAGTTTCCATGTCTCATTTTTTCTCTTTTGTACTTCCTCTTTCATTGCTCTAAACCAAATTTCATCATCACATGCTTCATTCACAGTCTTAGGTTCTATTTTAGCAACTAAACACAAGTTTACCTCAACCACTTTGCTTCTTGTCTTCACTCCTTCACTTTTGTCTGCAATTATCTGTTCCTCTGGATGATTTTTTTGAACATATTTAAGAGTCTTGGGTGCAGGTTCCATATTTTCTTCTTCTTCTTCACTTTGTTCTTTCTTTTCCTTTTCTTCTTCTTGTATTTGCACACAGATAGGCTCATTAGGTTCAACTTCAGTTATTTCCACCGGTCTATACATAGCTTCATCAACCTTCACCTTAGTACTTTCAATAATTTTTCTCAATCTCTTATTAAAACATCTGTAAGACTTACTATTATTTGAATATCCAAGGAAAATTCCTTCATCACATCTAGCATGAAATTTTCCAAGATTATCTTCATCTCTTCTAATGTAACATCTACTTCCAAATACCTTAAAGTATTTCACAATAGGAGTCTTACCAGTCCATAACTCATAAGGAGTCTTAGTGTTGTTACCTCTGACTTGAACTTTACTAAGAATGTAAATAGTAGTGTGAATGGATTCTCTCCAATACATATCAGGAACATTTGCTTCTTTCATCATAGTTTTGGCAGCCTCTTGCACAGTCTGGTTCTTCCTTTCTACAATTTCATTCTGTTGTGGGGTTCTAGGAGAAGAATAATGTATTTGTATACCATGTTCTTCATAGAATGCATTGAACTCATCGGATGTAAATTCTCCACCTCTATCAGATCTCAAACATTTTATTCTCAGGTTTGCCTCATTTTCTACTCTTGCCTTAAACACCTTGAATCTGTCAAGAGCTTGAGACTTTTCTCTAAGAAATGTAACCCATGTCATCCTAGAGTAATCATTAATTAAAAGCATAAATTACATGTCACCATTCAGGCTTCCTATTCTTGTAGGACCACAAAGGTCTGTATGGATTAATTCTAGCATTCCGGTAGATGATTGATCATTTTCTTTAAAACTATTCCTTGTTTGTTTTCCCATTTGACAACTTCTACAAATCAAATTTGAAGGCTTTATGATTTTAGGTAGATCTCTCACAACTTCTCTAGAACTGATCCTAACCAGATTATCAAAATTCACATGTCCCATCCTCCAATGCCAGAGCCAACTCTCACTAATTTGGGAAACAAAACATTGACCATCACCACCTTTGATTTGATAAATGTTTCCATGAGTTCTTCTTCTAGCTGCAACCATAGTTCCAGATCCTTTTCTGATCTCACAAGTGTTATCTTGAAACACAAGATTAAAAAATTTGTTAAACATTTGTCCAACACTTAATAGATTATGCCTTAAACCCTTTACATAATAGACATCATCAGTGTTATGTTTTCCATCAAAGCTAATTATTCCTTTACCAACAATCTTAGCACCAGAATCATCTCCAAACATCGCTATACATCCATCATACTTCTCCAGTTTAGTGAACTTACTCTTCTCTCTCTAGTCATATGATTTGAACATCCACTGTCAATTACCCAAAATTCTTCATCCTATCTGGCATGAAAAGAAGTTACCAGAGTACCTTTTGATTCATTCTTCTTACACTCTGAACTAGGTTCTTTTGCACATTTCTTTTCCAAGGCTAGAAACAAAAATTCATCTTTATCTTCCTCAAGGTCAGATTCATCATCAGAAATTCCTCCATCTTCCTTAACATAATACAACTTCTTGAACTTCCTATCTTTCTTATCCTTGTAATTATTGTTATTATCCTTATTATTCTTTTGTGTAGCTATATTAGGACATATTGATGCATAATGACCAATATTTCCACAATTGAAACACTTAAAAGGAAAATTACCTTTATGTATACCAGTACCTTTCTTCAATATCCTTGTTAAATTTGCCTCCAAATCTTATGCTTCATCATCATCATCATCTTCTATCTTCATGGCTTTAAAGTTTGTTTCAATCTTCTCCTTGTCTCTTGCAAATTTTCTCATCTCAAATGCAGTCAAGACACCAAATAGATGTTCCTTAGTGAATGTCTTTGGATCATACTGTTCTTCAAGTATAGATATTTTGTCACTACAGTTGTTCGGTAAGGTCATCAAGATCTTCTCAATTATATCTTCATCTTTCATGGTACCACCTTGATTCTTGAATTCAATTGCTATAGTTTCAACTCTCTGATAATAGCTTGCAATATCTTCTCCATATTCCATTCTTAGATTCTCAAATTTTTGCTTAGCAGTTAGTTTCCTTGACAATTTTACTCTCATTTCCTTCATAAATATCCTTCAATTTTTTCCATATTTCATTTGCAATAGTTAAAGAAATAACTTTTGATCTTTCGGTTTTAGATAAAGCACTAAAGATATCAAACCTTGCTCTTTCATTCTCTTCAAAATCTACAACCTCATTAGCAAAGGAAGGTCCGGCTTCTGGAATCACATACTTTGTCTCCATAACTTTCCAAGTATTAAAACTGAGTGAAATTAGATAACTCCTCATCTGCTCTTTCTAGTCACTGTAATCAACTCCATCAAACATATGAAGCTACAACTTGTGCACCATCTGATCTACCTCAAGTGGTTAATCTTTTCGTCGAGGAACCAGAGCTCTGATACCAATTGTTGAAATGCACAAGACAAATGAGAGGGGGGTGAATCAATTGTATCAATTTATTTCCTTCTTAACTTAATCAATTTCATTTTATCTTCAATTTGTTATTAAGTGTGAATATGAAAATGCAAATAATAGAAACACAACACCAAAGACACCAAATTTATGTGGAAGACCCAATGAGGGAAAAACCATGATGAGGATTAACTCACAGTATAGTATTAATGCAATACCGGATACAAAAGGCTCACTGCTAGAGGGCTCACTACCCAAATACAAAGGCTCACTACCCAGATCAAGGGCTCACTACCTTAGGACTCATTGTCCAAAAGAGAGGCTCACTGCCTACAAAAAATACAAAGAAATAAATAATGATCCACCACTAGGAGTTCCACACACTTCACAACTTGATCAAAAGATTATAAATATAATGAAGTACTGTTGCCACAAATCACTCTTCCACACTCTATTTTTCGCACTTGTTCACACACTCTTCTCTTGCTCGGATCGAATGATGGATGGATATAAAATTCACTACAACTTAACTTGTATTTATACCATCTTCAACCTCGGGAATATTCTCCAAGGTTGGCTACTCAACATTCCCACGGTGGATAAGAATGTGAGGGGACCAAATACATATTTAATTTAGGACCCAAACAACATCTTGGATCACACACACACTTCCTCAAGTCGACGAAAAATCCAAATGTAACGTGTAGACACCTGGTCGACCAAACCTAATGAAAACACCAATGAAATTTGAAGTACGTGCATCTTCACATGCAGATTGCTCAACATGCTTCACCAGTCATTTTACCATCTCTGAGAATAACTCAGATACATCTGCAACAACTTCAACAAACTTCATTTGCAGAGAACACTTCACCAGTTCAACCGAGACAACCAGCAAAAACATAGACTCTGGAGCAGGTCTTCCAGAGCGCCAAACCACAAGAATATTTGTCAGACCATAGAACTAATCAAAATGAGTGATCTCCCAAATCTGCAAGATCTGAGACCAAATATCAAAAGACTACGGAGCCAAAACATTTATCCTGGTCAATAACCAGATAACTCTAACAAACTAGTTCACACACCGATGAATATAAATTTTCTTCTCCATCGAACCAAAAGCTGAAACTCAGAATATATAATCCATTTAAGCTTATGAAAACACCTATAAATCCGCATAGGCATTGGGTCAACACAAAAGAAATTTAGACCACAATACCGAAGCATACCTCAACACAACTTTCATTATTTCTCAAATTTTCTCAAAAGCACTTGGAAAAATCCAACTTACTCAACCTGTACAGTGTTGACATATATGACAACATTAATGATAACACCACCAAAATCATCCATACTTGTAACAATGTTTTCCTACACAAGTGAGCAAGTTCACCCAAAACATTATTTAAGACAAAACTCTCATACCCATCTCCAAAATCTACAACACTATAAAGAAAACCACTTACCATAAAAATAAATAAATGAATGTCATGGTATGAAACACACATAACGAAGTTTTCTACTACTGGTGGATTCTTTAACAAATGTACTTCTATTAAGTGCACTTTCATACCAAAAATAAGTTACAATAAATAATTGTTTCTACACCAATTAATTCTCTCTAAAATAACCCATTTTTTTATGAGGCCCTCCAATGAGCAAAGACCTTGAAGAAGTGTTTCCTTATGGTTGGCCTAGTTTTAATAATTAAGCATTATATTTCATTTAATATCTTTTGTGTTTGGTCAATGTTTCTCCAATTGGTGAATTACACTTCCAAACATTGCTTTGAACTAATTGAACAATACAATTAATGCTCACAATCAATTGATGAGGGTGAAATTTATTTGTTCTACTTGAAAAAGTTTTTGGATTTGGTGACTGGTAAATTCTTGTATGTTTCTCAACTTATTATAATATGTTTGGTTCCATGTACATCATTTTGTAATAGGATTTCTCACCCATATGTAAAATTTAATAAGTTTTTATTTAGTGTCTACGAATGTTGTTTGATTATTAATTTGTGTAGGTTAACATTGCTGCAGTTATCTACTCCTTGCCTATCCAATACTAAATTGGGTAATTTTCCTAATTATTTCCTTAAAATTATGTCATATGACATGTATCATTACAATATAACTTGATTATCATGTGTCATTTATAATTTCTTATCTAGTTAGGTGCCTTTCATTCTTCTCAAGTCCATATAAATTCTATTTTGTATTTAAAGAAACATATATCATGATAAAAATTTGTTGGTGTGAATAAATGTCTTGTACCTAGTTAACTCACTCACTAGGGAGTTAGGGGACATATTCACATGTTAAGTTTACTTAGGATTATAAGATTCCTTATAGAAGTCTTAGTTTTCATTTCTAGACTTTATCTTAGCCTAGGTTGTTATGAGTTAGTTGTCTCATGTGATAGGATTAAGACACTTGTCACAATATTGTTTAATCCTATCTGGGTAAGTCCACCAAGATGGTTCCCAAAAAGGGGACTTAAGTGGACAGCTTTTTTCTGAAATCAAGAAATACTAACCTTGGACATGAAATTGAGGATAGTTACACTCAAAATTTTGAGATGGAACAAAAACAAGGATTGAAGTGCTCCAAGACTACTTTCTAAACTACTAATTTATTTTTAAAATGGCTGAGATTAAGGGGTTCAAAAGAGGGACGTACACAAATTGGTGTTGTTTTTGTCAGAAAAACATAACATAGCAACTCTTGTACGACCCTCGTATGGTGAAATTTTTTTTAGTATTTTTAAAATCGCAATAGTCAGAAGCTAGCTAACAATATGTAGTTGACGCACAATTTTTCTAAAATTTTTTTAATCAATATTTGATTTTTTACTAATTTTCAAAGTAGACACTTCCTAAAAAATAGAATTTTGGTCGTGCTACCCCTACAAATTTTGGAAACTAATTGAATTTTTTTATTTATTTTTTAAATTTGTAGAATGGATTCTAGTTTCTAAAAATATAATTTATTTGAAAATTCGATGAATGGTTAATTTAAAACAAAAAATACTAAACACTGCTTTTTGGCAAAAAAGAGACATACAAAGAAAAGAAATTATCTATGAAAGGCTTAACATTGTCAGAAAGTGAAAAAAATTACATCGTTGGATAGCTAAGAGAGAACCCAACATTACCCATGTGTTTGATTTTTTCGATATTGAAACACATGCAATCCTAACGGTGAGCACGAACTCGATTATGTGAAATTTGGTAGATTTTTTAAAAACTCATCTCTAGTCGTTGGGAATGCCCTCCAAGCCTTTGGGTTGGTATTCCAAGGCAAATACCAATCCTAAGGCTTTTGAATTACCAAAGCAAGATATAACGCGAGCCCGCTATAACGTGCTCACGTTATATCTCGATTTTGACATGGTTTTTTGCTTCTGCGGGAAACATGTCAACTAAGACATAACATGCTCACGTTATGTCCTCCTTTATGTTAAATGCCAATCTATTGAATGTATGCTAATATATTTGTATGTTTGTATGTACATATATTCTTTTATGTCATGTATGTATGCATGTATGCATGCTTGTATGTATGTACGTATGCCTGTATGTATCAATGCATGTATATTGTATGTATTCATGTATGTATGTGAGATTGTATCTACACATGTATGTATGTATGATTGTATGGATGTAGAATTGTATGTACATATGTATTATGCTTGTATGTATGTAAGTATTTATGTATTTACATATGTCTTTAGAGGGAGGGATAATTTAGAGAGAGAGAGAGTCTGGAGAGATGGAGAGGGGGTGGAAGTGAGAGTTTAAGAGAGAGGGAGTGGGAGAGAAGGGGTTGGAGTGAGAGGAACTTAGCTAGGTAGGGTGGAGGGATGGAGGGATGGAGAGAGAGAAGGGGGTGGGAGAGAGAGAATTGAGAGAGAGGAAGAGAGAAAGGGGGGAGAGAGAGACGGAGAGAAAGAGAGAGTTATGTAGGTAGGGTGCCAAAGGGAGAGACTTGAGAGTGTGAGGGGGGTGAGAGGGAGATACTTGAGAGATAGGTAGTGAGGAGTGTGAGTGAGAGACCTGAGAAAGGGAGAGGGTATGGGAGGGAGTGACCTGATAGAGGTAGAGAAAGAGGGGGGTGGAGTGAGAGGAACTTATCTAGGTAAGGTGGGAGGGATAGATAGAGAGAAGGGAGAGAGACAGAGAGAGATTTACCTAAGTAGGTTGCCAGAGGGAGAGACCTGAGAGAGAGAGGGGGTGGGAGGGAGAGATATGAGAGAGAGGGAGAGAGAGGGAGTGGGAGAGAGTGGGACAAATTGGGAGGGATATAGAGAGACATGGATAGAGGGAGTGAGAGAGAATGGTAGGGATTGATTGAATAAGAGGTATGTAGAAAGAGGGAGAGGGTAGATAGAGACAAATAGAGAGGGTAAGAGGGAGGGAGGGGGGGAGAGGTGAGATGTATAAATAGAGATAAAGTGATAGGGGTTGAGGGTATAGGGTTGAGGGATTAGGGTGGAGGACTTATAGGGTTGATGGTTTGTAGGGTATTAGGGTTTAAGGTTTGAGGGTTGAGGGAATAGGGTCGATGGTAGAGGGTATTTGGTTGAGGGTATAGGGTAGAAGGTTTAAGGGTTTAGGGTTGAATGGTTTAGGGTTAAGAGTTTACTTGGTTGAGGGTAAAGGGTTTAGGGTATAGGTTTGAGGGTATATGGTTGAAGTATTAGGTTCAGGGTCCAATGTAAAGGGTAGAGGGTATAGGGGTTGAGGGTTTAGGGTTTAAGGATTGAGGGTTGAGGGATTAAGGGTTGAGGGTTGAGTATTGAGGGTTGAGGGTTTAATGTAGAGGGTAGAGGGTAGAGGGTAGAGGGTTGAGGGTTGAGGGTTGAGGATTGAGGGTTTAAGGTTGAGGGTTGAGGGTATAGGGTATAGGGTATAGGGTCGAGGGATTAGGGTTGAGGGTCCAATGTATGGGGTAGAGGTTATAGGGGTTGAGGGTTTAGGGATTAGGGTAGAGAGTTTTCTTGGATTTAAGGGTGTAAGGGTTGATGGATTAGGGTTTAGGGTAGAGGGTATTGGGTAGAGGGTATTGGGTAGAGGGTAGAGGGTAGAGGGTAGAGGGTTTAAGAGTTTAGGGTATAAGGGTTGAGGGTTGAGGGTTGAGGGTTTAGGGTTGAGTGTTTAATGGTTTAAGGGTTGAGGGATTAAGGGTCAAGAGGGTTGAGGGATTAGGGTAGAGATTTTACTAAGTGGGTTTAAGGGTTCAAGGGTTGGGGGATTAGGGTTGAGGGTAGAGGGTAGAGGTTTTACGGGTTAGGGTTTAAGGGTTGAGGGTTTAGGGTTTAGGGTTGAGGGATTAAGAGGCTATAGGGTAAATGGTATAGGGGTTGAGGGAATAGGGTTTAAGGGTTGAGGGATTAAGAGGGTATAAGGGTTGA
>CM021102.1:805014605-805151724 GCA_007115665.2 Sequoiadendron giganteum
TCTCTCCCACTATCTCTTTCTACCTCTCTCACTCTCCCTACCTCTCCCTCTCTCTCCCTCTTTCTCTCCCACTCTCTTTCTCCCACTCTCCCACTCTCCCCCTCTCTCCCTCCCACTCTATGTTTCTCCCACTCTCCCCTTTCCCACTCTCCCTCTCTCTCCCACTCTCTCTTTCTCCCATTCTCCCCTTCTCCTACTTTCCCACTCTCTCCCACTCTCCACTTCTACTGCCACTCTTCTCCACTCTTTCTTTCCATTTCACCTCTCCTCCTCTCTATTTCCACTTCCCACTATCTATTTCTCCTCCCTCTCCCTCCCCTCTCTCCTCTCTCCTCTCCCTCTCCCTCTCCTCCCTCTCCCTCCCTCTCTCCCTCTTTCTCTCCCACTCTTTCTCTCCCACTCTCCCTCTACCTCTCTCTCTCTCACACACACACACAAACTCATCTCTATATCCTCTACTTTAAGGGTATAGGGGAGAGATATAGAATTAGGGTAGAGGCTATAAAAAAAGAGGGAGAAAATAAATATATTAAAAAACCATATTTCATATAACACATGCGCGTTTTGAAGAAGTAGAGATGATACCATTTTAGCAAGAAATAACATGTTCATGTTATAACGCGAGCACAATTTTTCTTCCACTAAAAATGGTTAAAAAACTCAATATACCCGTGATGTCAAGGGCCACAGTTTGCATATTCTTTTGGTTTTGCACGAGCTCCGAAAAAAAGTAGCTTTTTGATGATGTTTTGTACTGTGCAAGCATGTTTTTCACATTCCACCACCTTTTCCATGATCTTTCTACCACCTTTTCATGAAATAGAATATTTTCCACATTGAAAGACATATAATATCAATTCAAGTTTGAATTCCATTGAAAACTGATATACAATTGAAGTTTGGAGGGGAACAAGCTTTTGAAAAAGTCAAATTGTTGTGGAGTTTGAAGAAAGAAGAAGCTAAGGCTACATAATTGAGTTGAACTCCTCCATTTGAATGTTTGGTTTTTTAGGTATGTGAAGTATTTACACATTTTCTTTCATTCTATTATGGCTTGCTTTCATTTTTGTTATTTTGCATATTCCATGTTGATCATTGTTTGTTTGTCATTATAACCTTAGGTTGTCAATGCATATTTTAAATTACACAATTATATACACTTGCCAATTTCCATTTTAAACCTGATGTAGATCATCTACCAAGATCCACAAATCATCAAGGTTACTTCTGACCCTAACTTAAATTGAAGAAGATCAACCAACAAACTCAGTCATCTTTTCATCAAAATCCTTCAATTTCACTTGATTTCATATTTCCACAAAACATTATAACATGGATTCAACTCTTTGTTAGACTCAAAAATAGATTAACCATCATAAAATTGATTGTAACATAGTATACACATGATTAGAAACTCAGAACCATTCAATTCGTTCATGATTCCCTAATTCAAGAACTAAATGTTGCAACTTACATGACAAAATAACAAAAAATCATGGAAGGTAACTACCATCCTTTATCCAGACATCCAAGAAACTATAATTAGAATTTTATTGATTGAAACAAACCAAATAAAAATTCCAAATATCTCACCAAAATTCATCCTTTGAGCATGCTTCCCCTAGCAGTATTCCAAACCTGTGGTGCAGGGGCACCTACAACCATGTTTCAAAATATACCTTGGTGACAGCTTGTCTTAAGGTCTTTGGGTGAGTTCAAGAGTTTTTAGATGCTTTGTCTTATATTTTATTGAAAATAAAGTCTAAATAAACCAATCTTTCATGTATTTAGGGATTTTGTGAGTTTGGTGATCAAATGTGCAAGTATGCACTCTTGCTTAAGAAAATTGTCAAATTTTCCATATAATCTTTGAAGGAAAATTATTCAAATTGTAAATGGAAGTGCAAGAAAAGAGTATAGAATTTGTATTAGGTGTGAAATAAAGGTGTTTGATTGGTCTTAGATGTCTTGGACAACAAATTTGCATAATGTTGCTTATTTAGCAAAAGTTGTCAATGTTAGCAATTTTTAAGACAAATGAAGGTCTTCGTAGTTAACAGGTGGTTATAGGTTGGTTATGGACATGGATCAGTTGGATAAGGGACTAAAATTTTATTTAAAAACCCGGTATGGCCTCGTTCAAGAGGTTGGTGGAGTTTGAATAAGAAAGAAACTTGTATTTACACTGTTTTTCTTAAGATCTCACTACGTTTTGTGTGTTTGCAGACCTTGTATAGGCTGTACAGGCTTAGTAATGGTGTGAAATTTATATTCTTCCATAAATTAATGTTCCTACTTTCATTTGGCTCCCTTTGAAGAGGTTTTCATTGAACTTTGTGCTTGGAATTCATAAATTTCTAGAAACCGGGTTCTTGGACAGTCAAGGGTTTGAGGGCAATTTAATGTCTTAGATGGAATCCCACCTATTGTGCTATTTGTGACTTGGTGGGGTGACCATGTAGGATGTACTTAGGATTTTCTTAGGAGTAGAGAAGAACAAGTTTAAAGTTTCCTCATGAATGATGCTGGTTTAAGGGGAAATACCTTATTTTCTCATAGAAAACAATGGTGCAGACCTAAAAAGAGGGGTGCAGCATTTCCAGAGGGTAGATGAGGGTTCCTTAAGCTTGGGGGGACCTATATAGAGGTTTTTGGGTAGTTGGTTTGAATTGGGAAGTTGTGGAAGGTAGAGTTTCAGTAAAGAGGCCTAAAAACCCTTATTTCCTAGGTTCTAGAGCGGGTTTTGATATTTATTGATGGAATGAGTACTTGGGGTCCTCAAACCTTGATAATTGTTACTTTTGAAACCTAAGACAAAAAAATTTCCATTCATGGAGGCCTGGTAGTGGGTTCTTGAGGGGATCCCTTTGTAAAATTGGCTAATTTGGGCCCTAAAACAGTGAAATTTGTCATTTTGAGGAAAGTGTCTTGAAAGAGTAATATGTGGATTTTTTATATGTCTCATACCACTTAAATGGATATCTAGATCAATCATTTTTTTGATAGGTTTTTTGGGAGGTTTGTGAGAAAAATCCATAAAACTAGTTTGTGAAGCCTACAAGGCAATTTTGGGCCAAAAGTGGCTTTTAGAAGAGTTTGTTTGATCTTATTTTTGTAGGTGGTTGAATTTCAAAATGATGAAATATTGAAGGTGTTGAAACTCTTTTCCTACATCAAATTTCAATTTGGAGTCATAATGAAGAGTCATGGGTGATAGGTAACCCTGTTGTCCTGTTGAGTCAATTGAAGGTTGATGTCTTGGTTGGCATATTTGAGAGAAGTTGTGTCAATTTGTATCTTGGGTTCCCACCACTTTGTATCAACCCGATTCTAGGCACACAACATACATCATAACCAGGGGTGAATTCTTTGGACTATGTTTGACTTCCAATAAGCCAAACATGCAATTTTTTGCAAATGTCAAGCCAAATCTCCCCCCTAAACACTTAGAATGACCAAAAAGAAATAAATGCATATTAAGAGTGGTCTCATAGACCTTATTTATGTTGGGAAATTTTTCCTCAACTTTCTGGTCTTTTCCCTTGAAGATTTAGGCAATTTCTTCATGTTTATGGCCTTTACCGCCATATCCCTGCTTGTTCTTTCCTTGGTGGCGCGGTTGTGCGGTTTATCACTTTACCGCGAGCCACCTTACTCTGTCTGGCGGTTGGGAGTTGCTACCGCTATACTGCAGAGGTCTCTTGGAGGTGGCACGGTTGCGCGGTGAGCGGCTAAGTGGCGGAGGTTTGGCTTACCGCCATACCGAGGGGTGCTCCTGTTGGTGGAGAGGTAACGTGGTGAACGGAGTTGTGGTGGCGAGCTAGAAAAGGAAGTGGTTATTGCCCTACCGCGGAGGCTTATTCTTAAGCCGCGGTGGGTGCGGTAAACCATTGACGGTTGGAGGCAGCAGTCTGGTGATGGTTACCGCCCTACCGCGGTCAGTGCTCGGAGTGACCGCGGTAAGCCGCCTACGGTGTGGTATGGCGGTTACCACCATACCACGGGTAGTGAGATTGCTCACCGCGGTGGTCATAGTGAGACCGTTGACGATATGCCAGAGTGGTTACCGCTCTACTGCAGTGAGACCTGGCGGTCTCCGTGATAGCACGGTATGACCACTGATGGTCTATCGGGCGGTTACCGCCACACCATAGGATGGCTTTGGAAGGTCAACGGTAGCACGGTGGAGATGGCAGTTAGTGCAAGTTGTTACCGCCATACCGTAGGATGGCCAAACGAGCACAACGGTAGCGAGGTAGATGGCAGGGTGAGCTCGGGCGGGCTCACCGCTGTACCACAGCTAGGTCGTGCGGGCTCGGCGGTAACGCGGTAGGAGCTCGGTTGACCGAGTTGGACCAGACTGTCAGAGTGATCAATGAATGTGAAGGCTACATGTGGTAGGTTGGTAGCGTCTGATTGGTCGAAGACCAAAGTGGTAATGACAATTATTGCAGGTCGTAGAATTTGAACCCGATTAAGGTGATGGATTTATTCCTAGGTGGCTCAATGCAATCTGTGCAAATCGGATGTGTGCTTGGTTGTTCGATGCATGAACCTGAGGGTCAGAGATTGGTTGGGACATTGAATGTGATGTATGGCTCGGTCAGAGATATACATTTGAATAAAAACCAAAAGGTGACGTGAAGTGGATGAGCGATAACAAAGAGAGGTTGAGAGTATTCGAGCGGTTCACACTGTGAACACTTTGTTTCTCAGTTCTGTGAAGATGTGAACCTGTGGAGGCCTTGGGGCTGTGCTGGCCATGAGGCTAACTGAGACAGTCATTTATGAGGAGCTGAAGGGAATCTACATAATATGTCACAGTGGATGACATTGTAATTGTGTGAAGGTTTTGGTTTTGTTGTTGCCTTCCATTCTCTAGATGGACAAGATGTAAACTCCTGAAGAGCATAGCTCTGGTTTTGTATTGTAACCGTTTTAGTTACTGAATAATACATGTGAGTTGAGTGTTTTGGAGGGTGGAGTTTTTTACCCGAAAGGGTTTTCCCCATGTAAATATGTGTGTTCATAGTTTTGTCTTTCATGGTTGTTTGATTCATGTTCTTGAATCTATGCTTGTGTTGAATCTGTTATTACTTTGCATTTATTTCTCTCAAAGGATCAATGGGGGATCAATTGTGCCTGCTTTCGCTTTATGGAATAGTTGTTTGTGTCTTTGTTGTGATTTGGAATTGAAAACACTAAGGTACTGCTATCTTAGATGTTGATCTATGATGATAGACCAAATCCGTATCCCCAACAGTGGTATCAAAGTTGGTTGAAGGAGGTCGAGGCTTGATGATACCAACCAGTGGTATCAAAGTCTTCTCCTGGTTGCTGAAGTTCTGGTTTTTTTTCTCCTGTGCTGATTTCTTAGCCTGGCAAGCTTGAGGAAATCTGGAGAAATCGGTTGGTGATTGATCCTTCGATGAGTGGAAGTTCCTGCTTCTTTGATTCAACACAGTTTTGAAAGATGTTGGAGATGGCTGGAGTTGATCATATTATGACAATATGGTCTGAGGCTCTTGGTTGGTAACAAATGTTCCTGATGCAAAGGGCGTGAGATGTGCTTATGGCTGTGTTACAGTGAAGCGTGGTTTCATACTGGGTGTCTATGTGAGAGGCTCCCTGGTGGTATGGAGTTTCTTGTGTTGTTGTTCAACCATGGAGTATTATGTTTGTGCTGGGTGTTCTGACTTAGCACTGAAGGTGGTTTCTCTATTGCTCTAATTGCATGGAGGCTATGAAGTTGATCCTCGTGGTCTGCAACTTTTGGATAGCCTGGCTCTCTCGTATGCTTGTGCATGACTGTGTTTTTTGGAACTGGTCTGAAATGGACCTGCTATTTTGTTCTTACCTATATCTTGCACTCACATGGTTTCATATTCATGTCTTTGGCTTTGAAGGTTTTGTGTAGATTTTCCTAAAAAGTATATGATGCATATTCAAGTTTCTTTTCATTGTTCTGGTTAACTGTGATGGTTGTCTGAAAACTCCCGAGTCATCTAGATGAGCAGTGAATATGGAGGTACGTGGGTGTTTTGGAAACACTATGGTTTTGTAGGTTTTGCACGGTCAAGGAAAACTTGTGTTTTGTGTGGAGCTGTTGTCTGCTATTTTCTAGATCCTGGCTTTTGGCGTGTGACTGGATGATATAGTTGCAGTTCAACATGTCTTTGAGGAGGTGTGATGTCTTCTCTGCATGGGAGTGTTGGTATGAGTTTCTCTTTCAGCATTCTTGTGGTATGCTTTGATGGTTTCCTAGACTATGGTGCTTGAGTTGTGGACGTGACTAGCAAATCAGATCTATTGCTGATCGGGTGTTTGAGTCTTTCTTGTCTACTTTGGCTATTCTCTTTGATGATCTCAATTTTGCAGTTTCTAGTGCGATGATAGATTTGCAGGTTTTCATTTGGATGCATCCACGAGTTGTGCAATGTTGTGGGTTGTCCTTACCTACATGTTTTTTGTGAGACAACTTGGAAGTGGACTGTCAATATCCATGAGGTTGTAATAGTGTGGTGCAGATCTATTAGTTGGCCTTGTCTATGGTCACTTTTGCATTGGCGTGGTTGTTTTGAGATGAGAGGAGGAATGGCGTTTGAGTACCTAAATAGTCAATGATGGGGATTTGAAGCATGTGAATCATGATGTCATGCAGAGTTGGATACACTGGCTAGGATAAGCTTTTCATAGTGATGGGGTGGTCGGTCATGGTGCTTGGAAAGCTCGGTGTCATAGTTCAATGGGAGCTTTAGCAATGACTGTTGATTCATCACTTGGTGGTGAATGATCTTCTTTAGTGTTGCAGATTCTTCTTGAGGACTCTTAGATCATGTTGCTACAGAAGAGCTCTTTCGCATCTGCATGGTCACTATTTGAAGATGTGCAACATCTTAGAGGCATGGAGGACTCTGGTAGTGCTTGATAGGTGATGTTGGTTTAGAGTTTGTTTACTTTATGTCATGGTATACTCTTGCTTGTGCATTAGATTTTTGGCATGTTGCTTTGCTCTTGAAGACCATGGACATTTCACTTGAAGCATGGTATCTCCTAATGGAGATGTGTAGATCATGGTGTCATGATAAGTTCCTGCTCAGCTGGTTTGGAGCCTTGACAATGGTCTGGGGTTTCTCTTTGTTTTGAGTACATTGGTCATATGCTGGAGGAATTCATGTTTATTGCAGTGTTGCAGTTTGGAGTTAGAATGAGATGATAGGTTGTTGGTGCTCGTGGATTCATGGAGAATAAGGTGAGGCTGGAATTATTTTGAGAATGTTGTTGTTACAGCTGAAAGTCTGAGTTGCTTGCACCTTGGTTGAATGTGAGTTCAACAGAGACCATGAAGGAGAATGCTCTTGGGTAAGTCACGGTGGCTTGTATATCTTGGAGGAGCATCTTTTATCTTTTCTTCTTGGTCTGCTCGGCAGTGGTGTTTCATTTGAAAGGTATTTTCCCATTATATCTTTCAGATGTGTGTTATGCTTGCTTTCATGATATGAATCTTGAGTTGCTATTTTTAAAATTCTGGAGGATTCATAATGAAAGGTGGACAGCATAGTGTGTCTCCTTGTCCCTTTGAGGACTGATAGGAGATGGTTATATGGGTGGGTTTGATCTTCTTTGAGATGCTTACATTCTATTGGATGTTGTTAAGGCTTTCCCTTTTGGATGTTATAAAGATCATTCTTGACACAACTGACATATAGAAGTGTTTGTAGAAGGACATGTTTGATTTGTTGTTTCTCTCTATTCTGATCTCTTCTTCCTGAATGTTCTTGACTTTAGATGTGGGATGTCTATGTGGAGCCATGTTGGTCACTTGTTTGTGATCATGTGTTGTCACTTGGGTGATGACATGATGGTTCCTATGTTTCCTTCTTCAGTCAGATATGGAACCTTGGAAGAATGGTGGAAGGTGGTTGAGAGAAATGTTTCTTGCAGCAGGTGGTTGTAGGGTGTGCAGATCAGAGTGGGTGTTCCTTGGAACTACATGGTTACTCATTTCTATGTGCAGGGATTGATGGACTTAGTATGCTTGGATCATGTGTGATGGTGCTTTGTTTGCACTCATCTGGACAGTACCTTTGTAGTGGGAGTACCTGGATGTGTTTGATCTTTTGACTGGTTGGCACATGGTGCTTATTTTTCCTATTGATGGGTTGGTTGTGTGATGGCATGAGTTTACTGATAGTCATAGCTTTGAGGTATGGGCGATTGGATGGTTTTAGCATGAGCTCTGGGTGCTGGTTTTCAATCGTGTGGGTTTGATTAGTTGGATGAGGGAAGCCAATTGTGGTTGTTGTTCTAGCTGATGGTTTCTTGTTCTGGAGAATGGTTTCTTGTTATGTGCTCGCGTTGTGCTTTGTTGTTGTTGTTGTTGTGCCTTTGCCGCTTGAAGGATCATATGTTTGTGTTCCTAAGACTGGTCCTTTCTCACCTTGGTGTGTTCCTGTGTTTGGAGTTGTTGCCTGAGATGGTGGACATTTTCGAATGTCATTGCAGAGGTCGTGGTTGGAGCGTGAGAGCATGGTGTTGGTCTATGTTCAGGTTTTTGGAGGAAGCCTAAAAGTCTTCGACAAGTGGGAGATTGTTGGGAAAGTTTTCCTCAACTTTCTGGTCTTTTCCCTTGAATATTTAGGTGATTTCTTCATGTTTATGGCCTTTACTGCCATACCGCTGCCTATTCTTTACTTGGTGGTGCAGTTGTGTGGTTTACCGCTTTACCGTGGGCCACCTTACTCTATCTGGCAGTTGGGCAATGCTACTACTATACCGTAGAGGTCTCTTGGAGGTGGTGCAGTTGCGCGGTGAGTCATTGAGTGGCCAAGGTTTTGCTTACCACCATACCATGGGGTGCTCCTGTTGGTGGCAAGGTAACACGGTGAACAGAGCTGTGGTGGCGAGCTGGCAAAGGAAGCAGTTACCACCCTACCGTGAAGGATTATTCTTAAGTCATGATGGGCATGGTAAACCGTTGATGGTTAGAGGCAGCGGTCTAGTGACGGTTACCCCCTACTGCAATCGGTGCTCAAAGTGACCGCGGTGGCCGCGATAAGCCACCTGCGATGTGGCTTGGCGGTTACTGCCATACCGCGGTGGCCGCAGTGAGACCGCTGGCGGTCTACCAGAGCGGTTACCGCTCTACTACGGTGAGACCTAGCGGTCTCCACGATAGCGTGGTATGATCGCTGACGATCTACCGGGTGGTTACCGCCACACCGCATGATAGCTTTGGAAGGTCAGCGGTAGTGCGGTGGAGATGGCGGTCAGCGTAGGCTATTACCGCCATATTGCGGGATGGCCAAACGAGCACAATGGTAGCGAGGTAGATAGCAGGGTGAGCTCAAGCGGGCTCACCATTGTACCGTAGTTGGGTCGTGTGGGCTCGATGATAACGCAATAGGAGCTTGGCTGAGCTCGGAGCTCAGTTGACCGAGTTGGACCAGACTATTAGAGCGATCAGTGAATGTGAAGGCTACACATGGCAAGTTGGCAACGTTTGATTGGCCGAAGACCAAAGTGGTAATGACAGTTATTGCAAGCCGTAGAATTTGAACCCGATTAAGGTGATGGATTTATTACCTGGGTGGCTCGATGCAATATGTGTAGATCATATGTGTGTCTAGTTGTTCGATGCATGAACCTGAGGATCAGTGATTGGTTGGGACATTGAATGCGATATATGGCTTGGTTAGAGATATACATTTGAATAAAAACCAAAAGGTGACATGAAGTGGATGAGAGATAATAGAGAGAGGCTGAGAGTGTTCAAGCGGTTCTACCTATGAACACTTTGTTTCTCAGTTCTGTGAAGATGTGAACCTATGGAGGCCTTGGGACTGTGTTGGCCATGAGGCTGGCTGAGACAGTCATTTATGAGGAGCTGAAGGGAATCTACATAGTTTGTCACAGTGGATGACATTGTAACTGTGTGAAGGTTCTGGTTTTGTTGTTGCCTGCCATTCTCCAGATGGACAAGATGTAAACTCCTAAAGAGCATAGCTCTAGTTTTGTATTGTAACCGTTTTAGTTATTGAATAATACATGTGAGCTGAGTGTTTTGGAGGGTGGGGTCTTTTACCCGAAAGGGTTTTCCCCACGTAAATCTGCGTGTTCATAGTTTTGTATTTCATGGTTCTTTGATTCATGTTCTTGAATCTATGCTTGTTTTGAATCTTTTATTGCTTTGCATTTACTTCTCTCAGAGGATCAATGGGGGATCAACTATGCCTGCTTCCGCTTTATGGCATAGTTGTTTGTGTCTTTGTTGTGATTTGGAATCTAAATCACTAAGGAGCTATTGTCTTAGATGCTGATCTATGATGACAGACCAAATCTGTATCCCCAACAATTTAACATAGATAATTATCTTAGACTCAAAAACAACAAGAACCTTGCTTTTACCCATCTTCACATGCACCAAAAACCCTCCTTTTTACCCAAGAAACTAGTGGTTTATTGAAAAACACTCATCCAACCCTCACACAATCTTATGAATACTTCAAATAGGTCTAAAATGGTCTACACAAATGCAATTCAACAAGAAACCACGCCGCCCCAGTGCAAAACACACTTTAGCATATCAAAACCACTCGAAATCTCATGGAAAACTCAAAATTTCACTCTAGGGCTTCATGCCCAACACCCTTTTAGACCTCCCTTGCACAAAAACATCATTCCCTTACCTATTTATTGATGATCTTCCTTAAAATCTTCTAAATTAGTCTTTTCATCAAATTTTTCCTAAAGCCTAGACAACAACTTCTTGAATTGACAATTTTCATTCAATGGTGCTCCCGCACCATGTATGCTTCCACAGTTAGTATACATATATATGACATAAGTTGACATTTTTTATGCTTGTCCATGCTTCCATTTTGAGCCTATCTTGCAATCATGGCATGCCATGTTACCACTTTTCCTTAAGGCATTTTGGATTGAAAAAAATCATGTCACCTTTGTCTATGCTAGGTTAACTCTTGTACAGGATGATTGTAAGTATTCTTTAAATGAAGCCTTGAATGACATATATTTTTCAATTAACTTGAATGGATACATTTTTTAGGAACTAATATTCATCTCATTACCATGGTACAGATAAAATTATCCGCCATGTCGAAGAAGAAGACAAAGAGGAAACTAACAAACGAAGAGAACGAAACCTTCAAAGAAAAGGAGAGAGTTTGGGTGGTGGCATATCGTGAAAAGAAGAAATTGGAAACAAGCCAATTGGAAAGGAACCTCAACCATCAAAAAGAGAACAAGAATTGGCAGCACAAAAGGCATGAAGGTGAAAGCATCACCGTAAGACAAATTCAGATACCGTAGTTGGAGACACACCCTTTACAACAAGTGAATATGAAGGGACACCATTAAGCACAAGCAAATATGGAGGGACACCATCTACCGCAAGTGAATATGGAGGGACACCATCTACTGCAAGTGAATATGGAGGGACACCATCTACCGCAAGTGAAAAATTTTGGACACCATCCAACACATCTCAAGTTGAGAGTACATCATCACTCGGATTTGATGAAGAAGGTATGCCATCATCCCCACGTGAACCTCAAGGTATGTCTTCTTCTCCACCCTCGATCGAAGGTACACAATCTATCCCACCTCAATTAAATATTGATGAAATTCCTAATGTTGAGATGTATGTACCTAAGAGAAAACCACCTAGAATTTTACGTAGAAAGCCAAAGTATTTGATTAATATTGATGATGAGATTTTGCAGCACATGGAAGGTAAAATTTCAACACACACTTGTAGAAGATATGTTGATAAGATTTGGAAACAATTCTTTGAAAGGCTAAATGAGACTGCAAGATTTCAACTATTTGTTGAAATGATGCGAGGTGTAAAGTATAGGAACATCATGAAAACTCTTGGGTTGAGAACATCGAATGCATCTATGAAGACACTATTGTGAAGAATCTAATGGATGCTTATGAGAGTGTGGGTAAGACCTCACACTCAAAGGATAGTAATGTCACCCGACGTTTCATTACATTGACTTTGGTAAGTTGTCAAATAAAGAGAGCTCATCTCATTAGAAATACGAGTGAACAAACAAGAAATAGTAGAAAAACTATATCAAGAGCCATTCAAAGGTGGCAAAGAATTGAGGGCATTGATTCAAATGAATTATGGGCATTCTTGGGGAGACTGTCACGAAAAGATAAAGAAGTCTTCGAAGCCTTGAGAACACTAATTGAAGAGTATTGGAAGATTAACACAAGGCCATCTCTGAATCAAAGGGATGTGGTAAGAAGGAGAATCGCTATTCAAAATCGTGAGCCACATCCAAAGCATTTTTTGGATATGACTCAAACCCAACTTTTTCGTAAATTTGAAAATGATTATCCTCAAATTAGTATTTCTGAAAGATTTTTTGAAATGCTTAAACCTTTTTATGTCAAGATAAATCACACATGCACTACTTCTTGTTGTAGACTACATATTGAATTCTCTAACCATTATGATGTTTATCGTTCTATATGTTTAGATTTTCATACTAATGATGTTTTGCAAGATTGTGGCATAGAAGCCCCACCAATATCTTCAAGAGAGTTCTTATCAAAAAAATTATGTGAAATAGAGGATGGCCAGATATTCTACAAGACAAAATGCTTGGATGGTTCATGCGAGCATTGCGGTGGCTTCCAGCATATGCCAATATGTCAACATATGGAAAGCACAAATGAGGTGGGATAGAAACTAGTAGAGTTTGGGAAGTCTAAAACAGTGGAATATACTACAAAAGATGGGTCTCAAGCAAAAAGGTGTGATTTAGTTATTGAGAAGATTCCAATGTACTAGTTTATGTCCATGTTTCATGACAATATACTATTTGAGTATGCAATGCATACCCATAGAGCCCGATGGTTGGACACGCAATTCAAGCTATGCAAGGACACCTTTCCAGTTGGTAACATAGGATTAGTGGTTGAATTTGTGGAGAACTACACTCTACAACCACAACATGAGGTACAATCATAGTATTACATCTCCACACAAGTTTCGATATTTGTGCACATAGCATTCATTCATGCATCTGATAGTACAAATGATCAAAAGAAGGTATTGAGGGAGTACCACTTTTACATTACTGATGATCATACACATTCTCCGGAGTTCGTGCAAGGTTGCTTCCAGATGTTCTACAGTGGTTTGGCTTAGAGGGGCATAGCATATGATCAACATATAATATGGTCGGATAACTTGCAGTGCAGCACAGTTCAAGAACTCATGCAGGTTCTACTAGTTGTGTAGGATGCATGTCATTATAGGTGTTCAACATATGTGGAACTTTTGTGAGGCCAGAGATGGAAAGGGGGATCATGATGGTGCAAGAGCATGCATGAAAAGAGCATTAGCATGAGAAGACTTAAAGTATAAAGATAGTGCAAAGTTGACAGATGCAAAATCAATCGTCGAGTGGTGTAATGCTTCAATGGGTCTAGGTAATGAAGGTACGTCTTCAGTTCATAGATTTTTCTAGTTGATGGATGATACTAACATTGCACCATATGAGGACTATTGTACACTAACAAGATTGAGTGAGGTACTCTTTCCTTAGCTCAAATGTAAGTTCATGGAGTATCGATACACGAAAGATGGCATGCTTTTGTTCTTCATGTACAATGCAAGCCTGGAATGATTGTGAGTCAGGGGAGTGGGTTGACAAATGGTTGACAAGTTATCTTAGCCCACTTCACATGTATCACCCTCTAACGGCATTGGAACTGACATAGATGGAATCATCGATCGACTTTGACCACGTATCAAATCTAGTTCAACTAGGTGATATATATACTTGCTTAGTTGTTGAAATTCCATATCGTTATCTTACTTTGTACTATATTCGTAATGCTGACTAATTTTAAGAGATTTGTTGCACATATCAATGTAGGGCATGTTTATGTAGTTATTACATATGAAGACAATGAAGAGGGAACAAACTATTACTTGTGTCATTGTGTTGAGGCCAAAAAGAAATTGGAGGCCCCAATTATAGATGGAGAAAACATCGAATACCCTACAGGATCAGTTGTGGTTACTGGAATGTGGATTAGAAGGTACCCACATTCGAGTGTTAAACATTGACTATTTCAGGACTTTGACATGCATCGTAAGATTCTTCATTACTCGAACCTTGTCATGGCATCCAATCTTCATTTTACCAAATTTGGGGGTAGACCTTTGAACAAGACCTTGTGGAAGGTCCGTGAGTCTGACCATGAGGCAATACTTGACACAATAAAGAGTAGAGCAGACCCAGATGGTTTGATAGATTAATTTGTAAGTATATTCACATTGGTTCTTATTAATTTATACTTGTATGCACATTAATTTGTTTGATGCCAATGCTATCATCTTCTTTTACTTTGCCTATTTCTAAGTAACCTACTAAACAGTGATTGGTGTCCCCTTGCAAAAAAATGCAGAAATATGAGCCATCCAAGAGAATGTTAGCCAAAAAAAAATACAAAATCCTTATTTTGATGATCTTGACAAATCTCAATCATGATTTTAAGCCATTAGAAAAGTGTGTGCAAAGCTTGGTGAGGGAATTTCATTTTTCATGCCCTTTTCCATCAAAATCTACAAGGTTAGCAACACAAACCCCATAAAACTTATTCCCTTTCACTTAGAAACTTCTCGTCTGATCCTACAAGATCACATTGGACCCCTCTACAAAAACCTCTCTCGTTTTTGGCTATCTTGGAGTGGTTTTCCTGTGGCGGCGGATTTTCACTTGATGGAAAAAACATCAAATGCAAGCAGTGCAAAGTTACAAAGTGGTGCAACTTTCATTCTGCAACTCGTGTGACCAATCTGACTGTTCCAATGCATCTGGATAGCTATTTTATGCTATGCATGGTCCTCTTTCACACCCAAACATGCGAAATCGCTCTGAGCTACTTTCAATCAGATCGATCCCTTAAGAGTCCAAAGTGCTAAATGGCTGCAAACTTCAGAATATTGTTACTCGGATACCGTTATGCTTATAAAATTATCGTCTGATCCTACAGGATCATGTTGCACCTCTCTACAAAAAACTCTCTTGGTTTTGGCTATCTCAAAGTGGTTTTCCCGTGGCGACGGATTTTCACTTGATGGAAAAAGTGTCAAATGCAAGCAGTGCAAAGTTGCAAAGTGGTGCAACTTTTTCTCTGCAACTCATGTGACCAAGTGGACTATTCCAATGAGTCTAAATATATATTTTTACGCTAGGCATGGTCCTCTTTCACACCTAAACACGCAGAATCGCTCTGAGGTAAGTTCAACTGGATCAATCCCTTAAGGATCCAAAATGCTAAATGGCTGCAAACTTCAACATGTTATTAATTAGATACCGTGATGCTTAGAAACTTCTCATCTAATCCTACAGGATCATGTTGGGCCCCTCTATAAAAACCTCTCTCGGTTTTGGCTATCTCGGAGTGGTTTTCCAGTGGCGGCATATTTTCACTTGATGGAAAAAGTGTCAAATTCAAGCTGTGCAAAGTTGCAAAGTGGTGCAACTTTTGCTCTGCAATTTGTGTGACCAAGCAGACTATTCCAACGCATTTGAATAGGTATTTTTATTCTAGGAATGGTCATCTTTTTCACCCAAACATGTAGAATCGCTTCGAGGTACGTTCAACCAGATTGATCCCTTAAGGGTCCAAAGTGCAAAATGGATGCAAATTTCAACATGTTATTATTCAGATACCATGACACTTAAAGCCTTCTCATCTAATCCTACATGATCGCGTTCGGCCCCTCTACAAAAACCTCTCTTAGTTTTGGCTATCTCAGAGTGGTTTTCCCGTGGCGGCGGATTTTCACTTGATGGAAAAAGTGTCAAATTCAAGTTGTGCAAAGTTGCAAAGTTGGGCAACTTTCATTCTAAAAATCGTGTGACCAAGCGGACTGTTCCAATGCATCTGAATAGGTATTTTTGTGCTAGGAATGGTCCTGTTTCACACCCAAACACATGGAATCTCTCTAAGGTATGTTCAACCGGATCGATCCCTTAAGGGTCCAAAGTGCTAAATAGCTGCAAACTTCAACATGCTATTACTAGAATACTATGATGCTTAGAAAATTATCATCTAATCCTAAAGGATCATTTTGGGCCCCTCTACAAAAACCTCTCTCGATTTTGGCTATCTCAAAGTGGTTTTCCTATGGCGACGGATTTTCACTTGATGGAAAAAGTGTCAAATTCAAGTTGTGCAAAGTTGCAAAGTGGTGCAACTTTCGCTCTGCAACTCGTGTGACCAAGTGGATTGTTCCAACATATCTGATTAAGTATTTTTACGCTAGGTATGGTCCTCTTTCATACCCAAACATGCGGAATCGCTTTGAGGTATGTTCAATCGGATCGATCCCTTAAGGGTCCAAAGTGTAAAATGGCTGCAAACTTCAACATGCTATTATTCAGATACCATGATGCTTAGAAACTTCTCATCTAATCCTATAGGATTGCATTAGGCCCCTCTACAAAAACCTCTCTCGATTTTGGCGATCTCAGAGTGGTTTTCCCGTGGCGGCGGATTTTCACTTGATGGAAAAAGCGTCAAATGCAAGCAATGCAAAGTTGCAAAGTGGTGCAACTTTCGTTCTGCAACTCGTGTGACCAAGAGAATTGTTCCAACACATCTGAATAGGTATTTTTATGCTATTAATGGTTCTCTTTCACACCCAAACATGCGAAATCACTCTGAGGTGCATTCAACTAGATTGATCCCTTAAGGGTCCAAAGTGCTAAATGGCTGCAAACTTCAGCATGCTATTACTCGGATACCGTGACACTTAAACACTTCTCATCTAATCCTACAGGATCACATTTGGCCCCTCTACAAAAACCTCTCTCAATTTTGGCTATTTAAGAGTGGTTTTCCCATGGTAGCGGATTTTCACTTGATGGAAAAAGTATCAAATGGAAGTAGTGTAAAGTTGCAAAGTGGTGCAACTTTCATTTTGCAATTTGTGTGACCAAACTAACTGCTCCAACACATCTCGATAGGTAGGTTTATGCTAGGCATGGTCCTCTTTCGCACCCAAACATGTAGAATTGATCCGAGTTGCGTTCAACTGGCTTGATCCCTTATGATGACATGCAAAATAATGGAAAAAGAAAATTACAAATGACGGTTAAGAAGTTTGAGTATTCCACACAAAAATTGTATGATCATTGGTGCAGAGCACCTTGTTCCTCCATTTGATGAAGAAGGTCTAGTTCAGTGGTTTTAGTGATTATCTGATGGTGAATAGGTTGGTCAATAGATTTTTGTGGGTATTTTGAGCATGGTTTGTCTTGAATAAGGTCAATTAAGACCATTACGTATGTTTTAGGGTGACTTTTGGGTCTAGTGATAAAAAATGTGAAAATTTCAATCTTGCACTAGAAGTTGTCTTTGTAGCCTTTGAAGGAAAATTTGTGAATTTTTATATGAGTGTGAAACAATGGATTTTTTTTGATGTAATAAGGATATTTCTAAGCCATTTGTGTGGGTTTATAGGTCATTAGTTGTAGTCATTAGTTTGGAGGAGTCTAAAGTTGCAAATTTGTAAGTTGCTTAAAGCAACAAATTTGAAATACAATGGTTACTTGTTTTGAAAGTTGGTTTTTAGTTAGTTGAGGGCGTGGATCAGTTAGAGAATGGTGTAAAATACTATGTAAAGCCTTGAGAGGATTGAATGGAGGTTGTTGTTGAACTTTTGGAGAAGATCTAATAAGAATTATTCACACTATTCTCTATTTTTTAGATTTTTGATACAAACTTGTTGGTCTCGTACTTGGTACGGCCTGTAGCTTTCTTGTACGATCCCAAGGTTGAAATGGATTGAGATTTGGCTTTGCTTTGGTGGTGGTTTGGTGCAAAACCATAAAGGAATAGGAGAGTTCTTATCGTTTTTCTACAAGTGGTCTGAAACCCTCAAAAACCAGGGTTTTGAGTGAAATTCCCTCATATCTTCCATCTCCACCATGTGCTAAGGCTAGATCTGGGTGGAATGGAAGAGTACCATGTATATTTTGATTCCATGTTGGTTTCAGAGAATTGCTTGAAGGTGGGAGAGATATCTTTGGCATTCTAGGCCTGACATCTCTATGTGACAGGCTTGAATTTGTGTAAAATCTATTTTTTGGTTGTTTCATAAGTGTTTTGTGACAAGGGTGCTTGGGAGCATTTTATTTGTGTTGGAAAAGTTTGTAAGAACTTATTTGTGGCTGAGGGGTGTTGGGGTGATCCAGGGTAATTGATTCCTTGTGTGGAGTAGCCTAATTAGGCCTACCTTGTAGCATTTTGTTTTGGCATGTCATGGCTTTGTCTTTTGTTGTCAAAATATGGGCCTTTGAGGACTTGTGGGAATTGGTATAAGATTCCTAGAACTAGTGTCCTTGGTCTGGTTAATTCCTTTTGAGTGGTTCTTGTTTTGAGTGTCCTAGTTGGTTAGGTTGCAAGGAATAAGAGGCCTAGTTTGGAAGCGATAGGTCACAGGTGGGTCCCAAGCATAAGGTGAGTTGTGTTGAGTTGGGTTGGTCATGTTGGGAGGTTTCCAAGTCTACTCCAAGTTGTGGTCATGTCTGGTTTGATAGATTCCATGGTTGGGTAGTTGAGTTACCCTGTTGAGTCAAGTGAATGTTGGAGTCTTAGTGGGAATATTTGAGAGAAGTCGTGTCAAATCATAACTTGGTTGAGCCACTCTGCATCACCAATGGTTCTTTGCAATTCAAAGAGTGATTGAGAGCATGTTGCTTTGTTAAATAGACCTATTTAGGGGTCTAGGACAACATTGAGTCCATTTCTTATTTGTATTATAAATTATAACTTGCTTTCAACCAAGTCCATTTCATATACAAGAAATAATATTGCAAAAATTTGACATATAAATCTTTTGATGGTGATGCATCAAGAACATATTGGAATCCTTTTATGAATCATTTCATGGAATACCAATTGAAAACATGTTTTTTTCTTTTAGATAAAGTTGTTTAGCATCAATCAATTAATATTCAAGACAAACCATGAAGGACAACAATGATCAATGCTAGGGCTAACCAATTAATAATTATACACGTGAATAAGTCAACCATGTACATGTTAATAAGGGAAGCACAAGTACTCAAAAACATGTAAGCCTCAAGAAGTATACACACGAATACATAGTATACCAAATTAATACAAAGTATATGCACGAATACAAGGTATACGCATGAAAACACGTAATCCACAAAGTATACATTCGAACACACGTAAGTCACAAAGTATACACGTAAGTTGTAAAGTATACACTTGAATATACGTAACTCATATCTATTGAACCATCAATTTAGAATGCAAATATGGACACCATCGATAAAAGATATTTGTATTAACCAAATAGCCATGTAGGAATACATCAATATATGTCAATATATGTATGAAATATATATACAAAATAGCCATATAGGCTTACGAGAATGCCATATAGGCATACAATATCAAATATGTCCAATACAAAATATGTACAAAACTGCCATGTAGGCATACAACAAAGGGCTTTGGAATCAAAAGTCATTGCTCTCCATGCTTTGGAAATAAAGTCTTTCCCTTTTCTTTTCGATCGGATGGTGATAGGTTTTTCACTCGTTTTAGTTGTACTCGAG
Organism: Sequoiadendron giganteum; assembly: GCA_007115665.2. Lineage (NCBI taxonomy): Eukaryota > Viridiplantae > Streptophyta > Pinopsida > Cupressales > Cupressaceae > Sequoiadendron > Sequoiadendron giganteum. The sequence continues at coordinate 805,034,258 of CM021102.1, forward strand.
GAGTGCTCCTACTGCTCCTCCAAGTGTTTAGTTCATGGTGAAGTTTTAACTATTACAATAAGAAGTAAAGACATGAATATATAGAAATTACATTATAAAAAATGATATATTTGACAAAATAATCACTTACCGCCATCTCATGATCTCTCTCCATGAGGGATATATTCTCACGCCCATGCTCAGACATGCTCAAGCCCTATATAAACCATACAAATAGAAATTAAACTACATGAATCAATAATGGTTTGATTTTTCACTAACTAACATCTATAACAACGAATATAAATTGAAATTTACTAATTTGCCTCATACCTCCCCTATCAGAGCCATTGAGGATTTAATAGTATATGACACACCAATCTCCATTTCCCTTGTCACATTCGTAGGTTTTTTGGCTTGTAACATCTAAAAATAAAACAACAGATTATTCAACGTAATCAACGATGTGCATATAAACTACACAAATCTATTAAGTACAATTCATTAGTTAAACTCTTTATTCTTTTACCTCCGTGTAGGTTTGAGTAAATCCACCGCCACTGGGAAGTGATCCATCGAAACCTCCAATATTAGTTTGTTCAACATCCAAAATCGAATATTAAATTACCATTCGTAAAACAATGCTCTTAACATGTAATAAATTTATAATTGTTTACTAGTTACATACCCTAGCGATAGGTGTACTGTAGAAATAAGTAGGTGGGGGCCGGTGTATCCAGTGTCAACACTGTGACCCTGCAATTTTATTAAAATCATAAAATATTTTTAGTTAATCTTCCATTTCAAAATTGAAATTTAATAAATTAAATTCAATGAACATGCTAACTTTTACCTGACTAGCAATGCTATATGCCTCATGCAAAATGTCAACTGCCCTCTCCATCTCCATAGTTGCAAATGGATCTTGCATAGCAGCCTCTTGAGTGTCGGTGGGGTCATATGAACAAGTCGCCTTGCAAGATTGACACATATGGGTTCGAAGGCCACCACTTGAAGACTCCCCTGGATGGCATTGTAGAATAGGGCTAGTATGATGGATCACACTCTGGGTCAAAGTGATGATAGCCTGCAATGTCTCTACGTCAACACTTTCCTTCGTGATGGAAGGCATAACAATGTTCTCACGAGGTGGCCTAGTGAGAGCTCATCTACTTTTCCATGTAGGATCTCGCTATGCACCGGGTCTATCCTGAGCTGACCCCCCACCTCTCCCTTGGAAATCCCTCATATCAAAATAATTTAGGATTTTGTTCAATATGAACTCGCTGTATAGTTTCCTAAGGAAATATCGTGGGACTTTGTAATTGTTGCATGGTGGGTCATCGAAGACCATGTACCACCTATCATAAAACCAGACCCTAATCTATTGGTGGTGGCACCAATGGATAGGGAACCTCTTCGCATTGAGGTTAAGATTTTGATTTGTGCGTGGGTTGGTTAATAATAAGCACAAATCACCTTTTGTAATTTTTAAATCCTTTACATCTTTGTATGATAGTTTATTTGCATAATAATCTCTAGCCGCCTGCCTCCTATCTTGCCATCCAGTTATTTGTTTTCTAATTGAATCTACATTTGTTAGCATATTTTTCAATGAATTCGTTAGGGTCATTCTTTTTGTGGTTGAACCATTTGGATCACTCAACCTACTGATCAAATCCTCAATTTTCTTTTTGTTGTTCTCAATTTCACTCATTAAATTTTGTTGAGTGTCGGGAGGGGGTTGAGTGATTGGTGGAGGAGGTTGTTGTTGTGGTTGATTTTGATCTTGAGGGTTTGTAGGTTGATTTGCATCTCCTAAAAATTCAAACAAATATATATCAAATTCAAGCTAAAACTAACTAATTCAAAACAAAAAGCACAAAATATTTACCTCTCACACCTCCTCCTCCTCGTGGCGCCATCGTTGCGAAGAAATAGCAATTGTTGGTGAAGAATTTTTCGGAATGGCTCCTTCTAGAATGTGTGCGTGAAATATGGGGGTTTTGGCCACGGCTAGATGAAAAAAATAGTCAAAATCATAATGACAACATTTTTTTATTTTTTATTTTTAACAAGAAATAATGTGCTCGCATTATAATGCGCTCACGTTATTGGCTTGTTGTTTCCAATCCTCAGGCTTGGCACAACAATCCATAACGTGAGCATGTTATAACGCGCTCGCGTTATGACTTGTCAAAAAAAAATTGAATGTGTCCACGAAATGGCTACCCATTTCCATTCACCCGCCCATCTATCCACCTTGCCTTTATAAGAAAGGCCTCTCATGTACATTTGTATATTCAACCATATTTAATCTTGCATTATTGAAGCAAGTATTATTTCCATTTTCTCTCTTGTGGAAGATATTTTGGTCTGGCAACTATTCTTGGGGGTGTTGAGGAGTCACCCTTAACTCCTACATGGTATCCAAGCTCCAGTGTTGCAGATTCCTTCCTAGATCTGAGGGTTGTGTGTTGGATTCAATATTTTGTTGGGTGTATGTTGGGGTTTCAAGGACTTCACGGTTGAATCCAGGGCATCAAATAAGGTTATTTTTGTCTTTTATTTCATCAAATTTTGTTATGTTCTGCCTGATCTATGAAGTTTTAATTTTGAGGGTTTCAGTTGCAAGATCTAGAGCTAGCTAAAATTTCAGGGCATTTTGAGCCCAAATCGACCTAGCCATTATGATGAAAAGGCCCGAGAGACAAATTTTGATATAAAATTTGACTATATTTGGCTTCAGGTGTTTTTGAGGCAAAACATTTTTTTCCCAAGCAGGCCATATGACCCCTCAAGCAGGTACAACTTTAATATTTCACAGAGAAAAAACTCATTAAAAAATTGTGTGGTTTTATTATTATTTTTGGGGTTTATAAAACAATTGTGGGTGGAAAATTGTACGGGGTCAACATCTGTGTACCTATACCTATGTTGTCAAGTACAAAATCATTTATGTATACTTGGTATGCAATACAAATTTGTATTAATTGATCACAATTTTTATAATATATAAAGTTTATTTTATAAATATTAATTTTTGAAAAAAATTTAAACGCTAACAAACTTTTGTGGGCAATGCAGTGACCACTGGCCCACTAGTCGGGTGGCTCCACCCCATCGTTGCCCCTTTGGGCAATGATCTTTTTTTACATCTGCATAGGTCGAGGTCACATGGGTGACCAATTCTAAGCCCCCAAGTGCTTATTTTTTGCGCCCAATTAGTAGCCAGATTTGACACCCTAGGCCCTAAAATAGGATTTTTTTCATTTTGTCATAACTTTTGATCCAAGAGGCCAATTTTTTGAAACGAAATATCGTTGAAAACCAAATTATCTCAATTTTTTAGTGGTGTAGTTATTTTACATAAATTTTTCTATTTTGTGCCATTTTTTTAGGGTTGAAGTCAGATCTTTCTTTCCAGCCTCTAAGCTCATAAGTATTTTCTTCATACTCCAATTTTCATAATTCTTGAAGCATCAGGAAGATATTTAGGAGCACTCCAATTTTGAACATGTAATTTTTGCATATTTTTTTCTAGATTTTCAAATTTTTAGTTTGAAGTTGATTTGATACTTTTGGATACATTGTTGTAAATTTGTAAAAAAAGTATTAGTTTATTTGGGACAAAGGAGTTATTTTCTTGTATTGTGAAGGGAAATTTATTGTTTTTCTATTGTACTTTCTTATTTTATCATGGATTTCCCAAAACTGGTGTCTGTAACTCCATATAACGGTTTTGGCACGCCTGGTGGGACTATCCAGGTAAGACAGTTTAGAAATTACATGTTTATTTGTTGGTTTTGATATGCAACCAGTGAATTTCAAGCCTTTCAGAGGTTTACCAATATTATATCGTGTGACTCTTTGTTTGGAAAGTAGCAGGAAAGAACTAGTGCATCATTGATAATATCACAGTATTGAGAGATTTGGTATTTTTTTGAGTATCATCAACCTTTGGAGGCAGTGAAAATAACACCATGGTGACTCCAATTTAATATCAGCTGGTTTCAGCAGCCCAGGTACCTATAACTAAATGAGGTTTGTTGTATAGGCTTGCCTATGCATCATATTTTACCTTGCAATGTCTAGTTATCAGCAATATAATGGTTATTCTCCTCCATTTCATGAAAATTCAAGTTTTTGGTCTCCAAACAACCCTTCTCCTCTTTGCAACTAGCATTACCAGCAATCCTATCATGATTTCCACACTCCCACCCTTGCTCAATTCCCCTTACAACATATTAATCCCACTTTGAACTAGCCTTGTAGCCTCCCAAGTCAGTCCCAAAATTCTAACAATACAGATACTAAGTTGGGTAGCATCAAGAAGATGTTGTTGCAGTTTCAAAGGCAAATGTTAGACATAAAAGATAAAATGAGTATAACATGCAACAAGAGGAGCTTTCCTCTCAAGCTCACATTTATCAACAGGAGTTGGAAGCACAAATATATGAGTAGGAGTTGTTGGCTAGTCAAGTTGCAGTCAAAGAGAAGCAGATGGAGCACTTAATTGCACAAGTACAAAGGTTGGAATCCCAATCAACCTCATGTATTCCAAACCAACTTGTGAAGGAGGAGGTCCCCAAGTACAAGTTTCCTAGTTTTAAACAAGGCTTATCTTCTAAGCCCTCAATTCAACCTCCTTGTATTAAGTTTCCAAGTTGAAAAGGGTAATCTTTTCCACCTTGTGAGATTCCTCCATCAACCATACAAGTGGAATCATCTCCTAACATGCATAGAGTGGGAGAAGAGCAACCCATTGATCAGGACAACTTACTTCTCTGGGAGAAGATTAAAAATATGAATCCTTTGCATTTAGCTATAAGGTGCCACCAATTGCAGAAACAAAGGATTGAACAAGAGAAGACCTCCCAAGGTGGAACTTCCAATGTTTTAACTAATGATCCTCTTAATTTTGTTTGAAATAATCCAAATGTTCCAATAGCTATTTCAAAACTGCAAGAAGACATTGGTGAGTTGTTGATTGATGGAAGTCAACAAGAAGATGGAGCTTTGGACCATGAGGAAGAACATGAAACTGAACCTAACACCCTTCTCCAAGGTATAGATTTTGACATATTTGAGCATGTTCTGAATGAGAGAGCTAATGTCGAGCTTTATGAAGAGATGTGCACAGACATAATTGGACGACTTTGTTCAAAGTTGGATGCCAAGGAATCAATCCTATTAGAAGAAGTTGTTAATCATGGTGAACTAGAATAGTAGGTTCACAAGATTGACAAGGTGTTGGAACAACATGAGAAATATGAGCATGAGAAGGTGGAGCCCATTCTCTTAAATCAAGAGACTCCTCATGAACCTGATTTGCAAGGTCATAATTGGTTGGAGGAGCTTCCTTTCTATTGTGTGGAGGATTTTGAGGCTGATAAATTAGTTGAAAGTTCATTTCAAGAGGCTACATCAATGTTTGAACACTTGTCTGCCTTCATTGAAGAATAAAATCCTATTTTGGAGTGTATCTCTTTGAGTGATAATGAGGATTTTAAGGTTAAACAAGCTGATTGTAAGAGCCTTTCAAGAGTTGATAGTTTTGATGAGCTTTTAGCTATCTTAGTGGAAGAGGATTTTCCACTCACCATGGAGGAGGAGTTAACATGGAAACTTATTATGCAAGGTGAAGGTAATGTTGTTGTTCTAAGCATTCAATTTTTTTTATTTCTAGTCCAATGGATGGAGCAGCAGCGGATGTGCAAGCAACCAACAATGAAAGCTTAAGCTTTATCCTTTCAAGGGGTTGTCTAGTCAAATTTTTAGCCACTATGGAGGCCATTAGAGTACCAGAGGTCATGCTTGTATACAAACATTAAAGCACATCTGAATATGGCATCAAGAATGCACTTGAAGTTGAACAAGAGTATGTACAAATCGCTTATCCTCCTATGAGCAACAATACATATGATTAGTTTAGGGAGGTGAGTGAATTTGTTTCTCTTTCAAGAGTTGGTGCATCAACTTGTCAAGAATTTCTTTGTGTATTATATTTTCTTAGTTGCCATCATGCATGCAAATCATTGCATATTGAGAAGAAAGGGCGGCTACTTCAGTCATCCTATAAATGGTTTTTTTTAGGTAGTTTTGTCTTGCTGATAGTGTAGGGTAGGTTTAGTTGCAATTTTCATTCCCTAAGTGTTGTATAGCATAGTTAGGTAGTTTCCTTTATGCATTTTTGGTGTTTTCAATAAGTATATTGGTGTTTTGATCAATCTCTTTGAGTTACAACCATGTACAAGTCATTTTAGGTTTGTTTTTGAGTTTACTAAGTGACTTTGTGCCCAATGGACAAGCCTAGGTAACTGGTCTTCATGTTTAGTAGGCAAACATACGAAAGATGTTGCCATAAATGTTACCAAATATCACAAATAGCTCAATAAGGTAGAGATCTTTGATTTAAAACTGAAAGAAAGGTACATTTCTTAATCTTCCCTACATTACATTCAGGTGCATGAGCATAAATCAAAAGATTGCATTAACAGATTATTGCATTTATAAAAGTGCATGTAACATAAGAGGGATTTACACAAATGTTTTTAAAAAAATAAATCTTTATTGATATTAAAAGTGTATATTGTCTCACACAAGCCATGAGACTAACTTGTTCAATGTAAATGAAGAAAATCATATACATTGATAGGTAAAAAAATAGAATGCAAATGTAAGGAAAGAGGCCAGTCATTGCCTGAATGACTGGTTCAGTGTGTGTTGCCTTGCTTTGTCTTCCACCTTGAGCTGCTTTGTGTCCTCCTTAGCTCCATATTGCTCCTAGATCCTGCAATTGAGTGATAAAATGTTGTTAGAGAAATGAAGGTCTCTCACATTACATGTACAAACACCCATGAACGTATAAACTGATCTCCAATTACATTAAACAAGCATGCAAACCTTAGATGTCCAAGAAAACAACAGGATCATCAAACACATCAGTCATATGCACATATTTTCTAACATGTTTGCTTCTTGTGCAAATATAGGGAAAATTATGTTACTATTTTATTTCATCTATTTTCAGCATGTGGGATAAAATGTGGCTACCACAAGGATTGAGCCCAGTATGCTGTGTGCTTTAAAAAGGCATGGAAAGATAAATCATCTCCTTATGGTTCACTCAAACAAGCACACATCATTTATGATAGTGATATTTTATGTCACTGTTGTAAGTGACATATACTTGCTCAAGGAAATCACAAGGGTTTGTATCAAATACATAAGATTAAGTCACAATCTCATAATGAAAGTGGCACATCAAGATGAAGATGCTATGGCAGTGATACAAAGCTATGAGCAATCAATTTCATAAGGATTATTCAATAAAGAAGGTTGTTGTCATCAAAAGGTCATAAAAGCAGTCACAATGCATATTAAATCTCAGTCTAAAGTATGGCAGTAGCAATGAGGATACTAGTAAAAAATGAAGTATCGGATGCAATGATCTTGAAAGCTAGCATGAATCACATAGTGAGAAGACTTTAAGGACAACAAAGAATTGGAAGCCATAATGGTTAGTTTTTATTAAAAGGCTATAAAAAGCAATCATAAAGAGAAACATGAATGCCATGTAGTTTCAAAATTAGAAGGTAGAGTGCATGAGATAGAAATGTCAAGTGATAGTCCTTCAATTAAGGATAGTAATGTTGATGCATCAACATGATAACACCTATGAATGGCATTGCCACAATTTTTGATGAAAAATTATCATATCAAAAGGCAATCAACGAAGGTAGCCGAGAAGGCCAATGTTTATGTGATTATAGGAAAACAATGTTAAGAAAAGATAGTGGGAAAAGGGGGCAATTTTGTCTCAATACCACCAAAATCCATATACAGTTCTAGATGAAAGGTGAAAGTGCAGTAAAGAGTAACTTGAGAAAGGTAAATGTTATGAATGCATTACAATCATGCCACATAGTGAGCAACGTGTTATGCAAAGTCACAGCTCAAAGAGGGAAATGAACAAGTACCAGTGAGTGATAGGGTTCAAAGAGTCATTGTCAATGTAGCTTTTCAATGGTGCTTTGATGCATAATTTGGTACCTTGTAGGGACATGCAAATAGCTTTTGAACAATTGATGGATATATACTCACATGGATGATTTGAAAGTCTCATCGACAAGAACTCTTAGTTGTTTACTTAATGATTATGAGAGAACACTAGCTTCACTTATGGTAGTCAATTGATGATAGTCAGTGTAAAGCAAAGCCACAGTCACAGTGCATAATGGATAGACTTATCAAGGGTAGAAAGTTTCAGCAAGGAGCAGCAAAGCTTTTAGATCTACCCATAGGTTTTGAGAAATGAAAAACCCATGAAGCCTACATCAATGATGGGGTTTTCAAACAATGAAGTATGGTCGAAGTAGTGTCCCCAGAACATGAAAAGGCTCCAAACTATTTGTATACAACAAAAATATAGACCATAGAATGAATTCAAAAATTGAAAAACCCAAATGGTAAGGAGAAATCTCGCGGCCTGCTAGTCATATGAAAGGATTTTTCCTTTCAATTTTTTCTGAAAATGAACACAAAAATAAGGAAAAGAGCATGTGAATCTACAAGAAAAAGAAAAGATATTTTCTTTTTCCTTTAAGATTCCAGAGAAACCCTTGCAAAGAAACATATGGTCGTGGCCATTCTGCTATTCTTTATACAGAAGATGCTTGGAAATGCACAAAAAAGATAGTAAAATGAAATATATTCATCATGTTTTTCTCAAATGGAGCTTGAAACGAGTTTTCTTCCACTGGTTATGAGGAAAAAAAAATCGACATTCCATGCACAAAGAGCTTACCTGTGAAGATTTCTTCTATAGAACCCTCATTTTGAGCTTCAAAGCCCTCAACCTGTGCATGAACTATGGCGGCGCCCTCATTTTTTGTAGAGTGAAGTCTTTAGAATGTGAAAAGCAAAATGAGACCAATTTTGGCATTATTTTTGTGTTAGGGTTTTTACCCTAGTTTTTATGCCAACCATTTAAAGTGATTTATCACTTTCGTTTTAAAAATATTTCATCAAACTAATGAAGGTCGTGGGGAATAATGAGTTTCTTCACTAAGAATTAGGCTTGTATTTGCCCCATGTAGTCGATCTCACATTATTTTGCATTCAATACAAATGTAAATCAATTTGATTAAGTGTTGTGACTATAAATCAGTTAATTAAATTACTCTTTTAAATGCAAAAATGAGGGAGTCATGCTTTGAACGACCTAGTTAGGCCTTTTATGCTTTGCAAGCATATAGGGGAGTTGAGAGAAGTTTGCAAAACACAAGGAGAGCATATAGGGAGAATTTAATTTCTTTTTGGAGTACTTGGAGTGAATTTAGGCACTTTTCTTTGTGCTTTTATGGTGGACATAGTCAAATTTGACTTTTTCACCCTTTTGGAGCCATTTAGAGGGAATTTGGTTACTTGATTTTAGGTTTTTTGGAGGCATACAAAAATGAAGTTTCTAGATCCTTTTTTTATGAAGTCTTGTTGGGGTTGGATATAGTCACTTTTGTGACTCATTTTGTAGGGAGTTCTTACTTGTTCTTTTTTTGCTCTATGACTTTGGAGTCCTTGGGAGAAAAGACAATACTTTATAACTCATTTTGGATATGAATTTCAATGAAAGCCTTGGGTGCCATTGATATGAAATTTTTTCCTTCTTGATTATTGCATTATTGTGTGTTCCCACATGATTGATCGAGTTATTAGTGAGATAGTATTCATTTCCTTTTAACTTTATCTCTTGACTTTGATGCCTTTATGCAAAAGTGTGTTATTGCAAGTTGGAAATTGTATCATAGAATGAAAAATAACTTTTAGCAGTGGAGATACCTCCCTCCTTGAAGTTTGAAGCTTTAAGACCTTTTTGTGAAGTACTTATGCAGGAACATACAACAATAGGTTGTACAATTTATTTTTTTGTCATTGCGAGTAAGTGTTTATAGGTTGGGTTTCATAGTCCCGTTTAGTTTGGTGCATCACCATAGGAGTATTTTTCAGTTTATTTACTCCTTATCCCTTTTCCCAGTAAAAGTAGTAGTTTTAGGTGAAACCATAAGAAGCCAACTTTCTCTTAAGGTTTGATCCCATATAAGGAACCCACACCTTGGGATCATTCCAATGCTTCTCTAGAGTGCTAAGTCCTGCAGCTTAGCTTGCTAAGTCCTACAGCTTAGCCTGCTAAGTCCTATAGCTTAGACAAGGTGCAACTTTAGCAGATAACAATAACTATCATGAATTGAGATCACAAATGGAGTTATTATTGTTAAAATTGATATTGCATAGAATCACATTCAGCCAAGATCTAGAACCCACAGAAGTTGCAGAAAGAAGAAAATGGTTTGATAAAAAGGATGAATCACTTGGTACTCTTCTTTTGTCCATTTCTCCATATCTTAGATATCATGTTGTATCTTGCACACATCCTAATCAAATTTGGACTAATTTAGAGGGTATCTTTGGTAAGCCAGATAAAATGAGGAAATTTAAGTTGGAGAATGAACTAATGGGTCTCAATCTTTCATATTTTGACAATATCCAAGACTTCTTCTCTAAGCTCAATTCTCTTAGACTACGGTTATTTAATTCTAGGGTCACTAAAGAGGATAAAAAATTGATTCTTTCTATTCTTGTTAATCTTGGTCCTGATTATTCAGTGTTTGTTTCTACATTTTATGCTACAATGGATGCCCTTGGAAATGCATACAAAATTACTTCTATTGATGAGTTTGCAGCTCAACTCACAAGGGAACAATCAAATTTGGCACACATGGGCACATTAACATCTTCCAAATCTCATGATATTCTTGTAAAAGATACAAAGGCTTCAATTGGAAAGGGTAAGAAGCAGAATAAGGAACCAAATTCTAATGAGAAAGATAAAGACTCACCTTCACATAGAACTCCTAATTCCACTCCCTCTCCTAAAGAGGATTCATCTAGAAAGAATAATTTTAAATGTGCATATTGTAAAAGGTTAGGACATGATGAGCATATATGTTATAAAAAGAATATTGATGAACTCACGCACCTTATTCAAAAGAATAACATACAACTACCCTCATCAGTGTCTTCTACTTCTTTTGCATCTCAATTGGAAACACCTTCATATTCATAGTTAGAGAATACAAGATATACCACTAATTTGAAAAAAATTAAAGGACAAGCACTTTTGGCCTCTACAAGTCCTGAATCTAATAGATGGCTTCTTGATTCAAGGGAATCTCATCATATGGCATCATCTATGGGAACTTTCTCTTCTTTTGAACCTTATAATTCACCTCATATTTTGATGGGTAACAATACTTAGATGAAGGTAAGGGGGAAGGGTTCTATTGACATGGGAGAGGGCACTTTTAATGATGTACTTTGTGTTCATTCTTTGTCCACTAATATCCTTTCTGTTTATCAAATTACCCATGGTGGTAAAGGTAAAAAAGTTGAGTTTACTCCTGATAGGGTGTACATAAGTGACATGGAGACTAGGGATATCATTGTTATCGGGGTGGTTGGTCATTCATCTCATTTGTATTCCTTTTGATATTTTGATTCAAAAGAAGATACTGTTCCTTTGACTGCATATCACACTCTTTCATTGAGTGTGAATCATATTTTTGAGGAGAATTTTTTCATCTAAACCATGGTATTCTAATGACCAATGTTGAGCTTCCTACTCCTCCAACTCCTGCTTGTTCAACTAGCAGTGCTTCTATTCAGCAAGATGATAATAGTTTTTCAGATCTTGCTTTATGGGATGAATATTTGACATGTATTTCTAAGTTGTTTGTGGAGTATCATATTGTAGATTTGGATCACACACTTGAGGGGGTTTCTCTCCTCTTTGATGATAATTTCAGAACTTTTATTCCATCTTCTTTGTTTCTGGAGATTGAAATTCATGAGTCTCCTCATTCTCTTGAGTTGTCATGTTTCTTGGTTGGTTTTGACCATGATTATGTTGTGACTTATTGAAGCTTGGAGACTCCTAATCAGTTTTTAGAGACATACATGTTGAGACTTCATCCTTCCTCTTTCATTTGGACATGAAGCAGATTCTTCACCAGCCTATGGATTTGTTTCTTCCTAAGGGAAGATGAGTTGCTTGCAGACGTTGGATCCTTTTATTCTCAGGAATTCTTTATCGGTATTGGAGCTTCTTCATTATGGGGGGGATGTCTTGTCTCTCTTTTTCCCTCTTATGGGGGGTCATTGATTGTATATACATGATGGATGTAGTCCTTGGGGGGTATCATTGAGTCCTCCATACATCATCTTGTTTGGTTTTCTTTTCTCTCTTTTAGAGAGGAGTTTTTCCCCACAGGGTTTTCTCCTTTTCTCCATTTCCAAGAGATTGTATTGCATTGAATTTTAAATGGGTGCCTAACATGGCCTAGTAGCTAAGACCCATCTTCATAGTCTTTTTACATAGTTTGCATAATAATATTCTCCCTAATTTGCACTTAAGGGGGATGTTGGTGTGAATAAATGTCTTGTACCTAGTTAATTCACTCACTAGGGACTTAGGGGACATATTCAAATGTTAAGTTTGTTTAGGATTATAAGATTCCTTCTAGAAGTCTTAGTTGTCATTTATAGAATTTATCTTATCCTAGGTTTTTATGAGCTAGTTGTCTCATCTTATAGGATTATGAAACTTGTCACAATCTTGTCCAATCCTATCTATCCACCTTGCATTTATAAGCAAGGCCTCTCATATACATTTGTATATTCAACCATATTCAATCTTGCATTGTTGAAACAAGTATTATTTCCATTTTCTCTCTTGTGGAAGATATTTTGGTCTAGCAACTATTCCTAGGGGTGTTGAGGAGTCACCATTAACTCCTACAAATTCAAATAGAGAGAATCATAATCTATGGCTACTTAATTTTAAAGTTTAAATTTTATGGGTAGACAAATTTATATATACAAAGGTTAGCACCTCTAGATACATAGGCCAACCCTTAACCTTGATTAATTATTTCCCTATACCAATATGAAGTTGTAAAGAAGGATAGTTTATGCACCAATGCATATACTCTAAAACTACCCATTTAATTCTAAAATTTAACTCTTCTTTGATATTTTAATCCTACATAGTGCTAATGATGCTACCAACATTTTATTACACAAATGGACAAGTTTAAAAGCTTATTCATTCCAACCCTCCCATACCTAGCTCTAAAATCTACAACACCATGAAGAAAACTATTTATACTATATTGACCATAAAAATCAAATAAATGAGCATCATTGTGTGCAACATATACAACATAAATTTTTAGTAGAAAAAATATTCAAAAAATGCATATCTATTAGGTGCACCTTCTTACAAAGAAGAATAACATAACACAAGTTTATTTTTTTACCAATGTATTTAATCTAAAAGACTCTTTTGTTATGAGGCCCTCCAATGTACAAAGACTTCAAAGAAATGTTTGCTTATGTGTGGCCTAGTTTGAATGCTTAAGCATTAGAATATGTTTAAAATTATTTTTATATATATGGTTTCTCCAAATAGTCAATTACACTTTCATATATATCTTTGAGCTAATAGAGAAATCCAATTAATTTTCATGGTCCATTGGTATGGATGTAACATATTTGTTCTAGTTGGCATGGTTTCTAGATTTGACGACTGGCCAAATATTATGTGTTTTTCATCTTATTGTAATATTTTTTGTTGTATATTCATAATTTTATAATTATAATTCCTCAACCATATGTAAAATTATATTAGGCTCTTATTTAGTGTCTAATAATTTTGGTTATTTATTCTTTTGTGTAGATTGGAGTTTGTGGAGTTATCTTTTCCTTTCTCATCCATTGTCATATTAGTTACTTTAATTTTCTCATTTTGTTTAAAGTAATGTAGCAATAGAAAATATATATAATGAGGCCTATACCACTACAAAGGACATGAAGTGGGATTTTCAACAACTATAAAATTTGAAAAATCTAATACTTGAGTAGAAATTTATGGCTCTTGAAAAAAATTCCTTATTATGGCATATTTGGCAATGGATTGTTTGGGTTTCTTGGGTGAAATGTTGGTTGAGATACCCAATGAAATGGAGCTTCCTAGTGGCACTCTAGGGCAACCGTATTTGTACAACTTGTTGTAGATAATCTGTTATGGGCTAGGAAAAAAACTTTTACTATGATTAGGGGCCAAAAAAATAATAATTTAAAGAAAAAATAATAACTTAAAAAAAAATCCTTTTACACCATACCTCCTACAATGACAACTGATGGCGGCTAGGATAATTTTCTTTTCTATGGATGCAATAGTGGTAAAATAGATCGATTATACTATATATTATACATATGATTCCTTACTTACATAGGTAATGTTGAGAGAAAAGACAAGAGAAGATTGTGACAAGTGTCTTAATCCTATGTCATAAGACAACTAAGGATAATATCACTTATGTACTAGTGAATTCTAGAAATATTCCTAAAGCCCTAAGTAAATTTAACATGTGAGCATGTGTGAATAAGACCTAATAGGTGAACTAGTTAGGTAAAACACCTTGTTCACACCAACATATAACTTAATCATAATATTCTCCCACTTAATGAATCATATATTTCAAATATATCCATAGGAATAAATAAGTCAACTAAGTACTAGGAAAAAGGCCTGTGGCCTCCTTGCACCATGTAAACTTTTATGTTCTCATAGGTTTAGCAAGTGAATCTACAACATTCTCCTAAGTGTTAATCTTATTTAGCTCAATTTAACCATTTGCAATAATTTCATGAACAAAATGGTATTGTACATCCACATGCTTAGTTTGTGCTCAATACATAAGATTATTGTCCAAACAAATTGCACTCTAACTATCACAACCAATCCAAATAATCCTACAATTAAAACCAATACATGTGCACAACCTTTGTAACCAAATAAACTCCTTAGAGACATGGACAATAGTCATATAGTCTATTTCAGTAGTGGATAAAGAAATTGTGGGTTGCCTCTTACTCATCCAACTCACTACTCCTAACAAATTAGACACATACCAACTAGAGGACCTTTGACCATCTAAGTCACTTGCCTAATCTACATCAACAAAACCTTATATTTCCAATGTCTTAATGAAAAATTTAGTACTAGAATAAACCAAAAATAATTATAACTACAATGCAAATATCTTAACACATTTTTCACATAATTTTAATTTTCTTTACCATGGTTAGACATAAACTTTCTCAAAACTCCCATTACTTGGGAAATATATGGTCTAGTATAAATCACTACAAATATTAAACTTATAAAATTAGCATAGGACACATTAAACATATCCTCAAAATCATCTTCAATCTTGGATCACATATCTAATGAAACCTTGGTGCTAAATAGTAAAGGAATTCTAACTAGTTTACAATCATACATACTAGATCTATTCAAAATAGTATTACAATTACTACGATATCCATTTTTTTTACATGATATCTTTTGATTTACATTCCTAATATGTACTTTTTTGCCTCTATATATTTCATTTCAAATGTACCTAAAATTTTATCTTTCAACTCACTAATCATATTCTTGGTGTTACTAAAAAATAACATATCATCCACATACAAGGCAATAATTAGATATGATCATCAATACATCTAATATAAATACAATGATCTTTTTCACTTCTTAAAAACTCAACTTCAAAATAAATGAATCAAACTTTTAATACTACATCCAAGGACATTTCTTTAAACCATAAAAGACTGTTCTAACCTAAAAACCAAGTGTCCTTTTCCTTTAACCTCAAAACCTTTAAGTTGTTGCATGTAAATTTCGTATTCTAAGTCTCCATGTGAAAATGCAATCTTAACATCCATTTGCTCAATTTTAAAATCATTATTTAAATAAATATGGATAAAAGAAAACTAATTGAGATAATATGTCATTGTAATTATCTAATGAATTGTCTACTCTAAAATTCATGCAAACCCACTTACATACAATGCTCTTCCTTCCTTTGGTCAAATGAACAAGATCTCAAGTATTGTACAAGCCATCATCTCTTACAACATGAATTGTTTCTAAGAATACCATTTCTATAGGATCTAGGTTCATGTTTAGTACTTAATAAAGAAAATATACAATAAAAATTTGGTGGGTTATACCTGTCAAATGGATTCCATTGTCTTAAGGATCTCCTAAGAATAGTAGCAAGGGGATCTATCTATTCTTAAGCTTGCTCAACTTCTTCTTGGCCATCATTCCTAACTTAAATTTGTTTAGAAACCTCACTTGAACCCTCTTTTTCTTCTTATTTCTCCTCATCCCCAAGTCCATCTCCTAGTACATTTTTATGCTTAATTTTAAAATACACTCTCCTTTTCCTATCTTTATCTTTTGGTTATTTAAGATAAAAATATAGCTCTAATTTTCCTAAAAATTACATTTATCTAGAATAGATATTTCTCTTGGTTAGTCGATTCCAAAGATTATAAACTTTAATATCCTCACCA
This sequence comes from Sequoiadendron giganteum, assembly GCA_007115665.2. NCBI lineage: Eukaryota > Viridiplantae > Streptophyta > Pinopsida > Cupressales > Cupressaceae > Sequoiadendron > Sequoiadendron giganteum. The sequence continues at coordinate 805,050,725 of CM021102.1, forward strand.
TATCCAATAAAAATACATCTTTTTTAAATTTTGGATTCAACTTAGATCACTTTTATTTAGGCACACAAACATATTCCTCATATCCAAAAACCCTTAAATGTGAAACACAACGTTTCTTACCTCTTACTTTATTTAACAAGGTGTCAAATCAAGATCCTTACAAGGAGATCTATTTAACAAGTAACAAGTAGTACTCATAGCTTCTACCCAAAAGCATATATCCAATAGTGAACCACTTAATATACTTATGTCTCTTTCAATGATTATCCTTTCTACCACCCCATTCTATTGAGGAGTGTATGAAGGAGTATTTTATATAATAATACATGCATTATTATAAAACTCATAAAATTCCCTAGAACAATATCCCCTCCATTAGTAGATCTCAAAAATAATCTCTTGCAATCTGATTGTTTTTCAACTAAGGCTTTAAATTCCTTAAACTTAGTGAAAAATCATATTTATGTCTCATGAAATGAATCCATGTAAATCTTGAAACATCATTAATGAAGGACACAAAATATCTATATTTTTTAATAGATTCAATATCCACAAGACCAAATACATTCAAAAAAAATTTTACTCTTAGCTTTATTACGACCTAAAGGAAAATATATATTTTTTTCTTTACCAAACACACAATGGTCACAAAAATTAAAATTCTCATCAGAATAAGAAAAATCATCTAAAAAATTCTTACTTAAAATAGTCATTTAACCATAATCACTTATGTAACCCATTCTATGGTGCCATAAAATACATCCATTTTTTAATTTTCTTACTTACATTGGTAGAGTTAAAATAGTAGTGGCATGTAGCCTAAATAGAGTTTTCATCCTTGTTCCTCTTTCTATCACCAAATTCCCTTACCAATCTACAATCATGCTTATCGAATGTTATATACCTACTTCTATCATTCCATTAAAAAATTGAAATTAAATTTATAGCTAATCCAAGAATATTTAAAACACCAAGGAGGGTTTTATCATCCCGTCATTGAAATACAACTATATAGGTTTTCCCATCCAACAATGGCATATGAATTGTTTTCCCCAAGGTATACTTCTCCCATAATATTATTTATATGTGGAAAAATGATCTTTATGAGAAGTCATACGATAGGAGCATCTTGAATCAATCAATCAATGTTCATTAGACATAATTTTATATGAAGAAAGAAAATATTTATCACCTGAATTAGAATAATTCTCTGTGGTGGAACTGTATTATTTCTTTTGTTTCTACATTCATTCTGCACATGTCCCCTTTTACCATAGTTTCAACACTTCACCCTTATATCCTTCTTACCTAGATTCTTAAATCTTTGATTGGACATGTCATTAGACCCCTTCTAATCTCCCTTTAAAGATCCTCTTTCTTTAGATATTACTCTAACATGGAGAGCATCCTTTGAACTCTCTACAATGGATTTCTTCCCCAATTCTTTTGATAACAAAGTTGTAATAATATTTTCCATCTTTGGAGTATCTAAAAGGTTAGCACTAAAAGCTAGAATCATGTTCTCTCATGAATCAGACAAAGAATATTGAAGCATAATAAACTTATATTATTTATCTATCTTAACATCAATAGAAGATAACTAACTCCAAATTAAATTAAATACATTCAAATTCTTTGCTATCGAATCACCCTCCATCTTAAGAGAAAATAATTTTCTTTTCAAATATAACTTATTTACTATACTTTTTTCTTGGTAGATCTCATCTAATCATTTATATAATGTGTATAATGTAGGTTCATTAGCTACATTCATCAAATTAAAGTTTTAAATATAGAGTTGAATAGTCTCCCAAGCTTTCTTGCGTAACTTTTCCTAGATGTACAAACTAGCACCTAGTGGTCAACTTTCCTTTAATACAACATGCCAATGATTTTTCTCCTCTAAAAGATCTTCCACTTTTAGCTTCCATAGTTCATAACCTATTTCATTGAACTTCTAAATTTCCAAATGAGATAAGGATACATCCATGGATTCTACACAAAAATTCTACAAAATAAGATCAACTAGAACCCCCATTACAACTCAAAAAACCTTCACACTTCTACCCAAGAAGCAAAGTTGGCTAGGATCTAATACCAAATTTTAGAAATGAAAGTGAAAATATAAAATTGAAGTATGAATTTAACTATAAATATGATTTAATTACTGCATAAATAAATGGAGATCACAAGAAATTAAATCAACAACACAAAAAATATGGAACAAAAGCACAAAAGCATAACATAATGTTTACACAGAGAAGCCATTTCAGTAAAAATCCCCAAAAGAAGAGATGCCCAAATATAAATATCTTTAAGAATAAATATTATATATAATCATTCTTTTCTCCTCTTTAGTCTTTGCTTCTTCAATACCTACAAACATAGTTTTCACTCTAGCTCATAATATTACATTTCTACAACCATAAACCCTACTTTTAAAGAATTTTCACCCTCTAAATGAGATCTACAAGTTGTTTATCAGGCCCCAATTCCTCCCTTTGATAAATATGATCATTTATTATATACAAAAATATAGGTTTTAACCCCATTACTCATCGATTACACATGGACAACTAATTTTTCCTTATGGACACCTAATTTTTTATATTTTTACAAATCAGTTTAAGTATTCATGTGGAGGTGTTATAACTAGACAAAAAAATTAAAAGTTTTTGAAAGCCTAATGGAGAGTTGGACAGCCAATTAAACCAACTTAACCTTCAATATTGTCTTCTTTGTAAATAGTAACCCACTTTTGGTAAAAACTTGGTTACTAACTATTGCCACAATTTTTTTCATTCCTCTAAAACTATTTCCACCCCGAATATTTTTTCACTTTCGTTTTAAGCATTGTTTTTCTTAAAAAAAATTGAAACCGTGTCGAGTTTAGCTAAAGTTGGTACAACCCTATTTTTACTTAATGTTCTAAAAAGAAAAAGTTATGTCAAGAGTTTGTTTTCCTTAGTCGATCTTTTAATAGGTTGTCATAACCTCTTCAAAACCTGAAACAGTTCTTGCTACCTTGATTAACATTGATGAAGTAAAGATGGAGTTAAATTGTAAACAAATCTAACACAATTTCAAAGCTTTTAAAAGGTTTCAAAACCATTGTCGGTTCCTAACAGGGTTTTGACAACCCATTCTAATTTCGATAGAAAAAAGCTTCTTTTAAGTGGCAACATTTTATCAGTTTTGGAGCCCCTTTTTAGAGATCACCCAAGATTTCATAATTACCTAAGATTATGCCTTAGAGAAAGGCGAGTAAGCAGAAAATGACAAGGTTTTAGAACTAAACCTTGTCAGATTTCGAAAAGGTTCTCAAAACCTTGTCAAATTTTAACAAGGTTCTTAAAACCTTATCAAATTTCGACAAGGTTCTCAAAACATTGTCAGGACCCAACATTGGTTCCACATATTTCTCTTGAAACCGTCATCTTGTGTTTAAAGACTTCTAATAACATAAATAAATTAGAAATAATGCATTACAAAATGAACACCAAACGGAACCAAAAAACATTGAGTAATCAAAATTCATCACATTACAAGAAGTGATTGAACTTAGAAGCAAAAAATGGATATATTATATTATATTAAGAGAAATGAGTACAATATTTTCATGCACAGAGAGTGAGAATCAAGATGCAGATTCCCTCCACAACCTCCTGAATCCTCTCAATCTATGCAAAAGAGAACAAGTTTTCATAAAACTCTATATAATAAGGAAAAGTTTCCATCGCATTGCTCTCAAGTCCCACACACAAGTGAGTAACAACTTGTTTGATCTCTCCTTCTTGAGGGCAGTAGAAATAAAAATGACATCTCCAACCAAGCCTTATCATGGATATTCATTCAAACGTCCCAAGGTAGATTCAATACTGTCTATGTACACCAACCTCACCAGTCTTTCAATAGCTCTAACACCCCATTCAAATTTTCCAAAAGTTTGGATTATGTTATATATAAAATGCTCCAGGAGTGCATTGTTATGGACATGAACTTGCGTCAAGAAATTCTCCCCTATGATTCTCCTAATCACTCCTCCTTCAACATTATTCTTTATGAGGAAAACCTCCCTCAACTAGTCATCCACCAGTCGCTGCACAAAGTTGCACTCCACACCTTCGATGATGAGGAAATCATCTTTTGAGGTTGCATCACTCGAAGTGCTCAAAATTTTCAAAGAACGATTGAGATGTGAATGGAATACAACCCCTCTAAATATATAGAGCTAGAAGTTGGTTATTGTATCTGGGAGATAAGCCCAAAAAATATGTTCTCATTGAAAACTAGTGGGCAAGGATGTTGCCAAAATACCTTGAATTAAATTAGCATAATGAATGATGTGATGAAATTGCTAAATTTTCAGCTGGATAAAATTCAGCATTGGTGTAAAATATTTTAATTGAATCTTCTCGCACACATATGATCATGAGCGAATGTGTAATTAAATACATAGATTAAGAGTTGCAGGTTTTTCAAATGTACAGAGAGATAAGAGGCTTACACAAATGGAGTGGTGATATATTAGTTCATAAAACTCAAGTTGATATGTGTAATATAATCGTGATATTTCTAAAGAGAGTCATAAATACTTATAAAATTTCACTAAGAAAGAATTTTGGTAATAATTCATGAAACCCCCACTTTAAAGATGGCAGTTACAATAATTGAAAGGACTCAAGAAACACGAATCTATAAATATGTATTTCAAATATTTAAGGGTCTAAATTTTTTATCCTCGTTACACTTTGATGTAAGAGTGAGAATTGATGAAATCAAGGATCATTGGAAAATTTTCTCTTTTCTAAAGAATTTCATTATCTATGTGCATATGGAATCTAAATGTGATACTTAGTATTTACGAATAAGTTTGTGAGATTTGATAAATATTGGAATATTACTTCTCTTTGTAGATGTTATATTCTATTGTGTTACATTTTTTTTCTTTAGGATTGGGTGAAGTTGGAAGTCTGAATAGTCCATCCATCTATTGTTGTTATCTCAATCTTTAAGTTATAGTAGTAGTAATAGTTATCTTTCAAGTCTTGTTGCCTATACGTCCAAGTTAATATTTTAGAAAGTTTATTCCAATTGCATTTGTATCATGGATATGAATAAATGTTAGTTTTCCTTTACAACTTTCTAGTTAAAAGTATATGAATCATTTAAATTTCAAAAAATCTAAAAATTATATCTTACAAGGGAGTTGTACCTCAATCAAAATTCAGAGGAAGATCACCAATGAAATGGTGATCTCTCTAATTGTTCATTGCTTATTTATCTTTATTTTGGGAATAATAGAGTCGTATTGAGTTAATCTTTAAAAATATGAATCTATCAACCAACATATTTTTGGTGACTTGGTTGGGGAAATGAGAGGAGAATTCAAAAAGATTGCCTTATTATGAAAATATATGGTGCTATGGTGTAGTGGCACCTTGGGCATGTTAGTTCTAGGAATGCATGTTATGTGTTTAAGCTAGTTTTTTGAGTGTTTGATCATAAATAATTGTAATAAGGTTGAAATAAGACCTATTTGGCATGTTAGAGTCATGTAGGGTAAGTTGTTAGGCGTTGGGTAGAGTTTGGTGAAAGTTACAAAAGTTGCTTTTGAAACTTGGTATTTTTGCATGTTGTTAGAAGATGAACGGTAACTTCTTGAAATATTGATTGTAACTGATGTTTAAGATCTTTCATGTTGGTTTTTTGAGACTCAAAGACCTGCAGGCAGGATTGATGTATCTTGGCAAAGACAAAAAGTGAAGGAGAAGCTCTATTTTCTGATTTTTTATGTAATTTTCTGAGTTTTTTAATTCTATACAGACTTGTACTGCATAGTCATGAGTTGAGACCAATTTGAAAGTCTTATAAAGAGTCTTATATTTCATTTGGATCCTATGTGGCACATTTTCATTTAGAATCAAGCTTGTTTAAAGCATTTATTTCTCTACCGCTTGGAAACCCTCCATTTTAAGGGTTTTGTGGGCAAAATGTGAGTTCCATGCCATTCCACCGTTGTAAATTAGTTAGACTTGGTGGAATGGTAGTTTTAGGTGTTTTTTTGATGTTCAATAGGTTTAGGGAGCAGGGGATGGAGTTTCATGGTACTTTTGACAAATCCCTTTCCTAACATCCTTATGTGATAGGCTAGGTTGAGTAGTGAAATAGTGGGGCAGTAGATAGAAAGTATGTTTGGTTGCTAAAACATGGTAAATGTGACCCTATGTGACTAGTTAGAGGTGTTTATGAATTTTTTAGGAGATTGGAAGAAGAATTCTTAGTACTTGGTTTGTAAAAGTGGCCTTATTGGCCTAGCTCTAGGTGTAGCAAACCTGATTAGGGTGATTTGTTCCAAAACAACCTATGCTATCCTCAAGATATGTTAAATTTTAGCCTAATGGGTACTTGAAAAGGTCTCGATTTTAAAGTGAGACAATCTTTTCTAAAATATATGCTAGAAAAAAATGTTAAGGAGACCTAGAAGGAAAGGATAGCATGTTATTGAAAATTATTGTTGCAGGAGTCTTGGGACTAGAGTATTGATTGATTTGTGTTGTGTTGGGATTGGTGAAGCTTAATCCACCCTTTTCTTGCATCAGGTGGTATCAGATCTTAGGCTTTAGATCATTTGGGGAAAAGGAATTGAGTTTGAAGAAGATAAATTACAAGGTAAAGCATTCAAGATGCCTCCAAAAGGTGGTTCAATTGTTGCTAGGGAGATTAAGGCCCTAAGAGAGTCTCAAGAAGCTATGTTGGCCAGGATGGAAGCACTGGAAACCAAAGAAAGAAGAGGTAAGGGTACTTCACATGTGAGTGACCCTTAAGATGAGGAAGAGGGGGAGAGTGAGAACCCCGTACAAGGAACACGAGAGGAGTTGGATCTTGAAGAAAAGAAGTTTCTAAAGGTTCTCAAGGATGCAAAGGGAGAGGCTCATGAAGTGAAGATGGAACTACCTATGTATGGTGGTAAGATGGATGGTGAAGAGTTAATTGAGTGGATAGATGCCTTAGACAATTATTTTGAATACAAGGAGGTGGAAGAGGATAAGAAGGTCAAGTTTTCCAAAACCAAGTTGAAGGGATCAACATTGACATGGTGGAACTATATCTAAGAGGAGAGGACAAAGAAAGGTAAGTCAAAGATTGGATCATGGGATAGGATGGTGGCTAAGGTGAAAATTCAATTCCTTCCGGAAGATTATGAAATCCAAGTGTTTAAGAGGTTACAAAATTTAAAACAAAAATAATTGGATGTGGCAGCATATACTGAGGAGTTCCACAAGTTGACCATAAGGTTTGTACGCTTTGAGAATGAAAAGGAGAAAGTAGAAAGGTATTTAAATGGTTTGAGATCCAATATTCAAGATGAGATAAGCCTCACTACCCCTAGGACAGTAGAGGAATGTTTTCAAATGGCCACTAAGGCAAAGGAAAAGATAAGGAGGAGACAAGAAAAATAATCAAGAGGCAGAGGAAAAAGTTTTAGAGGTAGGGGAACCTTTAGTGGAAGAGGATCATCACAAAGAGAACAAGGAGAACAAGGTGGAGATCAGGAACCAAGTAGTGAAGGAAGGGGCAGTTTCAGAGGTAGAAGGCAAAATGGTAGAGGCGGGTTCAATGGACAAGGCAGAGGGTCCAATACCTTCTCAAGGAAGTTCTATAATTGCAACCAATTCAAACATCATGCATGGAAGTGCCCAGATAAACAAGGTACAAGTTCTCATGGAGGAGAGAGGAGGACTTAACTAGTGCATGAGGAGGACCAAGAAAGTGTCAATTCATCTTCCCTACATGCTGCTCCAAAAGTAGGAGAGTCCTTAATGATCAGGAGGACATTAATCAAGGTGCCAACCATTAAGGAACCCCCTCAAAGAAAGGCATTGTTTCGGATAACATGCAAATCTCAAGGAAAGGTATGTAAAGTGATAGTTGATTTTGGTTCAACTGATAATATAATGTCCTTAGAGATGGTAGAAAAACTTAAGATGAAAAGGATCCCTCATCCAACACCCTACAAGATCTCATGGCTTAGTAAGGGGCAGAAAGTGCTTGTAAATTAGCAGGTTTGGGTGGAGTTTAACATTGGTGCCTATAAAGACTAAATTCTATGTGATATTGTTCCTATGGATGTATGCCACCTACTCCTTGGAAGGCCTTGACAATTTGATAGGAAGGCCAAGCATGATGGGCACAAGAATGTGTATGTTATTGAGAAAGATGGAGTGTCATACACTCTCATACCTCTGCAAGAAGATGATGGTGTTTTTCATGAAGGACCAAGTGTGATGGTAGTCAAAGAGAAGGAGTTTCTAAAAGATTTGGAGGAGGAAGACATTGGTTATGCCATTATTGGTAAACCTATTTCTAATGCAGTAGCAGCATATAAAGAAGAGATACCTAAGGAGGTGCAAGCCTTGTTGGACAAATATGAAGACATAGGAGTAAAGGAGTTACCAAGTTCATTTCCTCCCATCTGGTATGTGAGCCACCATATTGACCTTATACCGGGTGCAAGTCTTCCTAACAAGGCAACATACAAGATGACACCTAAGAAAAATGAGGAGATCAGAAATTAGGTTCAAAATTTGTTGGACAAGGGGTTGATAAGGGTGAGCTTAAGCCCTTGTGGTGTGCCTACTGTATTGGCACCCAAAAAGGATGGAGATTGAAGGCTTTGCACAAACTCTAGAGCAATTAATAAGATCATAATTAGGTACATATTTCCTATACCCCAAATGGAGGACTTGATGGATAGTTTAGCAGGTGTAAGGTACTTCTCAAATATTGATTTAAAAAGTGGATACCATCAAATCAGAATAAGGGAAGGAGATGAGTGGAAGACCGCTTTTAAGACCAATGAAGGTTTATATGAATGGCTAGTGATGCCATTTGGGTTATCAAATGCCCCAAGTACATTCATAAGGCTGATGAATGATGTTCTAAAGAACTTCATAGGAAAATTTGTGGTGGTATACTTGGATGATATCCTTGTGTACAATAAAACAAAAGAGGATCATTTGAAGCACCTAGATAAGGTATTGAATAGGCTGAATGAGGAGAAATTAATGATCAATCTCAAGAAGTGTGAGTTTATGAAGAATGAACTTGTCTACCTTGGATTTGTGATTTCAGAGGGGAATTTAAAAATGGATCCCACAAAGGTAGAGGTCATACTCAGTTTTCTAACACCTACATCAGTTGCAGAAGTGAGGAGCTTCCATGGATTGGCTAGCTTCTATAGACAGTTCATCAAGAACTTTAGCCATATTTGTTCACCCATATTGGATACCATCAAAGGAGAGAAGAGGCATAAGTTTCAATGGACAACTGAGGCAATTAAAATCTTTGAGTACTTGAAGACAAGGGTGGAACAACAACCTATTCTCACACTCCCATACTTTGGCAAGGTATTCATAGTGGAATGTGATGCAAGCGGATCTACCATAGGTACATTTTTGAGTCAAGAGGGGAAACTGGTTGCCTTTTTCAATGAGAAACTTAATGATGCCAAAAGTAAGTATTCCAGATATGAGCTTGAGATTTATGCAATGGTACAATCACTCAAGAAATGGAGACATTATCTCTTACCAAATGATTTTGTGGTTTTTATAGATAATCATGCCTTGAGCTTTTTGAATACCCAAGACAAGTTGAATCATAGGCACATGAAGTGGATGGAGTATTTGTAGGCCTACACATTTACAATTAAGCATAAGAAAGGGCAGGAAAATAAGGTTGTTGATGCCTTCAGTAGGATTTCTATGATGGTGCACGAGGTACAACTCCAAAGTGTGAGGATAGATGCACTAAAAGGTATGTATCATGATGATGATGACTTCAAGGATGCATTTGTTATTTGCAGTCAATTTCAAGATGTTTTTCACACTGAATACTTTGATTTTGTGTTACAAGATGTTTTTCTATTCAAAGGGGCTTAGTTGTGTGTGCCTAAGTGTTCTATGAGGGCAAATTTGATAAGGGAGAAGCATTGTGGTAGTTTAAGTGGGCACTTTGGGTTGGATAAAACTTTAGAGCAGGTTAAGAGGTTCTATTACTGGCCAACCTGGATGCATGTGGATGTTAAGAAGTTTGTAGAGAGTTTTGGAATATGTCAAAGAGCCAAAGGATCAAGTTCTAATGCAGGACTCTACCATCCATTGCCTATACCTAACCGTCCATGGGATTCAATCAACATGGACTTTGTTTTGGGTCTGCCTAAGACACAAAGAGGGTATGATAGTGTTTATGTTATTGTTGATAGGTTTAGTAAGATGACCCGTTTCATTGCATGCAGGAGTACAAATGATACATCTCACATAGCTAGTTTGTTTTTCAAGGAGATTGTAAGGATCCATGGAATTCCACTGACCATTGTGTCTGATAGAGATTCCAAATTCATAGGTCACTTTTGGAGGACCTTGTGGAAAAGATAGGAACAAATCTGCAATTCAGTTCATCCTACCATCCACAAACGGATGGGAAAGTTGAGGTTATAAATAGGTCACTTGGGAACTTATTAAGATGTCTTACCAAAGAACATGGTTAGTCATGGGATCTCATACTTCCTCAAGCAGAATATGCATACAATGATTCCATCAACCAGAGCATAGGAAGGAGTCCATTTGAAGTAGTATATGGGATGAGTCCAAGAGGTGTATATGAGTTGAGAGATCTTAAGGGAATGGGGAAAAGGAGTGCAAATGGAGAAGATTTTTTTGTAGCTATGAAGGACATACATGAGCAAGTCAAGGAGACTCTGAAAAAAGTGTGTGGAGAAGTACAAGGAGAAGGCGGATTTGAAGAAGGATGTCTCGTTCAAAGTAGGGGACTTGGTGCTTGCACACCTAAGGAAAGAAAGGCTACCCAAGGGTAAATACACCAAGCTGATGATGAAAAAGATTGGACCTTGCAAGGTGGTCCACAAGTATGGACAAAATTCTTATGAGATAGAAATCCCTCCTAGAGTGCCTATCTCACCTATTTTAAATATTGTTGATCTTTATCCTTTTAAGAGTATTGTAGTTGTAGGTGAAGAAGTAGATGCTACAGGAGTTGAAGATGATGAGTGGGTTAAAGACCTACCACCTAGCCAACCAATGAAGCTTGAAGCCATATTGGATACAAGAGAGGCCAAGAGAACTAGACACAAAGTGTACAATGAATACTTGGTTAAGTGGCATGGCTTACCAAATGAGGATGCTACTTGGATTTCAGAGGAGGATTTTAAGAAGCATGGAGTCTTTGTTCATGAGCTCATTTCTTCAGGAGAATGAAATATTTTCACCCCGGTTGTATGGTGCAAGGGCACCTTAGGCATGTTAGTTCTAGGAATGCATGTTAGATGTTTAAGCTATTTTTTTGAGTTTTTGATCATAAATAATTGTAATAAGGTTGAAATAAGACATATTTGGCATGTTAGGGTCATGTAGGGTCAGTTGTCAGGCGTTGGGTAGAGTTTGGTGAAAGTTGCAAAAGTTGCTTTTGCAGCTTGGCATTTTTGCATGTTGTTAGAAGATGAATAGTCACTTCTTGAAATATTGATTTTAATTGATGTTTAGGATCTTTCATGTTGTGTTTTTGAGCCTCATAGACCTGGAGGCGGGATTGATGTATCTTAGGAAAGACAAAAAGTGAAGGAGAAGCTCTATTTTTTTAATTTTTGTGCAATTTTTTGAGTTTTTTCATTCTGTACGAACCCGTACTGCATAGTCATGAGTTGAGACCAGTTGGAAAGTATTCTTCAGAGTCTTCTTTCATTTATATCCTATGTGGTGCATTTTCATTTAGAATCAAGCTTGTTTGAAGCATTTCTTTCTCTATCACTTGGAAACCCTTCATTTTAAGGGTTTTGTGGGCAAAATGTGAGTTTCAAGCCATTCCACCATTGTAAATTAGTTAGACTTGATGGAATGGTATTTTTAGGTGTTGTTTTGATGTTCAATAGGTTTAGGGAGCAAGGGATGGAGTTTCATGGTGTTTTTGACAAAGCCCTAGCTTAACATCCTCATGTGTTAGGCTAAGTTGAGTAGTGAGATAGTGGGACAACAGATAGAAAGTATGTTTGGTTGCTAAAACCTATTAAATGTGACCCTATGTGACTGGTTAGAGGTGTTGATGAAGTGTTTAGGAGATTGGAAGAAGGATTCTTAGGGTGATTTGTTCCAAAACAACCTATGCTATTCTTAAGATATGTTGAATTTTAGCCTAATGGGTACTTGAAAAGGTTTGGCTTTCAAAGTGAGACAACCTTCTCCAAAAGATATGCTAGAAAACACTGTTTAGGAGACCTAGAAGGAAAGGATAGCATGTTATTGAAAATCACTATTGCAGGAGTCTTGGGACTAGAGTATTGATTGATTTATGTTGTGTTGGGATTGGTGAAGCTTAATCCACCCCTATCTTGCATCATGCTACCACATGATAATGTATTTCTTGTGGTACAACCAGATCTTGATTGGGTCCATGTAGAACAAGAAGATATCATCTCCCAATGGAATTCTTTATCCCAGAATATACCAGAGGAGAAAGAGATAAAAATTACCTCCCCTTAGATGGAGGTTGGTGACTGCATTTTGATATTCACCTTTAAAAATATCCTTGGTAGGAATAATTCCAACTTACATGATGGATTTAGCTTCACCTCAGCCATGGAGAACTCATTTTGGGCCTCTGGATTTACCATAGTACACAGCCATGCTCATGAGATGAAGAATTATTTTTCTAAATTTTACTAGGGAAAATGCACAAGACTTGAAAAATAGCATTCAAGCATGTACGGTCACATGTTGAGTTATAGGCGTTTCTGAAGAAGATGTATGTGTGCGGTTATTTTTCCAATCTCTTGTTGGGAAATAAACATGTTGGTTTCAATATTTGGAAGGTGGATGCATTATAAATTTGGATGTACCGAGAGATAGTTCCTTGTAAGATTCAAACTAGTTGTGAATATGGGCGCTCTGTTATCTTACTTTTTCATAATATAAAAGGAAGAGCATGAATGTATGAGAGACTTCATCGACCAATTTAATCGACTTCTGAAATGGATTCCTCATGCTAACAAGCCTAGTCAACCAAATTTATTGACCATTTTTATTGTAGTGCTACACCTAGAAGTCCAATTCCATTTGAAGTGAAATAAGGTATATGATTTTGAGGTTGCTAAACAAGAAGCCATCAAAATAGAGGATGATTTGTTTCTATCTAGATATTTCAGCTAAATTCAAATTAAGACATTGTTAAATGAGCATTTTTTTGAAAGACTATCATGGGCGATCAAGAAAAGTAAAATTTCTACCATGTATAGATGAATACTCTAATCTCACCCTCTTGTGTCAAGAAAATCATTCAACTGGATCTAGTGTTGGAGAGGAGAATGAAATGCATAGCAGATATTATGAAGAGGAGTAAGAGGATTCTAATAGTTCAATTGATGAAGAAGATTGTGCTTCTCCCATGACATCTAAATACATATCAGTATCCTTTGTTTTAGTAGGTAGAGTTGCGCCTAAGCAATCATTCGATCATATAATCTAGATTTCCTCTGCAAACCTAGAGTTTGAAACATTTACCTTTGAATATTTTGATGGATCAGCAAGGAGAATTATAGAAGCATGATGTGCTCATGAGCAATCAAAAAAATTTGAAAATGAAAATTATGTAAATTGGTCAAGAAAATTTAATGCATTATTCTTTTCAATGAGTTCTTGTGGAGCTTTTGAAGTCGGGGATAATCCTTTGTTTGAAATTTATGATTTTGAATCAGATGACCTAAGTGCACCTAAGCCTACTTCTCATAATGATATTATTGATATATGGTTTTGTACACCATTGCATAAATTGATTTATTATAATGTAATTAAATAATTATTTAGTTGCGATGCACCTTGGTGGTGTGGATAATCACACTAGATAATTATTTGGTGTCCACATGTGATGTTGTATTGTAACATTGTATTATTATTATTTGTGTGGGGGACATGTGATAAGAATTTAATATTGGGGAAATATTAGATAAAGTGATGTCTTAGTGCCCAATATTAAATAAGGGGTTAGTGGTTTTGTATTCACATGGTTTTGTGGTACATGGTTTCACCTTACCACTAGTTGTATTTTGTGTGAGCTTGAGTCTATAAAAGCAAACACATATGTAGTGGCTAGGTTGGCTGAGTGGTTTGGATGTCATTATTGAGTCTTGATCATGTGGAGTGCATTTGTGAAGCATGGCATGGGATGTGTGGATTCATGCTTGGACACATGGGAATGCATTGGAGGGCTTGATGCTTCAGAGGTATTCATTGCAACTCTTATATTGCTTTATTACTGAATAATATGGTGGAGTATGGATGCTTTTGGAGGTTGGGTTTTTCCCTCTTGAGGGTTTTCCCAAGGTATATCTTGTGTTACCTTGTGGCTTGTCTATTTGATCTATGTATTTTGGCAACTTGTATGCATGTTTATCTCTCATGGGTTATGTAGTAAATGAATTAAGATCATTGGTTGAATGCAATATTTCCTAACATATATATGATGCTTGGTGATGTAGGCTTCATAATTAAGAAAATTAATGAAGAAATTGAGGGAGAAATTGAACCATGGAGCAAAAAAATAATGGATGCAAAGAACTTATTTCTTCTACAAATAACCTTTCTCATATTCCAGGTCAAGGTTTGGGAATCCCTAATAGTATTTTTTATGCAAAGTCATCCTATCTTCCTTGAAATAAATAAAATAAATTGACAATCCAGTGAAGGAGGATATGAGTGTTGAGATAACCACTACAAAGCTTATGGAGACTATCTCAGTTAGTATTGAGTTCACATTCGCTAAGGGTAATAGTGAGGTCAATATTTTTTAGTGACCTATCCCATACTCATATTAGGTTTAATGACCTCCATAGATTAAACTTAATTAACTTCAAAAATAACACATCATCAACATATAAAAATGGCATGTGTCCAATGAACAAGAAAAGATAAGGAATTATATTGATTAAAAAAGTTTGGAGTACATGTGTCGAGTTACATGGAAAAACATATGGGAGTATTTCCCTTACAATAGACCACTTGGTCAATAGAAAGGTTATACAATATACAAAAACTTGGACTTTCCTGACAAGATTCTTTGAACTCCTTTGAACACTTTAAGGGCAAGAACATTGTTGGAGCACGTTTCCACCCTACCACGAAGTGAATCACTTCCCAAGAATTCTTCCTGAAAGAAGAATATCTGACCTAGTACGAAGAAGACTAGCAAACCAAAACTGGTTGGATTAATGGAATTGCAAGTGACAACTACAACTAAGATGTCAAGAATGCCACACATATCCATGGTACTTACTGAAGTTCACTTATCAGACACATAAGTTAACAAGCAAAACATCTTCAAATTTCATCAAGCACCATCTTTGCACATTAAATGAATGTTATGTCATCATTTTCATGAAATGATCACATGCACATACAGATAGATTGATTTCATCCTTCACTATTTATGGGTATATAGAGAATTCAGCAATAAAAGAATATGCAATAAATAAATAAAGAAGGTGTATCACATGTATGTATTTATGGGTACATATATTTATATATAAATATGTGTACAAATTCTTATAAAATCAAGTACTCATATGATCTATTATGGTATTGTTGATTTAAGAATGCAACCATGCATACATATCCACTTTCACACACATCATGGTATTGAGAGAAGTTTGCACATAACCTTCAACATTATACATTAACAATTAGATAGCAACATCTATCAATTATCAATAATTAATTGTGCAATTGGTTGAACTTATCATCTTTCCTCAATTAAAGACTTTCAGACTCCAATAAATGTTCAAGCCAACATGCACTTCCTTTGGACAACTATTGAAAAACATATGTTGAATACCTCGTTAATAGTTATCATTTCACACATAGAGCTAAAGAATTAGTATATTTATATGAGATCTTTTAAGCCTTTTTAAGAATTATATTCTTATTTTAGCTTAATAAGTATAATTGCTTACAAGAAGCCTTCCATAATTAAATTCCTTTTGACCCATACTAGTGGATCGGTTTCCTTGTTTGAATTGACTACGCTAACAACCAAACTCATTCTTCTGCTAGAAGTTCTGTTTAGCGTTGATGAACCTTGAGTTATGTTTTAGTTGTTAGTCATTGTTTGTATCATACATGCAAACATTAGAGCTTACATAGGCAGGCAAACAGCTTATCATAATGCCTCTAAATAATGCGGTTTCATGGATTACTGCCGTACAAGGTATGAATAGAATATTTTGAAACCTCCAAGAAAAATGCAATAGGTATAAAGCCAAGTTCACAATCCACTCTTCCATCTGAAGACCTTGCTCATGACTTACACGCATTAAGAAGGAGATTTGAACCACGTACAGGCATCTCTCAAGCATGAAACATAAGGATATTTTTGGTAGATGGTGCAGTTACAATGCTCCAGTAGACTCACAGGGAGAGTGTGGAGGCACAACAAGGCATAAGAATTATTTACCATGCTGTTGTTTCGTTATTAAGATGTGATCTCATGGAATGTTGGTTTTGCACGATACTTATCCAAACTGGCTTGATGAAAAGAACCTAAGCATAAAAGACCTCAGAAGTCCGAATATGCATGCAAGTAGTGGAAATCAATATCCAAAAAAAGAAGTAACAACCGAGGTTTCAAAATCACTTCATGCAAAATGAAAACCTTGGAAGCATTGGATTCGAGTGATTTCAAGAGCATGTATCTCAAGTAGAAAAATGAGCATTCGAGGGTCTTGTGGATTACCGAAGCTTTGATGCACCCTCGCTCGTTATGTACGCATCAACTTCAAGACAATATACTATCACCGTGAGGTAGAATTGGGGCAGAGTATAGTTCTTAAGCCCCTCCTTCACATTTCCCCGTTGGTTTTACAATTGAGGGTGAATATCCACTGTAGGAACTACTACTCCCAATATCAGGAATAATATTCAAATTTAATTTTACCTTTTTCCAAACATTAAATGATTGATTAGGTGGTCTGAGACAACGCGTTGGACCAAGTCAGCTTGGAGCATGATAAAAAGAGAGCATGACGTTTTCCTACTGCCAGTGGACCTTTCATCATGCGTAAGTACATGCCAGCCTCCGAGGAAATGTGTTCGGTTAGCAATTAGAGCCTCTGGCGAGTTGTAGGCCATGGAAGACTACAAAAGGACAAAACGTGAGGTAGAGACGGTTCTGAAAGAATGAGTCATGCATTCAGGGCTCACGTCGCTAGATGGAGATTACCATACAAACTAGCGGCTCGAATTCGAATTCCTATTGCTCATTTGATGTTGGGCAGAGTATGTATCTTCATGAGGGGCTCATACATGGAGTTTGGGAGTAAATCGATTATAGAAAAAGCTCTGAATGGGTTCGCTACTTAGAAAAACTTAAGGAATAATCGAGCAAATGCGTTAGCAGCCTGAGCTTGGAGTGAAGATCTCAGTGGAAATGCGGGGATCTGATGATGACTCAAGTCATGAAATATCTTGTCCGGCTTTCATATCATAAGCTGAGTGTGATGTGAGAAGGAATTATCCTTTCAAAAAAAAATACATATAAAACTAAAAGAGAATGATATAGCAGGCACCAAGATTTCCAACCTTCTCTATTGTCGATAAAGAAGTGAAGCCCAAAACGATTTCTATCCTCTAGGTCAATCTTGATACATTGTTGTCCATTGATCTTGGCAGCGTACGACCCATCAAGATTATTCTCCACTCATCATTTTTATTAATGGAGAAATTAGACATGCATCCCATATACCCATTTCGTGAGAACAAGATTATTTGATATACAGGTCCGTCTAAAAGAAAATGTTAATCTAAGAATGTTTGAAAATCCTACAGTACAATAAATGAGGCAGATCAAGGTATACAAATGTAACTACAAGCTATAAATCAGAGGTGGGTAACACCCAACATAAATCCCACGCTGTGTGTGTTCTAGCCCGATCGCCCAAGTAAAATCTTAAAACTGTGGTTGAACATTCTTTTATGCATGATTGGAAAGGTACGACTGAGCATGTAAGTAATATCCTTAGGAAATCAGTCATAGCAGACATAGCATGGAGAGAGAAATATCACAAGAAACGTCCAATTTCAAAAAGATAGAATTTGGAATGTAAACCTTTTCAAGGGATTCAATAAGAAAGCAAGAGATGCAAGATTCTAAATAAGACACCCATATATTGCATACTTATCTGATAAAGATCCTTATTCAGATTTTAGTGGGCACTGGAGTGACAGTTTCATCACTGCGAGCAACCCCTTTCTTCTTTTTAGGTTTATTTTTTAAAAGCCAGAGCTTCCTCCTTTTTTCCTTGATGTAGGTATATCGCTGAACTCCTAAGAAGTGAAGAAGGCAGACTATTCTAGGGAGCATTGGAAGGTTCTATGAGGATTCCCACTTAAAGATATTGGCGAGCTCCATTTCAAGGAGATGGCAGTTCAAGCCATTATTTTCCACCTATCACACAATACGGCATCCTTTAGGTTTTATTAGTAAACTTCAGATCTGTTACACATGCAAATCCGTTTCAGAATTAAAGAGCACTTTGTCAAGCATTTCACTTAATAATTAGTTCTTTATTTATTTATCTATTTGTTCTCCTTATTATTTCGAACATTTTATAGTTTCAACAACTATACATATTTATAATTATATTATCATTTCTATTTGATTGAAAACGTTCAAAGATAAAGTTAATACGATCTAACTTTTGAAATCATTAACCACAAACTTAACATTTAAACTATTTATGCAGAAATTTAATTGTCAAGCTTAAGAAAGAAAACAAGATGAGACATCAAGTGCATACATTTCCTATTCCAATCAATGAGGAGATCATTCAAGAGACTACGTCATTTGAAGTAACACATGGAAATATGGCTGGTGACATACAAAGTTATATCTAGGGAGTCATAGAAATATATGACGAGAAGTGGTTGTTTGGTGATAAGGTTTTGCATCTAGAGATTCCTCATACATAGTGAGTCTTCTTTTGGGTCGCACACTATTCCTAAGTTTGCAAGTGCTACATGGGTATGCATCCATTTTTCGCAGTGGATTTTACTTCTCTTATTTTGTTAATGGTTTTGCGTAAACAGTCTTGAGCATCCTTGAAGGTAGGGTTCCCTTGCCCTATACATACTTAGGAAATTTTATTGTGTTGTTAGTTTAGGCCCCTTTATGTTTTGTCCCATTTTTGTCTTGTTTTAGATCCTTCATCCAATGATTCTAACTTTATGCCTAATGGATTTTAAGCACTAGTCTACATTTAGGTTTTTGTGTACCTTGCTTTGTCGTTTATAGTCCTCATCCCCAATCAAAGCTAATTATCGCCATGGTTTTTATCATTCCCCTGAAACTATGTCCATCCTGAATAAATTTTCACTTTGATTTTGAGCATCATTTTTCTTAAAGGTTTTTGAAACCATGTCGGGTTTCACTAAAGTTACCACAATCCTATTTTTACCCAATGTTCTAAAAAGAAAAAGTTATGTCAAGAGCCTATTTTCCTTGGTCGGTATTTAGTAGGTTCTCATAACGTTGTCAAAACCTGAAATGATTCTCACAACCTTGATTAACACCAATAAAGTAAAGATGGAGTTAAATTGCAAACAAATCTAACACAGTTTTAGAGCTTAAATTAAAAGATTTCAAAATTATTGTCGATTAAGGATAGGGTTTCGACAACCCATTCTAATTCAAACAAAATAAAGCTTCTTTAAATTGGCAACATTTTATTAGTTTTGCAATCCCTTTTCAGATATCGCCATGGCTTTCAGAATTCCCTAATATTATGCCTTAGAGAAAGGCAAGTAAGCAGATAATGACAAGGTTTTCTAAACCTTATTGAATTATAATGAGGTTCTCAAAACCTCATCGAGACCAGATGTTAGTTCCACATATTGCTCTTGAAACCACTATCTTGTGTTTGAAGACTTCTACTGAGCTAAAGAAAGTAGTACAAAAAATGGAAATAATTCATTACAAAATGAACAACAAACAAAACCCAAAATTATTGAGTAATCAAAATTCATCATATTATAGGAAGTGGTTGAACTAAGAAGCAAAAAATAGATATATTATATTATATCAAGAGAAACGAGTACAATCTTTTCACACACAAAGAGTGAAAATTAGGATGTGGATTCCCTCCACAACCTCTTAAATCTTGTCAGTTTTTGTAGGAGAGAACAAGTTTTCATAAAACTCTACATAATAAGCAAAAGTTTCCATCACATTCTTCTCGAGCCCCATGCGCAAGAGAGTAACAACTTGTTTGATCTCTTCCTTCCTAAGGGTAGTAGCAATGCAAATAGTGTCTCCAACCAGGCCTTCTTGTGGATATTCATTCAAACTTCCCAAGGTAGATTCAACACCGGTTATGTATGCTAGCCTCACCAATCTTTCAATGACTCTAACACCCCATTCGAATTATGTTATATATAAAATGCTCCAAGAGTGCAGAGTTATCAACATGAACTTGCACCAATAAATTCTCCCCTATGATTCTCCTCATAACTCCTTCTTCTACATCATTCCTTATGAGTAAAACCTCCCTCAACTAGTTAGCCACTAGTCATTGCACAGAGCTACACTCCACACCTTTGATGATGAGGAAATCGCCTTTTGAGGTTGCATCACTCAAAGTGCTTGAAATTTTGAGAGAAAGATTGAGATGTGAAGAATGGAATACAACCCCTCTGAATATATAGAGGTAGAAGCTGATTATTGTATCTGAGATAAGCCAAGAAAAGATGTTCTCATTGGAAAATAGTGGGCAAGGATGTTGCCAAAATGCCTTGAATTAAATTAGCACAGTGAATGCTAAGTTGAAATTACTAGATTTCTGGTTGGATAAACTTTGGAATTGGTGGAAAATCTTTTAACTAAATCTTCTTGCATACATATGATCACAAGCAAATGTGTAATTAAATACATAGATTAAGAGTTGCAGATTTTTTAGATGTACAAAGAGCCACGAGGCTTACACAGATGGAGTGGTGACATATTAGCTCATCAAACTCAAGTTCATATGTGTAATATAATCATGATGTTTCTAAATAGAGTCATAAATACTTATAGATTTTTGCTAAGAAAAATTTTTGGTAATAATTCATGAAACTCCCACTTTAAAGATGGCAATTACAATAAATGAAAGGGCTTGAGAAATGAGAATCCATAAATATGTATTTGTATGGACATTTGATGGTCCAAATTTTTGTATCCCTGTCACACTTTAATGTAAGACTTAGAAGAATCGATCAAATCAAGGATCATTGGTAATTTTTCTCTTTTCTAAAGAATTTCATTGTCTGTGTGCTTATGAAACCTAAATGTTATACTTAGTATTTATGAATAAGTTTGTGAGCTTTCATAAATATTGGAATATTACTTCTCTTTGTAGATTCTATATTTTATTATGTTACATTCATTTTCTTTAGGATTGGGTGAAGTTGGAAGTTTGAATAGTCTGTCCATCTATTGTTATCTGAATCTTTGAGTTGTAGTAGTAGTAACAATTATCTTTCAAGTCTTGTTACCTATACGTTTGATTTAATTTTTTAGAAAGTTTATTCCAATTGCATTTGTATCATGGCTATGAACAAATTTTAGTTTTCCTTTACTACTTTCTGGTTAAAAGTATGCACATCATTTAAATTTCAAAAAATCCAAAAATTATATCTTACGAGGGAGTTGTACCTCAATCAAAATTCAAAGGAAGATTACCAATGAAATGGTGATCTCTCCAACTGTTCATTTCTTATTTGTCTTTATTTTGGGCATTAGAAATTCATATTGAGTTAATCTTTAAAAAGACAAATCTATCAACCAACAGTAACTCCTGGTAAAAAATTAATTACTCTACCAGTAAAACCTTAATGGAAAAAAATAGTTACTATTGATGGTGAATCCCTAATACCATATAAAATATTTACAAAAAATGTTAGGAGTAATTAAATACATATGATTTAAAAGGTTGACAACTTAACCCAAACAAATATTTTGATTATTTGGATCTCCATTTTTATGACGGTCTCTAATAGAGTTTTATTAATTATGGTTGCTTATATTTTTAGTTTATGTATTTAGATGAAAGGAGAAACAACTATAAGTGCAATCATAGTAAATTAAGTGTTTTTAGAATTTTCAAATGTTGTGTGTGTTAACTATACATTTTCATACATTGTAACTAATTTTCATGGTATTAATATAAAAAACAAGGTTGTTTTTCTCAAGCATGAATCCTATACTCAAACCTTTGTTCCTTATAATAGAAAGGATTTATGACATTGCCAAATATAAATTTGGGTACCCATAAGAATCCCAAGCACACTAGTAGCTTGATGTTTACAAGCAATCCCATGTTCTTAGTTTTCTATGACTAATTTTCTCATGTTGTCAAGTTATTTATGGTTTCAATTTTCTAAATACATAGGTCAACCCTCTAGCTTGGATAGTAGTTGTCCTTTTTTTTTTGGTATCATAAATTTTTATGTTTATATTTATTTGATACATAATATACCTTCCCATAGTTTCAAATGCTCTATTTTAACATAAAAGAAAGGGAAAAACATGACATTGTTTAGAGAAAAACTAATAATTACCCTCATAACTCATTAACATGCTTTAAATATTTAAAATTGATGTGATGTTATATTTTTTTTAATATTATATATAAAGGAATCAGCAAAATGAGGATTACAATGTTTTTACATATCAAGTGTGTTATTGTTCACCAACAATATAGGAGTATATTTCTTTCCAGTTTACAACAAATTACAAGCATGTACGATGATTCTCCATGAATACTTACATCATGATTACAAAATTACAACATATACTTGGGATTACTTACATCATAAATATAAAATGTAACAGTGAGCTATGCTAAAGATATAATGCATAGTAGTCCAAATCTTCAAAAAAAATAAAAAATTACCAACTACTGAACCTACTATTCCTTGTTGTAAATTTCATATTAACAAGAGTCTCTACTGCTTATTGCTCAGCCATTATATTTCTCTCCTCCATGGAGTTACTATTATGTGCCCCTTCCTCTTTGTTCTTTGCACCTTCTTTAAGCTCTTCTTGAAACTCATATAGTGCCTTTAAGAAGATCTCAACCCCTAGGTGATCATCCTTCTAGGTATGTCCATACCTTGCCTCTTGTATATCAATGTCAACTATTCCCTTCTCAAGGAATTTCCAGAATTTATCCTTTGAAATCTTGATGGTTATGTACACATGCATGACAACATTATACACTATGAGTCTCTTCCAAGACTCAATAAGCACCCTCTTGTATGCCTTAAACTTGTCTTCATTTTGAGATTTCTAGATAATCCACAAGATTTTGGTGGATAGACACAACCAAAATAGAGAGAGATCCTTATTCATTTTATTGTTAATTCCAAGTAATATTTCTGCAGGATTGGGCTTGTCATTATTCCCCCAAATATTTTGATCATTGCAAAAGAGCTTCCAAATTTCTTTCACATACATGCAATCAAAAAATATGTGTTTGACCGATTCAGGTGCCCTGCATAAATTACAGATATCAATGTCATTGTGTTCAATTTTAAATGGTAGCCTTTGAAGTAGCAACAACCACCTAAAGCAAGCTTTTTTTGGTTTCAATTCTTTAAAAAAAAATTAACCATTGATTTCTATTTAGATTGGTACCCCATATTTTATTAGCATGTTCAAATATATCAGTTTGTTCAGTTAGAAAGCAATAGATTGTTTTAGCATTTACTTTCAATAAGGATTTCTTGTCCTACCACTAAAATTCTTGGTACATTGAAGGTTGTCAGTTTTAACTTCAACGGGGAAATGGATGTTTTTGCAAGCTTATTTCAACATAGTGTATGTTCTCCAGTTACTTTGAGGGAGATTAAATTCTGAACTTAGTTCATTCCAACCCCTCAAGTTACCATTCATTAGAATATCATTGAATCATTTGATCCCCTTTGATGTTATATTTTTAATCTCCATGACTAACTATTATTGATGAAGCTAAAGTATTTTTAAAAGGAAATGTGCCATATAGGATCGAGAACATGGAAAGCCTTGTAGGCGATAATGTGGGTGATTTTAGCGTTATTTTTTTAATAACCCCGATTGTAAGGCACTTACTCCAATATCAAGACAAGGGGGTTGGACTATTCCAAACAAAGGAAGCAACCTATGCTTGATTCCTCTACACTTTGAGCCTTCCCTAGCATATGAGGGTGTTCCCAATAATATTTAAAAGATAACACATGTACAAATAAACTAAAATTGAACCTACTCATAAAGATACCCCTAAAACTAACCTTGACAATATTTCTTTAAGGAGATTTATTTCTCATACAAGTCACATATCTCTATTTATAGAAATTGAGTTATATGATCAGATACAACAAAAGATGGAAAATTGGTCAATAATTCCTATAGATATATTCACTTGTGGTTATTACACATTATTAACCTAGGAAAGAGATATTTTACATAAATCCTATAATGATTTTCATCAACTATATGATTATTAATGGTTTTACAAAGGTTTATTGTAGGAGTTGAGAAAATACAACACCACAAACCCCGAAGATCACCTGCATGAAAATAACCTGTCACAAAAGAAGAGATGGAGACAAACAAGCAAGGGTTCTCTGAAAACTGAAAATGTATATATCAGAGAGAATGAGAGAATGAATTGATATGAAATACAATGGGATCAATCCTTATAAAAAGGAGATCATGCAAACCCTAATAAAACCCTAATAGAAGCCCTAATAGGATAACATTTAATAATTAATATAATTATTAAATGTCACTTTATGCAAACTAATGTGAAATCTTAAGAAGGGAATAAAGGTAACTTAATCAACATAATTAAGTTAAGACCTTTACTCTAACACCCCCCCTTAAGATGAGCAACAGTGCAGCTACAAACAAATGCAGAAAAGCAAAGGTAACTACAATGCAAGAAGACAAACATGGGTCTCGGCAACTAGGCCAGATTAGGTACCCAAATACAACCAAATCTCTGTAAAATGGAGAAATAAAGAAAACCTCATGGGAAAAAGCTCTACTCCAAAAAGAGAAGAAGAAAGCCAAGAAGAGACATCACTGAAGCAGAAGAAGCTGCAAACAACTGTCGAAAGATGACTGCTATGGTGCTGAAGAACCTCCGCTGAAGATAGGATGATCAGAAACAAGAAGACAATAATCTGCATAAGTGCCCATACGACACTACTCGAATCAGATGGCAAACAAAGGCAAACACTTGGAACGAAGATACAAATGGCACAAGAACCAATAGTCTGAAACACTGATCAACTAAAAATGGAAGATTCCTTCCAAGGCGAAACCAAGGAAGAATTAGCACGAACAATATAATAACCCCCCCATAATGTTGAACTAGGAGAACCTGACAGATCCACTGAAATGATGTGAAACACCCTGTAGTGCATGAAGGAGAAGAAACATCTGGAAGTGCACAAGATAGCACCTGCAACTGAAAAAGTGGTGTGCAAAACAAAGCACACATGCATGAGGCTGGAATCATATGGATCCATGGTCGTCGTGGAGGGACACTCACCGGACAAATGTGTGATGGCAAACAAAGGCAAACTACACAACCCCCCATGGTATGGATTCATTGTCGTCGTGGAGGGATACTCACCGAGCAAAGATGTGATGGCAAAACAAAGGCAAACTACACAACCCCTCATGGCACTTTATAATATCAGTGCGAGTACAAAATATGGCACAACCGTATGTGCAAAATCCCAAAAGATGCATGTACAATAGTGTGGCACTTTATCTCAGTGTGTTTACATAAAATATAGCTTACAAATGATGCTCAAAATGTCCTCAAAGGACAAGATGCTGGAAATACAAGAAGAACAGCCAAAAAATGAAGCATCCCATGCAAACAAAAAAATTTCAAGAGCAAATATGTCCAGGTAATCCACCAGAGTGTGAAAACACAAATAACTGAATAAAAGATACCTGGAGTGAAATCTAGAAAAATGGCATGGATGAAACTGAAGAGTTCTGAAATACGGTTCCAACGCTGCTGAGATTGTGAAAAATGGAGAAACTGATCAAAAGTTATGAGCTTGAGACTGAAAATAGCCCCTTTGTCTTCAACTGGCAGGCAGGCGACGGCCGTACGGTCGTATTGCAAAAAAATTTTGCCTCAGATTTTGACTTTGTCCAAAATGGACGAATGGACAGTTGATTTAGGGGTTTTGGACCACTGCGGATGCAATGGCAATGTCTGTTTGAGCTGAAAATGCTTCAAAATTGCAGGTATGCCCTAGATCAAGAAAACAAGCCCCAAACCCTTGAAGCTCCAAAAATCTTCAAAACAAGAACAGGAAGCTGCAGGTGTGGAGCTCTGATACCATGTAGGAGTTGAGAAAATACAACACCACAAACCTCGAAGATCACCTGCATGAAAATAACCTGTCACAAAAGAAGAGATGGAGACAAACAAGCAAGGGTTCTCTGAAAACTGAAAATGTATATATCAGAGAGAATGAGAGAATGAATTGATATGAAATACAATGGGATCAATCCTTATAAAAAGGAGATCATGCAAACCCTAATAAAACCCTAATAGGATAACATTTAATAATTAATATAATTATTATATTAATTATTAAATGTCACTTTATGCAAACTAACGTGAAATCTTAAGAAGGGAATAAAGGTAACTTAATCAACATAATTAAGTTAAGACCTTTACTTTAACATTTATAATATTGGATTATGCACAATGGTATGACACTAAACTATGAGAAAATTATTAAAAATGAAAATGTGACTTTCTATTTTTAAAGGTATTTTTTGGTTAGCTTCAACTATCATACTAGTGCTAATTCTTGTAGCAACAAATTCTACTTTGGACAAAAACCCCAATGACAAAGTAAACCATAACATTCAAATGAGTTTAATGTACTTGGATCTATCTTTCAAAGAATAGAAACTCAACTACCCTTATATCTTAAAGATACAACCATACTTAGTAACAACAACAAATTCAAATGATCTGCATCATAGTCTTAAGAGAATTTCTACCTTGGCATACATATAAACAAGTATAATAATTTTACTATACTATTTACATGTAAACTTACTAAAAAAAAAAGGTAAGCTTGATAATTCCTTGAATCTTCTAAAGAATTCAAAAAAAAGTGGAGACATTATGCAAAATAACATAAAAGTATTGTCATGTTTTTTTATATTTTTTTTATAGAGCCATCTATAAATTTGATATAAAAATGAAAATATTTTATGTAAATTAGACATAAAATATATGGTAATCCTATGGCATGACCTAGATCAACCTCAACACTTCAAATCTTGTTAAAAGTATGAATAGAGACCAACCTCTTTGATACTACAAGACCTTGGGAAAATAATAGTTATTTTGGCTTCTAGGAGTATCTCGTGCCTTTGATATCATCAACATTAATATTCATGTGTATAAAATGCATCTTTAGGATGTGTAGAGATGCCTAGAAGATGATAAAATCAATATCATCGTGATTATGATCATTTAAGCATTAACAACATCCATTGATCTGAATAAGAGTCCACAAAATCTATTGAAATGAAGGCCTATGAATGGCACAATAATAATTGATGCAATCTAATACTTGACCACTGCACTCACTATAACATGGGAAACTTCATCCTTTATTCCCTTTGAATCCATGATTTTGGAATAAATAATGACTTCTAGGCACAAACAAATTTGATCTAGTAGTTACAAGATCAAATTGGATCATCAATATCACTTTGGGATGTACAAGGAGGTAGGTTAGAGAAAATAGTGAAAAGAATGGGAGTTTTATAGTTTTGGGTGTTATGTTTTAGGGATGTTGATGCTTGGTACCATGTTCAAGGTATGCTTTCATCTTTGAATTTGATAGGATACGTAAAGGGGGTTTATTAGAATTTAGGGTTCAGAGATTGTCAAGAGGAAGTACTTGAGTAAGGTGATGAGTGAGTTTGACTCTAAAAAGTGTATGAAGTAAAAATTTAAGTTTTGGGTTTAGGTATGATAAAGAATAGGTACCCAAGTATCTAGGTAAGGATGTAACTTTGTCTTTGAT
This sequence comes from Sequoiadendron giganteum, assembly GCA_007115665.2. Lineage (NCBI taxonomy): Eukaryota > Viridiplantae > Streptophyta > Pinopsida > Cupressales > Cupressaceae > Sequoiadendron > Sequoiadendron giganteum. Next base: position 805,078,882 of record CM021102.1, read on the forward strand.
AAAGTAACTTAGTGAAAATATTGATTTGGGAATTTGGATTTGGGGGTAATCCTTATGAGATGGACAAATTAGGACAAGTTTAAAATTCTAATATGATGGAAGACATAGTAATATGTATTGGGGGATTAGATTTTGGAGGTACCAATGAAATAATGCTTAAGAGCTATGGTCGAAACTCTAGTGTTGATGAAATACTTGGTAAAAATTAGGGATTAGATTTATGCTAAAAGGTGTGACAATAGGAAAAATCATGGAACTCCAAGAAAGGAAAATGGATGAAGGTTGGGAGGCTATAAAATATATGCCAACATGGAAAGGTCTAATTATCTAGTTGTCCAATAAAGAACACATCCCATACTAAGAAAAATTTTAAGGAGTAAAGGATCAAGATGTCAAGGAGCATGTAAAAAACATGCCAAGATGACAAGGCCCAAAAAAATGATAAGGACATAAGGAAAAACAAATATGGGTGGAATGACATACCAAGATAGATAACCCCAAAAGTCCAAAAAAAATTTTAAAAAAATTTAGAAAAATTTCTTCTCCTTAGCCATTTTACTTGTGAAATAAATGATGGGAACAAGGCAAGGACTCGGATAGGTTTTGTAGTGTCAAATATGGTCCTTAATGGCAATAGTTTCAAAGTTTTTGGGTTTAAGGATTAGAGATACTAAGGAATGGGTACTCAAGGAAAGGTATGGTTGACACCTCAATTTTGATAGGTAACTTAGTATAAAAGATTAGGAATCAACAATCAAGAGTGTTTTTTATGTGGTGCCCAAATAAGGACAAGGTCAAACTCATAATTTGGATAAAATAATTAGTTAAAACTATTAGGTATTAGAGTTTTGAGGTATCATGGTAATGATACTCTAGCAAGAAAAAAAATTGAAAATTCAGTACAAAAAATAATTTAAAGAAAATAGTTAGGGTTTTGAGGTTCATAGGTGCTAGGGAAAAGGTTCCATGGTAAGCATGTGTCTAAAAAATTGTCACACAAATGAACTTAATATAAATTATCAAGGATTTTGGGTTTAAATGAAAAGCATGCAAGTATGAGAAACCCCAAAAGATTAACAACCTACCCAAACTTATGTACACAATCTAAAATATAAAATGCTTATAATTTTCTTAGAATTTTATAAATTTAGACACACAATAAACATATGGGGATGATAAAGTATAGCACCAAGAAAAAATTGACTATTGGAAGACCCACTTAGACTCTCTTAGATCAATTATAAATGGTGGTTGTTGGATAAGACAACTGAGAGGAGGGGGGTGAATCAGTTGTCATAGATTTTAACCTTAAATTCAATTACTGAAAGTAACACATAAATTGATTAAGTGATTAACCATCAAATGCCAATGCACAAACACAATAACACTAGAATTACGTGGAAAACCCAATGAGGGAAAAACCATGGTGAGGATTAACTCACACTATAGAGAATATCAAAACCGATTACAAAAAGGCTCAATGCCTAGAATAAGGCTCACTACCTAGAATAAGGCTCACTGCTTGGAATAAGGACTCACTATCCACAAGGCTACAACCCGGATGGCTCACTTCCATAGAGTACAAAGAAGACAAAGATGACTTGTTACAGAGAGGCAACAATCCCAATGCAACAAAGGATTCCACCACAATCACTGATCCACTTGCATGAATGATAGAGTTCACCTTCTTCTCACTACATCCAGAAACTCAACATTAAGCTTCGCACTGATCAACCACACACATAACTCACACACTTCAGAATAGCATCAAAGTCACGTATGCTCTTTCACTTATCTTCCTTCTTTTCTTATGTACACTTTTCATTACTAGCACATTTTGTATTTATACCATCTCCAACTTTGAAAAGATACAAAGTCAGCCATCCAACTTCAAATTCAAATTACGTCGACACCAAACATCCTAGGGTGGAATTAGAATGAGGGTGACCCAAACACACGCTTCACCGGGACCCATAATAGATCCAACACGATTCATCAACTTCGAAGATAGTGCTTGACACACGATCGACCAAACCAGTGTACAACGCATAGATCAATTAAGCTCGATGCTTCCAAATGTTGAAACCATCTTGAATAGAACCAGGGAAACATAAATCTGGAACCATAAAGAGATATCTAGACCAACAACAATTCTCCTAGACCTTTTCCAAAACATAGTTCACAAGTACCGGACCAACAGCTGACAACCTGTAACTTTCTTTATATACAATTTTCTCAAATATCCTCAACATATATAGTCAACAACAACTAGTAGATAACCAGTCGATCGGTTGACATCAATGATAACACTTTCATTCCTCTTTCCGTTCTTGCAACAATCTCCCCCTTTATCATTGATGGCAACACATGATGTGAAAAACCATCAAGGACACATACCAGCTCTGAAAATACTTCTCAAGATTTTCCTTTTGCTTCTCCCCCTTAGAAGATCATCTTCCTCATCACCTACTCTCTCTCTCTTTCACATGCTCTTTCTCTCCCCCTTTGACATCAATGACAAAGGCAAAAAAATATATGTTCATTGAAACTTTCTTTGACATGAAAATAGAATACTCATAGTGACAACACTTAAAACGGTTTGCTCCCCAAGGTAGCCACCAAAATCATCAATCCAAAAAGATAGAACCATGAACCCACTGGATTGATGCATCTCCAAATGCATCTTAGTTTGTAAAATGAGGGGCAATAACCCCTAGCTTATCCCGAAGATACTCAAAAGTGTCTTTAGGAAAAGCCTTTGTAAATATATCTACAATATGATCTTTTGTTGAAACTTACTCAAGCTTGACTTCATTCTCCATGACCTTCTATCTCAAGAAATGATACCTGATAGATATATGCTTCGTTCTCGAGTGCATTATAGGATTCTCCAAAATGTTAATTACACTTGTATTATCACAAAAGATAGGAATAGGATCATCATATAGCACTGTGATATCTTTCAATGCCTGTTTCATCCATAAAACTTGTGTACAACAAGCTGCAGTAGCAATATACTCAACTTTAGTAGTAGACAAAGAGACTAAATATTGCTTCTTACTCAACCATGCCACTAATCTACATCCAAGAAAGAATGCACCACCACTAGTACTCTTTCTATCATCTATACTTCTGGCCCAATCTACATCTATATAAGCACTAAGTGTAAAGTCAGTATCTTTGGGATACCATAATCCATAATCCAGAGTGCCATTCAAATATTTGAATATCCTTTTAACTGTAGTAACATGTGTTTCCTTCAGATCTTCTTGAAATCTCGCCACAAGAGAAACCGCATGCATAATATCTAGTCTAGTAGCAGTCAAATATAGTAGTCCACCAATCATAGATCTATACTTGATCTGATCAGTCTTAGGTGAATCATCATCTTTACCCAACTTACAACCAGTCACCATAGGAGTACTTACCGGTTTGGAACCATCCATTCCAAATCTTTTCAACATCTATTTCACACACTTAGATTGTGAAATGAAAATTCCTTCCTTTGATTGATTAATCTGTAGCCCAAGAAAGAAATTCATCTCGCCAAACATAGACATTTCAAATTCTTTTTGCATCTCTTCCACAAACATCTTGCACATATTTTCACTCCCTCCAAAGATAATGTCATCAACATATATACAACAATAATCAGGATTTTGTCATTTTCAGTCTTGAAATATAAATTATTGTCTATCATACCTTTGTTAAATCCTTGTTGACTCAAGTACTTATCTAGCCTTTCATACCAAGCTCTAGGAGCTTGCTTCAATCCATATAAATCTTTCTTCAATTTGTACACCATATCCAGTTGATCTATTAACTGAAATCCTTTTGGTTGTTCCATGTAGACCTCTTCTTCTAGTTCACCATTCAAAAATGTTGACTTGGCATCCATCTGATAGACTTTGAAATATTTATAAGCAGTCAATGCCAAGAACATCCTTATAGCTTCCATTCTTGCTACTGGGGAAAAAGTCTCCTGAAAATCTATATCTTCTACTTGCAAGTAGCCTTTGCACACAAGCCTTACTTTATTTCTGACAACTTAAATCTCATTCTCATTCAGCTTGTTTCTGAATGTCTGAATGTACCCATTTTGATCCAATGATATTTTTGTCTACCGGTCTTGGGACCAATTCCCAAGTTTGATTCTTCTTAATCTGCAATTTCTTCTTTCATTGCTTCCTTCCAATGTTCATCCTTACAGGCTTCACTTACTGAATTCAACTTAATCTCAAAGAATAAGCACAAATTTACTTCAGCAGTAGCTTTGCTTCTAGTTAACACACCTTTTGTCTTGTCTCTAAAAATATTTAACTTTTTGAATTGATTGCTTTGTACATATTTTGGTGTCCTAGGGGACATCACTGGAGCATCTTCTTCACTTTCATTCTAGTTTTATTGCTCATCTTTATCCTGTTCTTCCACAACTTCTTCTATTCTTGCACAGTCATGTTCATCAGACATATACCCATCAATATCAATAGAATTCTTTACTATTTCATCAACCTTCACATTTGAGATTTCTACAATTTTCCTTAATCTTTTGTTGAAACATCTATATGCCTTGCTTTTAGTAGAGTATCCAAGAAATATTCCTTCATCACTTCTTGCATCAAACTTACCCAGAGTTTCCCCATCTCTTTTGATATAGCATTTGCTTCCGAATACCTTGAAATATTTGACTGTAGGGATTCTTTTCTGCCATAGCTCATAGGGAGTCTTTGTACTATTTTCTCTTGTCTGAACTCGATTGAATACATATACAGTAGTGTGAATAGATTATTTCTAGTAATTTTTTGGTAATCCGGCTTCAGTGATCATTGACCTAGCAGCTTCTTGAACTGTTCTATTTTCCTTTCAACAACTCCATTTTGTTGAGGAGTTCTCAGAGTAGATAGTTGTCTCTTTATACCATGCACTTCACAAAACATATTGAACTCATAGGAGGTGAATTCTCCACCTCTGGCAAGTCTCAAGTATTTAATCTTCAAATTCACTTCATTTTCAACCATAGCCTTGCATGCCTTGAATCTATCTAATGCATTTGATTACTCTCTTTATAGAAATGTAACCCATTTATATCTAGAATAATCATCAATTAAAAGCATAAAGTACCTTTCACCAAGGAGACTTCGCACTCTCATAGGACCACACAGGTCTATATGAACCAAATCTAGTAATCCATTAGTAGATTGTTCTTTTGATCTGTAATGACTTCTTGTTTGCTTCTTGAACTGGAAATTCTCGCAAATAGCATTTATAGGCTTTATAATTCTCGGTAGATATCTCACGGCCTGAACATAACTGATTCTTGCCAAGTTATCAAAATTCATGTGACACATTCTCCTATGTCATAGCCAACTATCATTTATTTGAGTCATACATCATCCATCAGCACCTTTAAGTTGATAAATGTTCCCTTTAGATTTATTTCTTGTAGCAATCAATGTTCTGAATCCTTTTCGGATCTCACATTTCTCATCCTTAAACACAAGATCATATCCTTTTCTGCACATTTGACCAACGCCCAACAAATTATGCCTTAAACCCTTAACATAGTAAACATCGTCAGTATGATGATTTCCATCAAAACTTACTGAACCTATCCCATAGATTTTAGCACCAGCATCATCTCCAAACATAACCAAACCTCAATCATATTTCTCAAGTTTCACAAACCTACTCTTTTCGCCAATCATGTGATGTGAGCAACCATTATCAACTACCCAAAAATTATTTTCCTGTTTAGCATGTAGGGCAAAGATAACTGTACCTTCATTTTTCTCCATATCTTTCTTTGTCTCTTTCTCCTTCTCCTTCTCCTTCTCCGAAGGACTTTATTTTGATTGTCTTTCTAATTTAGTAGAAGTAGGTTCATCCTTAATCGCCAAGAACAAGCATTCATTTTCATCTGGATATTCATATTCTGAATCTTCATCTGAAAGACTAGCATTCTCATTAACATAGTAAGCTCTATTAATCTTCTTTCCTTTCTTCTTTTCCTCATATCTTTGTTCATTCCTTTTAGCTCTTTCCGGACACTTTGCAACATAGTGACCAATTTCTCCACAACTAAAACACTTAAAGGGCAATTTACCTCCATACTTACTGGAGCCTTTTTTCAATCTTCTTACAAAGTTAGCCTCGATTTCATCAAAGTTTTCTTCATCTGGATCTTCAATATTTGTAGCTTTAAAAAGCATTCTTTGTTTTACCTCCACTTCTTAGATTCGGCTTCCTCATCTCATAAGATGTCAAAAATCCTAGCAACAAATTCTTAGTACAAGTCTTGTAATCTATAGTCTTCTTGATAGCACTCACCTTTTCACTGTAAGCATTAAAAAGAGTTTTGAGAATCTTCTTTACAATTCTGGTTTCATCTATAGTAGCGCCAAGGGATCACATTCCAACCACAACCTCATCCAATCTCTGTACATAGGCTTTAACATTCTCATCTTCAAACATGTGTAAAATATCAAACTGTGTTTCCAGATTTTGTAATTTGCCTCTTTTACCCTCTCATCACCATTGTGCGCTCTTTCTAAAGCATCCCAGACTTCCTTAGTTGTCTTCAAATTTTGCACCTTAATCAACTTAGAATGTACCAGACTATTCTTCAAGATGAACTTTGCCTTATTATTCGCTTCATGTGCTCTAATTTCTTCAGGTGTACTTGAACCATTAGCAGGAGGAGTGTAGGGTTTCTTATAAGCTTTATCTACATCATATCTGCAATACTCTAGATATTCTTCCATCAATACTTTCTAGATACCATAATTAGTTCCATCAAACCTCGGATAATCATAGATCATTTTGCTAGCCATCCCAAACCTTCCTCAAGCAGTTAAGCTCTTCACCAAGGAACCAAGCTCTGATACCAATTGTTGGATAAGACAACTGAGAAGGGGGTGAATCATTTGTCATATATTTTAACCTTAAATTCAATTACCGAAACTAACACATAAATTGATTAAGTGATTAACCATCAAATGCCAATGCACAAACACAATAACACTAGATTTATGTGGAAAACCCAATGAGGGAAAAACCATGATGAGGATTAACTCACACTATAGAGAATATCAAAACCAATTACAAGAAGGCTCACTTCTTGGAATAAGGACTCGCTGTCCATAGGGCTACAACCCAGATGGCTCACTTCCACACAGATACAAAGAAGACTTGTTACAGAGAGACAAAAACCCTAATGCAATAAAGGATTCCACCACAATCACTGATCCACTTGCATGAATGATAGAGTTCACCTTCTGCTCACTGCATCTGAAAACTCGGCATTAAGAATCGCACTGATCAACCACACACATAACCCACACACTTTCAAAATAGCATCAAATTTGCATCTACTCTTTCACTTATCTTCCTTCTTTTCTTATGTACACTTTTCATTGCTAGCGCATTCTATATTTATACCATCTCCAACTTTGAAAAGATAAAAAGTCAGTCATCCAACTTCAAATTCAAATTAGGTCGGTGCTAAACATCCTAGGGTGGAATTAGAATGAGGGTGACCCAAACACATGCTTCACTAGGACCCATAATAGATCCAACACGCTTCATCAATTTCAAAGGTAGTGCTTGGCACACGGTCGGCCAAACTAGTGTAACACATAGATCAATTAAGCTTGATGCTTCCAAATGCCGAAACCATCTTCAATAAAACTAGGGCAACATAACTCTTGAACCATAAAGAGAAATCTAGACCAAAAATTCTCCCGGACCTTTGCCAGAACATAGTTCACAAGTACCAAACCAACAACTGACAACCTGTAACTTTCTTTATATACAATTTTCTCAATATCCTCAACATATACAATCAACAACAACTAGTAGATAACCAGTTGAATGGCTGACATCAATGACAACACTTTCATTCCTCTTTCCATTCTTGCAACAGTGGTTTAATACAAGGAAGCTATAATAGAATAAATTATGACTTAATATTTATCATTTTAAGGTATTTGAAATATGTCTCCAAAACTAGATCTTGTTTAGGGAGGCATGTTTTATTGGAACATGACAAAGATCTAGAGAACTTTTAGATGTAAATCACACTCATACAAAATTCATCATAATCAAACATAGATCATGACTATGCAGAGACACACAACCACATTAAAAATACTTCACCAAGGGTCGTAGAAAACCATGGCTAACTAAGACACACACAAAAGTGTAAGAAAATAGTGCATAGAAAAATAAGAAAAATCTCAAGAGAAATATTGCTTTAGAAATTGTCCATGCACAGAAATTTCCTAAAATTATCCATTCAAACTCTTAATGAATTATGAATCCTCACCATATAAATTTTTGATAATGTATGGAACCAACCACATGGAATCAAATTGTCCATATTTTTTTAATCCTATGCTCTAGCGTTCTATATCAAGACCAAGCCCCCAACATCAAACTCTCCAACACTAGTCTTCTTATAAAACATATATTTTACCTATCATTGTTTCTTTATATTAACCATTTAATTAATGTAAAGAATAATTTAAACTCACAAATCCTCTCCAAATTTTCACAACAAATACTTGACTCGAATAGAGAAATTACAAAGTAGCATACATAAAACTTCTTGCATAGGAAACCATTGATTTTCACCATTAAAAGAAAGTTGATTACAAATGGTTTCACTCATCAATGGAATGATATGCAGCAATTAAGCTTCTTGCAGGCATCAAATATGCAAGGGAATACATTTGTATGCTTAGTTATATGAGCTTTTGCAATAAAATTTAATCTCCCAAGACTAAAACAACACTTGCAACTTCTGAATCTTCATCCCTATCATTTTGAAACTTCCATGGGTTATTTTTTTATCATTCCAACCTAAAAATAACATCACAAAGACATGCATCCAGAGAAAGATACACCTCCTAACCTCTCCCTTCAAAATTTTTCTTTCAAACTTCTTTCATTGCTTTCCCCAATTTCCAAATTCTCCACTACTTGCATATGAAATTAATTAAAATTAAATTTCTTTGCTTTCTTTCCTAGGTATGCCATACTTAGGGGATGAAAATTCAAACTTCTAAAAATCAATTAAAGCAAAAATAAATCCATTTCTAACTGCCTGGTCAAAGATAGACAGGGCAGTTTTAATTCCCCACTTGCAAATTCTAAAAAAAACAAAAACAAAAACAAACAAACAAACAAACAAACAAAAAAACAAATAGGACATGGGAGCCCACCTCTCTATCCCTACTTTTTATTTTAGGGTCATAATTTTGTGCTTTAAAACCTCATTATCCATTTCCAAACACCTTCTCTTGAATTTTGAATATTTAAATTTAATTTCTTTAAAATTTATTTTTTTCTTTACACCCCACCAATCAATTTGTCAAAGTTGCAAAAGAAATTAATTGACAAATTAAATTATTTGCAAATAAATAATTTTCCACCCTCAACATGTAATCCAAGCCAAAATTGATTCCCTTCAAAAATCCAAAAATTTTAATCTTTTTTTGTTCACACAAGATTGCAAGTTACCATGGATGCTCTTGCATCAATAATCCTCTCTCCTAATTTCATCAAGTTCAACTAGTTGGTTGATCTTGCAGGTCATAACATCATCTATTTCTTCATTGGACTCTTGAATAAAGTTATATATTGATAGTAAATTATTGATGGACAACACTATATCAATTTTATACATACTATTAGATTTATTTGGTGTTACCCTATCAGCCCAAGCAACTAGCCTCAACTTAGAGTTCCATGATCTCTTTTTCTAGACAAGTATTATTTTGATTATATTCATCAATTTCTTATTACTTGACTCATTATGTCTATTTCTTTATAGATGATCTGGGGATGAATGAGAGATAGTGATTCCATTCTCAAAGAAAAGGTTGATAAATTTTATTGATCTGAAACACATTGAACTATTTTCTATAATATTGTTTAGAACACCAAACCTTGTTATAATGTCATCAATTATACAATTAATCACTACCTTTCTTGTAGACCTCTTTGTAGAAATTATTTCTACCCATTTTGTAAAGTAGCATGTGGCTCTAATCCATTTGAATCCTCTAGTGGAATTCTTAGTAATCTCACTAGTAAAATAAATTCCCCATTATTGAAAAGGGTTCTCTACTGACATGGCCCTTATAGGTAAAGCCCCTAATCCCTTGAGTTTTCATAAAAACTCTAACAGGCATCACATTTGTTCACTAGTTTGTGTGTATCAATAAACAAGGACCACTAGTAGCTAGCTCTTAGGATTTGGTGGGTAATATTTTTAGCCATGTGGTTCCCACTGCATGCACCATTATGCATCTTAGATGATACTCTAGATCAAATTCTTCTTCATCTAGGCATCTCAAAAGAATGCCATGCTTTTTCCTCCATATTAGGTTTTCATTAGCTAGGGCATATTTCAATACATATAATTTTAGAGTCCTCTTCTTATTTTCATTCATTTTACTTGGGTAGTTCATGTGGTATAAGTAATAAAGTATGTTATACTAGGAAGAAGTTTCCAATATGCATTTATTTGGCTCAACCTCCATTTCCACTTGATTGATTTTATTTGCCTCCAGGTTGGACTCTACCATTAGCTTAGCTAAGTCTTTCCCTCTAACCAATTTAGTGATTTGGATCTTAATATTAAATTCTTTAATTTTATTAATTTGTCTATATCCTTTACTTCTACATAGGGTACATATATAATAATTTTTGCATCTATTAAATATGACATGATTTTTTTTAATATCCTTCACCAAGGCATAAGTCTACTCCATTGCATCATAATTTAATCTTGCAACCTAGAGTGACTCGATAAATAAAGAAATGGGCTACTCAAACCCATCTTGGTTTTTTTGTAACAACAAAACAATAATTGTGTGAAAGGAAGCAAAAGAAAATAATTGAAAAGGCTTTGAGAAATCTGGTTAAGCCAACACTAGAGCTTTTTAATTTCTTCTTTAATAACCTAAAATGACTTAGTTGGCTCACCTTCCCATGCTATAGTTTGTCCATTATTTAACATATTTTATATAGCCTTTTCTTTTTTAACAAAGTTAGAAACAAGCCTTCTGAGGAATTTAAGCTACCAAAAGAAAGATTGAATGCCTTTAATCATTTTGGGATGGTGGATCTTTCCAATGGTCATCACTCTCTTAATCTCAATTATAATCTCATCCTTAGAAATAATGTGACCAATTAATTTACTTTATATAACTCCAATTGTGCATTTCTTAGGGTTTAAAGATATACCATATTCCAAACACCTTTGAAATATTTTATCTAGATCATTGTGGTGACCTACTATTTTAGAAAAGGTAGTCAATTTATCCTAGTATACAACCATGATAATATTAATAAAATTAGAAAATTTTACATTCATATCCCTCTAGAAAGTATATCCAATATTTGTAAGCCCAAATGGCATGTGAACATATAAATGTGTGCACCATGGAGTTGTGAAGGAAGTCTTATACTATTCTCATTATTTGACCTTAACTTGGTTGTAGCCATAGAAACCATCCATCGTAGGTAGTAGATCACAACTAGTTACCTTCTAAAAAATTGCCTCCATGTGAGGCAAAGGATAATTATGCTTCAAAGAGGATATAATAAATTTCCTAAAATTGACACATAGTTTGATTTATCCATTCATTTTTCTAATAAGAACTAGATTAGACACCCAGTGGAGTGCCTGATAGGCTTAGTGATTATGATATTTCTATCAAGATTCAATCGTGTAGTTTTTACGAGTCAAACTCATTGACCCATGTTTCATGAGTAGTGGTTCACAAGAACCCATCTTTCATGATAATGAATGGTCCACTTATCACTCATTGTGTCTAGGTGATACTCACAGAGTTGAAGCATTGGGCCTTCTCAGGAGGTCACCCATCCCAGTACTACTCTAGCTCAAGTGCGCTTAACCACAGAGTTTTCTCTAAGGTTAAGACCACTTAACTTGCAACCCCATTTGCAAAACCTTCACCAAATGTTGTGCCTTATGAACCATTCATTATAGAGCCCCTTTAGCTCATGGGGTTGCAAGTTAAGTGGGATTAACCTTGGAGAAAACTTTGTGGTTAAGCACACTTGAGCTGGAGTAGTACTGGGATGGGTGACCTCCCAGGAAGGCCTAGTGCTTCACCTTTGTGAGTATCAGCTAGATACAATGAATGCTAAGTGGACCATTCATTATCATGAGAGATGGGTTATTGTGAACCACTACTCATGAAACATGGGTCAATGAGTTTGACTTGTAAAAACTACACGGTTGAATCTTGATAGTAATATCACAATTTGACATGCTATGGAAAATACCTCGTACTTATCAGGCTTAGTGATTCCTTCCTTGCTAGGTTTTTCCTTGAGGACTAGGTTGGGATTAATAGGCCTTTTCTTTTTTTTGAAAGGCTTAACATGTAGTTTGAGAGGTATTTCATTTTGGATTGTTCCTTCCTTACATGCTTGCTAAATACCCTAAAATATTTTCTTAACAATGTGATAAGCATTATTCTAATTTTTTAATTTATTTTCTTCTCAATGTAACTCTTCTTGGGGAAATATTGTGTGCCTAAATTGATTTCATCTAGATATTTTTCATGCAAAAGAGTGGGTTTAACTAAGCTATTATTAGCTTCATCAAATACTCTTTCTAAATCTACTAAACCCACTAGGATCTTATTGGTTTTAAAATAAATAATTTCATTACCAATATTGTCTCCTTACCATCCAAAGTTTATACAAAATATTGAAAATATATTTCTTGACTATGATATTCATTAATGTAGTTTAAGAATTTGAAACATCATCATCATCATTAAATACTTTCCAATGATGAATATTATTTTAGATTGATGGCCTCATCAACATCTCTACTTTGGAAATGTCTACCAAAGTTAAATTTGTTGATAGTATTTATATGTTAGCCAAGAACTCATCTATAACATTATTTTCTCTCTCCACCCAGTTGATGGATAAGGTATCAAATAATTTAATTCTATCTAGTGAAACATCATTATACTATTTTATCCTTTTCTTCTTGGAAGGGTATCTTCCTTTGATCTAGGAAATGACTAATTTTGACTCACCCTAAACCTTAAGGTTATTTATATTAGAGTAACCATGCATTAGTTAATAATTAATTAATATTTAATTGATTACTAGTCTAATTTATTCTAATGCACTTAAGCTAAACTTAGGAGTGCTTTTATGATTTTAGGGTTTTACTCCTATATAATGCTCAACCCTCATTGTATTATCACTCTAAAGACTCTTCTCTCAAACTCTCAACCTTTGAGGACTTTTGTTTTCCTTGAAGATTCTTGAGGTTCATTTTGTGACTTTTTCTTGTTGAGGAATATTGTACATATTATTTACAGATCTCTTGTGTGGAAGGTGTCTTTGTTCATTGTTTGATCTTGTGGCTCATGTTTTTCACAATTCTAACATGGTATCAAAGCCTCAATTTAGCGAACACCTTCTCGATTTATGAGTTTTTTTTCTTCAACAAGGGTTACAGGCTTCAGATCTGAATCCCCTTTTCTTTTTTTACAAATTTTGGAGGTAGGCAACTTTTGATGCATATAGAATCAAAACAGAGTCTTCCATTGGATTTAGAGCTATCAAGAAAGTCATATTTACCTTTTATTTGGCCTAATTTGAACTCCTAAGGTCATATCTATGAGGGTTTGAAGCAATTGCCATTTTTTCTAGATCCAAAGGGTAGTAGCGTTTTTGGTGCATTTTGGCACAAAAAGGACCTCGTTGTTGGATTCAGGAGGTTGATTCAATGAATTTTGACTATAAATTTTCCCTATTTCAACATCGAGAGCTTTTGAGGCAAAAAAAATTGTACATGGAGCCCGTATGGCCCCTGTATGGATTCCTACGCGCAGATCGAAAAAAATGTGTAGTCAAAAAAATAATAATGGTTGGCATACTTTTTTATAAATTAAAAAAAATGCAATTTGAAATTTTTATAGTGGATTTATTTTTTGATTGCCAGCGAATTTAATTGGGGGGTACCTGCAGGGTACCTGACCCCTGCGGGCCCCATGTTTTATGTATGGGGTCTTATTTTCCCCTGTTGGCAAGCCCTTCCCCAATGACCCTTACCATCCTAGTGGTGCTTTTCTCCATCAATCGGCGACGGTTTCAAAGGACCAACAGGCTCCATTTATTCCTATCGGCAACTTCATTTTTAGGCTCTACTCATTTCTCTCTGGTGAACACAAACTTTTTCTCAATGAGATTCAATTTTTTCAGCCTCTGCACTTTTTCGGTCACATGAACAATTTTCCTAGCATATTCAAGAAATATTCCTCAAAATATTATGTAGATGTCTGCAATACGATTAGCTACACATGGCCCCTCAAGACCCCTTTGTGCCCTAAAGGGGTTTAGTGTTTAGGGTTTAGGGTTTGGGGGTCTTTTTTTCTTTTGCCCATAACTTGGACATATGATGTCATTTTTTTGGCAAATAAGATATTGTCAAAAAGTTGGTTCCACCAACTTTCCAGTGGTGTAGGTCTCATCATCTTTTTTTTTGTTGGTGAATTATATATCCTGTTGAAGTCAGAAGTACTATTTTTAGTCTTGAGCTCATAAATTTTGACTAGTTTCTCCATTTTTCATGATTCTAGCGACCTTGGAACCGTCTTTCCGAGCTCTTCATAACCATCCATGTGCTTTTTCTAGATTTCGCTCCAGATACATTTTATTCAGTTTTTTGTGTTTTCAGACTCTAGTGAATTACTTGGATGTCTTAGCTCCTAAAAACTTTTTGTTTGTGTGGGATGACTCATTTTTGGATGTTCTATATGTATTTCTAGTATTTTGTCCTATTTGGGAATTGTAGACATATTTTTCATGCGCATTCTCTTTTGTCGACACACTAAGATAAAGTGCCATTCTAGTGTATAATTTTGGGGGATTTTGCACATCTTGTTGTGCCTTTTGTATTCACACTATGATATAAAGTTTCATGGGGGGGTTGATGTTTACCTTTGGTTTTCCATCATACCTTTTTCAAGTGAGTGTCCATTCCACGAAAAAATAGTGAATCTTAGTGATTCTTGCCTCATGCATGTGTGTCTTAGTTTGCACACCATTTCATTTGCAATTTGTTTCTCCTACATGCACTTCTTGGTTTCACACAATTTCAATGTACCTATCTTGGCTCTCTCTTTTTAGCATTATGGGGGGTTTCTACTGTTGGTGGTAATGCTTCCTTGGTTTCCAATTGGAGTGATCTACATATCTAATTCTTGTTCCTAAGTAATTTTGAATGCAACGTATATTAGTGGTTGGTTACATGTATTTTAGTGAGATGGATCATTTACCATATGAACACTCTTGCATTCATGTTTCTGGAGGTTCTTCATTTCAGCACCATATCAGTCATCTTTCGACAGTAGTCTATAGCTTTGTGCTTCAACAATGTTCAACATGTTCCTCTCTTTTTTGGGACATTGTTTTGGTTGGAGACTTCTCAATCCTTCACACCTTGATTTGGAGGCTTTTCAGTTCTTCATTCGCCTTTCTCTCTTTTGGAGAGGAGTTTTCTCCCACTGTGGTTTTCTCCTTTTCTCCAATTTTGAGAGATCTTTTGTTAGCACATGGGTACCTCACTAGGCCTTATTTTCTGAAACCCATCATGCATTATTTTTTAGGGTTTTTAGCTACTCCCTAAGTTCATCTTAAGGGGGAGTGTTAGAGTAATCATGAATTAGCTAATAATTAATCAATCTTTAATTTATTATTAGTCTAATTTATTCTCATGCACTTAAGCTAAACTTAGAAGTGCTTTTATGCTTTTAGGGTTTTGCTCCTATATAGCACTCAACCCTCATTATATTATCAATCTGGAGGTTTTCTCTTGAACTCTCAACCTTTGAGGTCATTTTTTTTCCTTAAAAATTCTTGAGGTTCATTTTGTAGCTTTTTCTTGTTGAGGAATATTGCACATATTGTTTGCAAATCTCTTGCATGGAAGGTGTTTTTGTTCATTGTTTAATCCTATGGCTCGTGCTTTTCATAATTCTAACAATTTACCTTATGTTTCATTTCCAAATCCAATCCTAATAATATAGCTTCATGCTTTACAAAATTATTTGTTCATTCAAAATCTAGTTTAAAATAGGACCTAAAAGATATACCTTGAAGGGAAACGAGTGCAACTCTAGCCCTTGCTCCATCCTTAGGTACACCCCATCAAAGTATATGGTCCATATATCATTAAATAGTGTTTCTTGATTCTCTAGGTCTTTTAGAGAATGATCTTCTTTATCTAAATTGATAATTTCCACTTTAAAACTCTAAATTTATGTGAATAATATTTCTTATTTGTGGCCAATAAGATCTTCAATGGTATTAGGGGCTCTTTTTTCTCAATCCAATCTTATAATTTCTACAGTAATAGGGACCATAACATATGAAGAGTTCATTTGAATACTTCCCCTAATAAAAATTAAACATCTTCTTGATAAGAGCATGTTACACTATGGGGGTATGTCAATAACTATTACATTCATCTGGTACTCCTTTTCTAGATATGAAATGAATCTAAAATTGACATCCTTCATGACATCAATGACAAGGACTTCTCTAAATTCCATGGAAAAGGATTTTCAAAAATACATTGTAACTTGTAAGCCTATCTATCTCATGGTTTACAAAGGCATAACATTAATAGATGCTCTAAAATCTATCATACAATTTCTTACCTACTTGTCATTAATAGATAGTATGATAGAATGGATCCACCTGTGATGGACACTTATTTAGTATACATCCTAAATACACTTTAGGTATCTCAACATTGGATACCTTCCTATTTTCCTTGTTATTTTTCCTTCCTTTTTTTCTCTTTGATATGATCCTTATTTTTGTCTAAATGGTCTAATAGAGTATCACAAATTAGATCCAAAGCTCTCTCCTTATATTTTGTTACCCCCATCATCTCCATTAGAGGCACATGAATTTTTATTTAAATTAATATATGTTCCATATATAACGGGACATATTTTTAGTGGGTTTTCAAAGGAATAGTAATAGAAGACAAAGGAGGTGTATGCTTAACAATGCCTTGTTTGGTACACTCCTCATTTATTATAATATTTTTTTATAACGTGAGCTCT
This sequence comes from Sequoiadendron giganteum, assembly GCA_007115665.2. NCBI lineage: Eukaryota > Viridiplantae > Streptophyta > Pinopsida > Cupressales > Cupressaceae > Sequoiadendron > Sequoiadendron giganteum. The sequence continues at coordinate 805,096,020 of CM021102.1, forward strand.
TTTTCTATTCAAGTTCTCCTTCTTGAGGTCTTCTAATTTAGCATTTAGGTCATGCTTGGTAGTACCCTTATTTTATACTTCTACATTATTTATATTGTTCTTAGCATAACCTTTAGCAAAAGGTTGATTCATCTACTCACCTTGTTTCTCTTTAATGAAAATTTCATTGGCATTTTGTGATATAATATTTCCCTTTTGATCATTCTTGCTTCTCAAGTTGTAATCAATCTAAACTTGAGTAAAAAATACTATAATCAGAACCCTAATTTCTTCATCATAAGGTATCCTTATTTAAATTTTTTTGGTATAATACACATAAAACTCATTTTTATCTTCATAAAAAAAAAATTGGTGATACAAAATCTTTGCATACATTTTGTCTTCTATGTTTAATTCCTAACCACAATCATCTTTAGATGAATATTCATCACTATTATGACACCATATTAAAGACAATATATTTACTTCTTGATGGTCTTGATCTTATTCTAAGTTGTGACTGGGATTATTTCATTCATCACAAGATACATAAAAATTCATAGCTACCATTACTACAACAAAATACAGTAGAGAGAATGGGGCATCTGATAGGCATGCACCATGGGGTATCTTCTACATTTTTAACATTTTTTTATTTAAAAGGTTCAATATTTCCTTATTGATTTCCCCCCTATAATTTTGTTGAATAGGCCTTCTATTATGCCAAGTGGTATTATAAGGTTGATAAAAAAAATAATGGAATTCTCTTGTTCTTCCTTTGAGTATACCTCTTATTGGAAATGCACCTTGTACCTCAAATATTTTAAATCATGCATCAATCAATCCATCTTATCCTCTATTGTAGGGGATTTTTTGCTATGACATTTGTCATGAGGTCAAATCCTCATATCATTCATCATTTTTATTTTTTTAAAGCTCTTGGATTGCTCTCTATGTTTTTTTTTAAATCATGTAAGCTTCCCTTAGGATGTGAGGTTATTTATCTCTTAGAAAGTACCCTTTATTAGCATCATAAGGATTATAGTATAGGACCAAGCACGTGGACTCATTAGGCCTCAGATATGTAGGAATTTTAGGCACGAGTCTAGATAATCTTATATTAAAATCAAAGATAGATTCATTGAACCCTTTAGTGATATTTATAAATTTATTAGTGATGAATCTAGGGTCTATTTTATTGCTCTCTTAAAACTCTCTAGAATTATATATAAGTTCATTAAGTAGAATATTATACCACTCTTTGGCAATATCATCTAAATATTGAATAAATAATTTTATGAACACATCCTCATCTTCAATCTCTTATTCATTCGTCAAATTATTAGATTCTCTTAGGTGATCTATAGAATTAACATTATTTCTTTGAAATTTTACAATTTTCAATATGACCTTAACCAGAACAAGATCGGGATGCCTAGCCATTCTTGTAGAGTTTAACTACCTATATCTATCCAAGTTTAGAGGAGATCTTATAGGAGATCATCCTCTATTATTCTTAATATTTCTATTTAGTCATTTCTTCCACCACCAAGGTTCTTTACTCCTTTATCATATTATGTATCAATGTTTCTAAGATTTTAAATTATTCTCCTCATTTCATCTTTGGTCTTCTCAACCTCAATCTTAGCAAATTTAGCCCTCAAATAAGCTATCTCTTGGATAATATTTTTATTCTGGTATTTTTGTATCTATTTGTGGTTTGAACTATTCTTCTTCAAAATATGTATCCTCCTCACACCCTATGCATTATGAGGAGCATACCTATACCAAAAATGATGATTTTCCTCTTTTATAGGTGAGATTGGTGGCTCACTAGATAAATCATTAGTTCTTATATTCATCCTTGCCATAATAGATTCATTTAAATGAGCTTCTACCCCTCTCTCAATTATTTTTCTTTACAAATTATTCATAATCTCTTGATATTATATACCATGCCACTCCTCCCCACTCCTTTATTTGATAGGTTAACGAGTAAATTTATCGTTATACCACACAATCTAATTGTCTTTCACTATTTCCTTTGTTACATTATTTTTTAAATTAATTTATAATAGAGGAAAAGGAATTACCTTTGGTCTTAGCTATCCAAGTAGCTTGTTCTTAATTTTTCATCACCCATCAATTTCTTGTTAATGTTGTCTCTAAACATGGACCTCCTCCCATCCATGCTAAATTTTCTGAACATAATATTGATCTTACAATATAGTCACCACCCTTGTAGGGACAAGGAGTGAACAACTAGATCAACATTAATTTACACTAATTTAAGGACAAACTCAAGGATTAAGGCTCTAGGTTTTTCTCTAGAAAAGTCACTAGTATATTGGTGTTATTTTTTATAGTAACCATAGTTCTAAGGAACTTAGTGTAATATCTATACAAAGGTTCTAGACTAGTCCAAACAAATGAAGCAACCTATGCTTACTTTAGGAGTTAGAAAAGGCCAACAAGTAAGAGGTAGATAAACCTCTTCTACACTTTGAGCCCTACAAATTTCAAGAGGGTGTTCTTAGAGATATTTAAAAGATAACACATGTAAATAAGATAAAACTAAATTTACTCATAAATAAATCCATGAAACTAACCTTGACAATATTTATTTATGGAGTTTTCTTCCTCATACACATCACAAATATCTATTTATGGTAGTTGAGTTATATGATGCAACATAAGATGGAAAAATAGTCAAATTCATTTAGATAGATTCACTTGTGGTTACTCACACATCATTAACCTAGGAAGAGACATTATACATAAATTATCTAATAATTTTCATTGCCTAAAAGATTACTAAGAGATATTATAATGCTAGATTGTGCATAAAGGAAAAACACTTAACTATGAACAATTTATTAAAAATAAAAGTATGGTTTTCTAGTTTTAAAGGTGTGTTTTGGTTAGCTTCAACTATTAGACCAATGTTAATTCTTGTAGCAACAAAGTCTAATTTGGACAAAAAACTAAATAACAAAGTAAACTATAACATTTAGATGAGTTTAATGTACTTGAATCTATCTTATAGATATTATACCCTAAATTTCATTTTTATCCCAAAGATACACCCATACATAGTAATCCATGACAAATTTAAATTCTCCACCTATTAGTCTTGAAATAGCTTTTGCCTTGGTATATAGACACACAAGTAAAATAATTTTACCACACCCTTTGGATGTAAACTAAGACTAGCTATAAATAATAATAAGTGTGAACTCAATAATTCCTTAAATCCACTAAAGCATTCAAATGATAGTGGAGATAGTGTGAAAAATGACACAAAAGTAATATCTTAAATTGATTTATTAAAAAATTTTACAAATCCATCCAAAAATTTGATACCAAAATGAAATGTTTTTACATAGTTTAGACATAAAATACATGGGAAGTCAAAATGACTTGGATAAACCTCAAAACCTTAGAGATTGTCAAAAGTACAAAAAAAAACCAACCCATTTAATATTACAAGAACCTATATTTATTGCACTCTATCTTAGTTATGCAACCTTGAGAAAAGAAACAAAGTTGTTTTTCGTTATAAAGGTATCCCATGGATTTTGCATTGTTAACATTAATTTTCATGTTTAGATAATGCCTCTTTGGGATGTGCAGAGACACCTAAATATGAGAAAATAGATATCCTAATTATTTTAATCATTTTAAGCATTAACAACTGTAAGAGAGGGGGACCAACCACTGCAAGGCCCAGGTCACGAAAGGCCAAGAGCAATATGGCTGCCCTAACTTACCTCAGTTTAAAAGAAGGTTAGGATAGGTGAGATGAGAATGATGAGAACTATGGGTCCTTTGATCACTTTGCAAACCCGAGAGTTGAAAGGAGACTAGGTGAGTCGATCTTTAGAATCAAATCTGTATCTCGGGTAGCTATCTGTCAGAGGACAGAAGCACAACTCTGGGATGATAGTGTGGCGCATTAATGTCTCACAGGTGTGATGGCGTCCGTACGGCTAGAAAACCAAAGAGACAAGACTTAACTTCTAAAAGGTGGACTAACAACCTAGTTATGATTTTTGAGAAGTGCAGAATAAGATTAAGAAATATGAAATGTAAAGACGAACATGATAAAGAAAGTAGATTACCACAAGGGTGACAAAGGTGATCTCACTCAATGATCTTTTCGCCAGCTTGCTCCAAGATCTCTCCACTTGCACACAGAAAAGAGGGAAAATGTTAGGGGGTTGTTCAGGGGTCTACCTTAGTTAGACCCCCATTTTGGTGTTTCCACCTCCACAGACAGCTAAGTTTGCAACGATGTAAAAAATAATGTGATAAAGCAAAGAATACAAGCTAAGTACACAAAAGACACTACAAAATAGTACATGCTTACCCAACCAAACAATAGAGAAGATGAGAGGAGCTTACCACCTCTGTCCAAAGTGCTCAAGACTAGTGGAGGATAAAGATGAGAGGAACTCAATCCTCTGTTGTAATGGATTCTGTTAGAAACCAAGATCAGACATGAAAACCTAAACACCTTCCATATAAGAGAAAATCAATAAAAAGCAAAGCTTTGCATGAAATGTGCAAATTGATAATATTCAGAATTCAATGATTACAATGAGATGATTTGCTTTATAAAAGGAAAGTATGCAACCCTAATGTTGACCTAAAAATAGCTCAACTAAATAAAGTTTACTTATTAATTAAGTAAACTAATTATTACCTAAGTAAAACCTAAGTAAAGTTATGCAAGTGCAATTAAATATTAATTACACTAACACCCCCCCATAAGTGCAACTTAGGCAGACTAAATAAGCATGCACCTAAAACTAAGATGAATGCAAGAAAGCATGAATGGGTCTCGACAACAAGGCCTGATCAGGTACCCATGTACAAATGCAATAATGAGGTAGAGAAGGAAAACCCAATGGGACAACCCCCCTACAATGAGATGACTGTTGCAAAGAAGCACTGGAAGAACACTGTGGAGTAACACTGGAACCGCAATCCGAAAAGCAAGGAAAGATACTTCTATCTACGAGAAACCATATCGGAATCATAATGATGCAACAACAGACCCGATGCCACGGAACACTCGAAAGCACCAAACTGGAACAAGCCTGGAATCCATAAAGCAACAGTAGATGATATGATGACAGAATCTGGAAACCGTGAATCTCGATGCCGATGCCAAACTAAAACTAAAACTCTTCCATGGGAAGAAGTACCATAAAGACTCAGGAACATTAACCACAAATTTAGTGGCCCTCAAACTGAGATGGATCTGATATGAATCTGATATGTGTTAAGCTAAGACAAAATATGGCCAAAATAAACTAAGAAAATAGATTACAACCCATGTGAGTTGTCGTAGATGAAAATCAAAGAGCATGCACACTCTAATCAGATTATTATGCAAGAAACCCCCCTGATGGAACTTTATATCAGTTCATTTATTACAATACCCAATGATTGGAAAAGGAGATAATTCCTAAAAATTCATAAATAGAAAATAAAAATAGACCTCATATCTTTGTAGAGGACTGAACCAGCTTTCCAATGCCGCAAGAATGGCAAAAAAAGGATCACCGAGTCAAAAGATATGCCCTCCGGAGTGAAAACAACAACATCAAATTTCAAGGACCTGCAACATAAAACTGGAAGATAATCAGGAAAATAACCTACACCAATAGAACGGTCTTGGAACCAGCTTTCCAACAATATCTTGTTTGTGAAAAACTGACTCCGTACGCAAAAGTTATGCCCGATTTGGTGAAAGTGCTCCAAAATGGCCAATTTGGCCTACTGACAACCCAGGGGGCTAAAAAAAATTCGGCCCCTGGTCCTGTGCGCGACCAGGGGCTGGCGGATAGGGGGCTGGGGCAGAGTCGCTAGTCACCCATGTGACCAGCAGGTGTCTGCATGAGGCAGCTGGGGGCTGGGCGCATAGCGCCCGGTCCCCCATAGGACTGCGGCTTGCCATAAGGGGCCCGCGGGGGCTGAGCTCGGGTCGGCGGCCATTTGGTGGCGCCGTTGACTGGAGCGGTGGGCGGGTGGCTGCCCGACGGCGGAGACTATTTGCATTGGGGGCACAAAAAACAAAGCGTTGTGTGATTTTTTTTTGAATTTTTTTTAAGTTCGTGCCTCGAGAAGCGTTTTAGGGAGGCCTACGACCTCCTTGGCAAAAAAGTTTTGCCTCAGAAACCAACTGCTCCAAAATCGACAAAACGACATGCATCCTTAGGGTTTTTGGCTGCTACGAATGCAATGGTGACCTCCATTCATGCTCAAAATGCTCCGAAAAATCAGCTACCTCCAGGGCTTGCAAAAAATCACCCAGCTTGAAACCCTCACAGATCTAGCAAACGATGACCAAAATCTGCAAAATAAAAGTCAATCCTGACTTTTTCCAGTGCTCTAAATCCAATGGTGAAGCCCAATTTGATCCAAGATGCTGCATAAATGAACTCAAGGCATGATACCCTCGAGGAACCTCGAAAGAACTCTGCAATGGTTTTCTCCAAATTTTGAGAAGGGGTTGCATGTCAAGGCTCTGATACCATGTTAGAAACCAAGATCAGACATGCAAACCTAAACACCTTCCACAGAAGAGAAAATCGATAAAAAGCAAAGCTTTGCATGAAATGTGCAAATTGATAATATTCAGAATTCAATGATTACAATGAGATGATTTGCTTTATAAAAGCAAAGTATGCAACCCTAATGTTGACCTAAAAATAGCTCAACTAAATAAAGCTTACTTATTAATTAAGTAAACTAATTATTACCTAAGCAAAACCTAAGTGAAGTTATGCAAGTGCAATTAAATATTAATTACACTAACAGATTTGTCTTGTGCTTGCTTTATTGGAGTGATGGAGTGATAGATTGCTACTATGGAGTGTGAAGTGTTGCTACAAAGATTGGAGTGAATGCTCAAAGTGTGAAGAGATAGTGTCAGCTTGTGAAGAGTATCAAATATCTTGAAAATGGATGAAGGAATGAAGAATATGAAGGAAGAATGGAAGAATGGAAGAAAACGGCCATATTCGGGTCGGCCAGTCGTAGGAATCTGTTAGGGACGTAAGCACGTTGCATTGACATCTACGTTTCGCATAGGTGTCCTCAACAAAAACACCTCCACCAACACTCAAAATGGGTGCCAAGTGTGATTAGATCAGTGGGCTTATGTGGAATTAATCCTTTGAGTTTGGTTTTCTAAAGTGGAAAGGGGTGAAAGGGGAATTTGTGTTAGGGGTGCAAATTCACTCCTATACATTTTTCCCCCACTTTAGCGAGCACAAGAACTGATGAGTGCTTCGGTAAAGTAGAGTAGTAAGGTTAGAGATGTATACCTAAACCGACGAGGAAGTAGAGCATGGTCTGGCAAACCCGAAAGTGCAGGAAAGGACTTCATAGCTTCACAGAACTATGAAGCTAAAGAACGAAAGCACCTTACAGACCTATGAACCTACAAGGGAGGTATCCTTCAAGAACTCTCACATGAAAGAAACCGAGAAAAAGGGACTTTGTAGAGTCAAAGACGATGACATGTTTACCCGCAGATAGAACACGTCGGGAAGCGGCCACATAGGCCAGTGAACAAACAGTCATGCAGACCATCACCAAGCTGTAAGACTTTCAAAGGGGTCCATTGGGAATCCTTCAAAAGGAAGAGGGAACCACTCAATGGACGTGTTGTTTGAAAATTAAAGTCTAGTTGAGCTTCCCCCAAGCTAGACGTGAAGAAGTGAAACCAGTCTAGTCAAGCTACCCCTGAGCTAGATGCCATAGAACCCATTGGAAAATTTCAAAGGGTTCCCTCGAGAATCCAACGTGAAAGGAAAGGGTCCAATCAAGGGACACACTATTCAAAAGCTAGCGTCTTCTTTCTCGAATCAATTCATCATCAAGGAATCCTTTTGAAAGATGTTCACTTCATCAAGGAATTCGAAAGGAAGGACATGCCCCCATGAGAGGGGAAGATCAAGACTGTTCCTGCTTCAGAGGAAGGTTCCCAAGTCCCTTCTTTATGAACCCATGATGAAAGTAACACGTTTCATTAGGGTTTCAAGTCAAGAATACAATTCTAGCAAAGAAATGTATGAAGGGTCTTTGAGAAAAGATTCATTTGGCAACAAATGCATTTTGTAAAGACCATGCAATGTAGAAGTGGCTTTGTAGCACATGAAAGGAACAACTCAAGCAAAGAAGAGAGAAAGATAAAGAGAAAGCAACAGAAAGGAGAACACATACACAAAGGGCACAAGGGTAGCCTAATATATCAGGGTCAGAACTGCTCATAAATATATATAATTATTATAATAGTATATAGATGAACCATCATTAATCCCCTACTATATTAGACCATGTGAGGAATGCACGAGAAGACAAAGTAAAAATAAAGAATTGGGTCAACATGGAAGGAGGCCTAAATGCTCCCAACGCTTTGCATCATCCCCAATTTGCGGAAATTTAATCACAAACAAGGAAGAATGATGATACACATAGAGGAAGGTTTACAACACAAACACCACACTTGTATCCAAGCACCAATAGAGGTGACGAGGGTCATCCAGGCACACATAGCACGATCATGGGGAAACACAACACACACACATCTAATCTAAAGATCAAGAAGAGGGTCTCCCCCTAACACTGGTCAACCAAGAGGTCATGGACAACGTGTACCGAACCTCCATGAACGAATTTCAGATATTTGTGCACAACCGAGGGAACTGCATTCATAGCTACTAGCCAGGGGATGCCTAGCTTCACTCTAAAGAGTTCAGACCTTAGGATGATGTCAAACATAAGGTTCACAGATTTAGGTCCAACAAGGACTGATAGTACAATAATCTCTATAGGAGGTACGAAAATTTTGTCATGTGTGCGGATGGTACTTTCAGGTGCATCATATCCATCCTTATGTAGGAAGTTGATTAACATGATCTCCTCAGTTATGATATTCACTTGAGATGTCGGATCAATGAGAACACTTGCTACGATATTCCCATTTATCCTCGTCGAAATGTAAAGAGGAGACGGTTCCCTATTAAAGCCCATCGACAAGTCCTGTGAAGTGAAGGTTATGCTAGTACCACTACTTATAGTCTGCGTAGAGGGAATAGGTTAATTTAAGAAAGAGGCCATCACGCACACTAAATAGTACTTCTATAGAGCCTCGTAAGGTTTACGGGATAGGACAGTGACCCAATTAAGGTTTCGTTACACAACATCGTCGGAACCTTCCAACTACGCCTACTAGGGTTCACAGGATGGGTTGCAAGGCGAAAGCCTCACAACACTCACACCTACAACACTCCTAGGACACGAGGAAAGGGACTTTCAGTATCGCAAATGGAACCAAAATGGTTCACGTCGGGTTCACAAAAAATATAAGAGAGGGGGACCAACCACTGCAAGGCCCCAGGTCACGAAAGACCAAGAGCAATATGGTTTCCCTAACTTACCTTAGTTTAAAGGAAGGTTAGGATAGGCGGGATAAGAATGATGAGAACTATGGATCTTTCAATCACTCTGCAAACCCGAGAGTTGAAAGGAGACTAGGCAAGTCAATCTTTAGATTCAACTCTGTATCTCAAGTAGCTCTTTGTCAGAGGACAGAAGCGCGGCTTTGGGATGACAGCGTAACACGCTGGCATCTCACAGGTGCGTTGGCTTTCGTACGACTAGAAAACCAAAGAGACAAGACTTAACTTCTAAAAGGTGGACTAACAACCTAGTTATGAGTTTTGAGAAGTGCATAATAAGATTAAGAAATATGAAATGTAAAGACGAACGTGATAAAGAAAGTAGATTACCGCAAGGGTGACGAAGGTGATCTCACTCAATGATCTTTTCGCCAGCTTGCTCCAAGATCTCTCCACCTACACACAGAAAAGAGGGAAAATGTTGGGGGGTTATTTAGGGGTCTACCTCAGTTAGACCCCCATTTTGGTGTTTCCACCTCCACAGACAGCCAAGTTTGCAACGATGTAGAAAATAATGTGATAAAGCAGAGAATACAAGCTAAGTACACAAAAGACACTACAAAATAGTACATGCTTACCCAACCAAACAATAGAGAAGATGAGAGGAGCTTACCACCTCCGTCCAAAGCGCTCAAGGCTAGTGGAGGAGAAAGATGAGAGGAATTCAAGCCTCTGTTGCAATGGATTCATCCTACACTTTCTCTATTGGAGTGATGGAGTGATATATTAATACTATGGAGTGTGAAGTGTTGCTACAAAGCTTGGAGTGAATTCTCAAAGTGTGAAGAAATAGTGTCAGCCTGTGAAGAGGATCAACTATCTTGAAAATGGATGAAGGAATAAAGAATATGAAGGAAGAATGGAAGAAAATGACCATATTCGGGTCGGCCAGCCAAAGGGAGGTGTTACATTTCAACTTCCAATAGGAAGTGTAACATCTTTGCAGACTCTAGCCGCAAGAATCTTCTAGGGACGTAAGCACGCCACGTGAATGTCTGTGCACCGCATGGATGTCCCCGAAAGAAACGCCTCCACTGACACTCAAAATGGGCACCAAGTGTGATGAGATTAGAGGGCTTATGTGGAATTAATCCTCTGAGTTTGGTTTTCTAAAGTGGAAAGGGGTGAAAGGGTAATTTGTGTTAGGGGTGAAAATTCACTCCTATACAACAACATCCATCGATCTAAGTGTGCAAGGTGAATAAGAGCCTACAATTTTTTTTAAAATGGTTACCTAGGAATGGCATGAAAATAATCAGGATCTAAAACATGATTGTTGGATTCACTATAGCATGGGAATATTCATCCTTTATTAAGTTTAAATACATGCTTTTGGAATAAACAATGATTTCTAGGAATGAAAAAAATCTAATATGTTAGTTATATGATGAAAATGGGTAATCAATGACACTTTGGGATGTGTAGGGAGGTAGTTGAGAGGTGTAGCGTAAAAAATTGTACTCCCTTGTTGGTGATAGTATAATTTCACACTTAGTTTGGACCTATTTTAGTGATTCTTATTTTTATGAATTTTCAACCCCTCCTAAATATGCCCTAATTCCCTTTTATTATGTATTTTGAGGTCTATTTTATCATTTTTTGACAAATTACAAGCATTGAATAAATTCAAAAAAATAATGTTTTGCCCCCAATACACTTCATCTTGGAAAATAGGGCTAAGACCCATTTTCCCATGGGTGAATGGGACGCCTATCTTGACGGGAACCAAATTTTAATGTATTGTTGGTGACATTTTAACATTCAAATTTTAAATTTCAAATGTTGGGTTTATGGATCTAATCTTTGAGAAATTAGAGAAATGCTTAATAAATACCTAGTATTTTCATCATTTCAAAACTAAAACATAAGAGAAAATATTTGAGCAAACAAACTTTGAAGTTTTGGAGTAGGATTACTTGAAATGGCAAGTCTTCAAGCCCATTGGCAGATTTGATCAAGCTTTATCACGTGATTGAAGATTGATGCCTATGGAAGGACATGATGGATTCTAGGTTTGAGATATGCATTTGGCCACTTCTTTCAACCTAATGTTCTCATCTTCAAGATTCATTCATCTTGCAACCTAAAGTAAGGTATCATTGCATTTCAGATTTACTTAAAGGGTGTTTGACTCCTCCCTAATTGGATCTTGTCATTTTCATATAGGAATCTCCCTCTAATACACTTGAGTAGGATTTCTTTGCATTTTGGCTCATAACAACCTTAGAAACACATAAGGTTAGGGATTACACACTTTTTTCTATTAGATATTTTGTTTTTTGTTGAGGTTTAATTACCAAAATAGGGGTTTGACTAAGGAAAACCCCAATATAGCCACCCAAATAATTTCTTTTGCAAATTTATTGCAAGTTCAGATCTAAAGAAAAAGATTTGTAGGTACAGGAACGGAGATCAAGCAAAGAGTTATAAGATCAAACTTTGAAGTTTTGGAAAGGTTTACAAAGACCCATTCACCCTTGGGTGATTGGGTCCCTCTTGGCATGCTAAATCCAAATTTTGGTGGTAGGTACACATCATCAAACATCCCCCAAATCCACTTGAAAATCACTATTTTTGAATGTTTATCTTCGAGATTTTATAATTTACATATTAGGTCATATAGTCTCATTAGGGTAATCACTCCAAATCATTTCCAATTCATTTCTAAGACTCAAAAGGATCAGATTCGGGTCTAATTGAATCACCTAGGAGGTTGTAAGTCAATCTATGCACCTTGTTGATTTGTGCCTTAATGAAATCCTAGAAATGATGGAATTAACCCTAAGTTTTGGAAACTAAACTTAACGTATCCACATTTCACCATGTTTTATTTTGGTGAACCTAACATTTGACATCATAGCTTTCTGATTTGGTAGTCTTTCAAACCCTAGACCTAGGTTTTGCATCATTTTGTATAGAATTTCTTATTTAGGGTTTCATAATTTGCATCATAAAAAAGTCATAAAAATCCAAAAATATTGCATCCATATTGCATCATAACTTGCATTGGGTGTGTTTCAGTCATTTAGATTAGATTTTTATTTCAAAATTGCATTAAAAAAGTGTCATTTTGTTTCAAAATTGTCATACATTTGCATTTCATTTACATTGATTTTTTTTTTTAAATAGTCATAATCAAATTTGTTTCCGGATAGGAATAGTAACCTTAAAAAAAACTTAGACATTATTTTTTTCAGTTTTCACAACCTTGAACAAGGACCCATTCACCCTTGGGTGACCCTATCCTTGTACAGGTGCATCAACAATCTTTTTCACATATTTTTGTCTCTATGTTTGCATCATGTTTCTGTTGGTAAATCTTTGTTTTGAAATTCTAGAACAATATTATTGCATGTTAAACAAAGTTGTCATTTTGCTTATTTTAGTAAAAAAATTGAAAGAATTTTACTTTTCAATGATTCAAACTTTTAAATTTGTAGAGAAATTGTTTCAATTTTTTGAATCATTGCATAATATGTGTAGATTAGTTTTTATTTCGAAAACATTCAAAACCCTAGATTGTTACAACACATTTCACAAATCAAAAAATCATAAAACATTATCAAAATCAATCCTAAACTTGAGTTTGCAAACTATATTTACAGTTAATCTTTGTCAATCAAACTTTTAAAACTGACATTTTTCAAAACTCCCTACTAAGACCCAATCGCCCTTGGGCGACCCAGTCCTCCAGAATAAACTTCAAAATTTAGAAATAGATTGATATCTACTATAAATTTATAGGTTTTCAATCTGGTTTCCAGATCTATAGCAAGTTTGTAAACCTATTTTCAACCTTAGTTAGCCTAAACACACATTAGAAATTAATGATTAATCTTGGAGAAAGCATAGTAATTTGATCATGTTAGGTCTCTTTCTACAAGTTCAATGTATACCTCTCAAGCCCTTTAGTTGTGATGACTTTGATATGTTAGATGAATCCCTTAAGGACTTCATCTCACCAAGATCATCCACTAAGGCTTGTAATATCCCAACACAACAACAAAAAATCAATGTGATCACAACTCAACTCATCTTTTACCCACCTTCACAACAACCTCAAGTTCAAACCAAACTAGTGCTTATCATAGGACCACCTCAAAACAAACCAAAACCTCCAAGGGCTATCTTGAATTTTGCAAGATGACTCACTAGTGGTAATGTATCGCAGCAACCAAGTTACCACAAAATTTCACATACATATCACAAGGAATAATAAGCAACCAAGAAAAATGCAAACCATTCCTTCATCGATACTGCTTCCACAACCTATTTTGTCTAGTGCCCCTCATTTACCTCAACATAGTGAAAAGGAGTATGATCTTGTGGAACAACTTTGTAATACTCCTACTAAGATTTCATTGTGAGACCTAATTCAAACATCATCAACTTACCATGGAATGCTTCAAAGTTCCTTACAACAAGTTATGGTCCCTCCTAGTGTGCAGCCAAATGATGTAATAGCCCATTAGCTAATAATTAATTAATCTTTAATTAATTATTAGACTAATTCATTTCATGCACTTAAGCTAAACTTAGGAGTTCCTTTTTCTATTAACTAGAGTCATCTATTATTATATCATTATGTATCATCACGTAGGATAATGACACTTGTCATGATCTAATCTATTTATCATATAGGGATGATCTTATAAAGCACTCTCCCTCATTGTATTCTCTCTTGAGATTCATTCTATAAGTTTCTCTAGTTGAGCATATAGAAGATTATTGTTTGCAGCTCGAAGGTGTTTTTGTTTGTTATTTAATCCTACATCTCATATTTTTCACAATCTTAATATTTCTCATATATTCATGAGAAGAGAATGTAAAAAGAAAACCTCTTCATACATAGCACTTACCACCACACTCCCCTTCATGTCCAAAACAACATTAACCCACTTTCTAACCAAATCAATATTTGGATGAAATAAGAAAAACCTACCAATCGAAGCATTTTTCATTGGAGAGACTATTGTTCCTATCATTAAATTTGTTAGCTTTCATTCCAAAACCTCTTTGTGTTAGGTTAGGTGCAACATTTACCTTATTTACAATATTTGGTATCAAAGCTAACAGTTTTGTTTAGAATGGGATGCCTTTCTCTTAAGTGTTGGAGATTTCTTGGTTGCATGGGAGCTTTTATTTTTGTGATATATTGTATATTTGTGAAGAATATTGTATACCATGTTCCACCTCTCACCAAGATATTGAGAAGTTCAATGGAACAGATGGAGGATCTCCTAGAAGAGAGATCATTGGTTTTTGATTTCACAAGAAAGTAAACCAGTAGCAATGAGTGATGGAGATTGGAAAAAATTAGACAAGAAGGCACGAGGAACCATTCAGTTGTGTCCTACAAATTTCATCCTTTTGAATTTCTCCACCAAAGACACCACATATAAGTTGTGTAAAAGGATTGGTGATATATCAAACTTATCACCAATCTAAAAGTTTTTCTAAAAAGTTGTATCTCAAAAGAAGATTATATTCTTTAAAAATAAAATATGGTGAATCTATAGCAAATAACTTAAATGCTTTTAATCTGATTATAAGTTAACTTACATTTGTAGATGTTAAAATTGAAGATGAAGATAAGAGTATCTTGTTTCTTTGTTCTTTGCCCAAATCTTGGGAAATTTTAATTATTTCCATAAGTAGTGGTAATGCAAAACCAAAGATGGACTCCATGATCTACATACTTCTTTTAGAGGATATGAGGAGAAAGTCCATGAATTTTGGCTCTTAACATGCCTTGCATGTGTAGGGTAGGTCCCAAGAGAAAGGGCCTAAAGGGGATAATAAGAGGGATAAGTCTAAAGGATGTTCTCAAACCCTCAGAAAGAGCAGAGTAAAGTGTTGGAATTGTGGTAAGAGAGGGCATGTGAAGAAGGAATGTAGGAATAAGAAAAATAATTTTGATTCCTCCATAGAAAATTCCTTTGATGATGATTATAATGCTTTGTTTATTTCAACTAACACTATTAGTGATGATGCTTGAATTATTTATTCAAATTGCTCCTACCACATGACTCCTCACAAGGAGTGATTTACTAATTACAAAGAATATGATGGAAGATAATTTTTCCTTCATGACAACAACATAAAGATAATTTTTGGTAAGGGAAAGGTAAAGCTATGTTTTAGTGATGGGAGGATCAAAACTCTTGATAATATTTTCCATATCTCAAGACTTGAAATAAAATTACTTTTAGTGTCAAAGTTGAATGATTCTAGAATGCATGTGACATTTGATAAGTTTGGTTGTAGGTTGGTAAGAGGGAGTTTGGTTTGGTAATAGCTAAAGGATCTTGGATGGTTAATTTTTCTAGGATAAATGCCTCTACTTTAAGTAACTCTATCAATATAACTAAAACTAAAAATACATATATTGTGGCACCATAGATTGGGTCAAATAGGTGAAAAAGGACTTGATACTATCCTAAAAAAAAAGTTGGTTGATAGTATTTCTAATTAATATTTGGTAAAAATGATTTTTGTGAACATTGTGTGTTTAGAAAATAAAATAGATCATCATTTTCTAGTGGAACTAATAAGGCAAAGATATTATTAGAGATCATTCATTCAAATGTATGTGGGCCAGTGGATGTTGAATCTTTGGTTAAATCTCAATATTATGTCTCTTTCATTGATGATGTCTCAAGATACACTTGGATTTACTTTATGCATTCTAACTTTTAATTTTTCACTAAGTTTAAGGAATTTAAAGCCTCAGTTGAAAAGAAAATAGATTATAAGATAAAAGTATTGAGGTTTGACAATGAGGGTGAATAATGTTCCAAATAATTTTATAAATTTTGTAGGCATGTAGGTATTTTCCAACAAAAGATAACTCCTTATACTTCCCAAAATATGGGGTACCATAAAGAATGAACTAAACCATAATTGAAAGAGCTAGGAGTTTGTTAAGTGGTACTAAACTTGACAAATATTTTTGGGCAAAAGTGGTTGGTATTGATTGTTATTTGATTAATAGATCTCCTTGTTTATCTCTTATTCATAAAATTCCTTATGAAGTGTGGATAGACAGAAATCCTTCTATTTCACAAGGGTCTTTGGTTTGAGGCTTTTGTTCATGTGCCTCAAGATAATATATATATATATATATATATATATATATATATATATATATATTTGATCTAAAAGCATATAGATGCATCTTTGTTGGTTATGGGGAAAATGTAAAAGGTTATAGGCTTTGGAATCCTCTAACCCATAAAATTATTAAAGATATGATTTTTTAGGGAATTTAGAGCTTACTCAAGAGAAGAACAACCAAAGGAGAAAGATAAGACAAAGATAGTGTACTTTAAGATAATGATTGAGAAGCAAGAAGATGCACATGTAGAAGAACAATCATATGGATCTAAGGATGGAAAAGACGAATCGGGTTCAAATAGTTCAAACAATGTGCAAGATGAGCACACATAAAATAATAGGTAGAGCCCATGACTCCTACCTTGAGGAGATCCACAAGACTATGGAATCCAATTGACAGATATAGCCTATCAAATTACCATTATGTCTTTTTTTGTTGAGTATTGATGATGAACCTAGATCTTTCAGGGAGGCTCTCTCTTTGGCGAAAAGTGAGTCTTGGTTGTAGGCCATGTAGGAGGAGATGATAGCTTTAGATAATTGTGACACCTGAGATCTTGTTAGTTTTCCTAAAGGAATCCTCTTGGTTGTAAGTGGATATTTAAAAATAAATTTGGGCAGACAGTTGGTTAGAGTGGCACAAGGTCATATTAGTGGCTAAAGGATACTCCCAAAGAGAGGGAGTTGATTTTAGTGATTTTTTCTCTCTTGTTACTAAATTAACTTCTATTATATTCCTATTGTCTATTGTTATTGTTTATGATTTTGAGATAGATCAAATGGGGTTAAAACTACTTTCTTGTATGGGGATCTTGAGGAAATTTATATGTGATAACTTGATGGTTTTTTTGTGAAAGGAAAAGAACAATTAGTTTGTAGGTTGAAGAGATATTTGTATGGTTTAAAATAGTATCCTAGGATGTGGTACTAGAATTTTGATAATTTTGTATTAAAATTTGGTTTTCTTAGGAGCAGGAGGATCATTGTGTTTATATTAAGGTTATTGATGATCATATTCTAATCATTGTCTTGTATATTGATGGTATATCATTCATGGGTAATAAGGTGATGATTAGGGAGCTCAAGACACAACTTTTTGAAATATTTAATATAAAGGACTTGGGGGCTACAAAATATATTTTTAGGATGGAAATCAATGGAGATTGTGCTAACAGAAATATTTGGTTAAGTCTGAGTGAGTATGTGGATACAATTTTATGAAGGTTTAATATGCATGACTATAAGCTAGTTAGTATTCCATTTCCAGTTGGTACTAAGTTGAGCTTGGATATATGTCCTAAATGTGATGATGATTTTGAGGATATTCCTAATGTTCCTTATACTAGTGTCATTTTTATTTTATGCATGCAATGGTTTTCACTATACTGGATATAGCCCAAGTAGTAGGAGTTCTAAGCAGGTTTAAGCCTAACACTAGTAAAGAGTATTGGATTTTTGTTAGAGGGTGTTTATATATTTATGTGGTACTTTAGATTATTGTTTGGTTTATCATGGAACTGATGATGTGGTCAAGTCATTAGACATATAGGGGTTTGTTGATGTATATTGGGAAGGTGACTTAGATAGTTGAAGGTCCACTAGTGGCTATGTATATAATTCATTTGGAGGTGCAGTGAGTTGGATGAGTAAGAGGCAGCCTATTGTTGCTTTTTCCACCACTCAAGTAGAGTATATGGCTACTACACATGCCTCTAAGGAGGTGTTATGGTTACAAATACTTGGTAATGACATGTTGGTTTTAATTGTAGAACAATGAGGATTGGATGTGACAGTCAAAGTGTTTTTTTTTGGCTAGAAATCCTATGTATCATGCTTGTACTAATCATGTTGATTTTAGTATCCTTTGTGCAAAAGATGGTTGAGAATGGTAAGGTCTTGATTGATAAGGTTGACACTTTGTATAATGTTATAGATTCTCTCATGAAGTTGGTGACCATAGATTAGTTCTCTTGGTGTAAGAAGGCCATGGGTCTTGATCACTGTACTTGATTTATTATTTTTATCTCTCAGATGTAATTATAATGTATAATGTCAAGAGGGAGAACATAAGGTTAGGTGACATTTACTTTTTTTCAACACTTTAGTTTTAAATAGCTTAGGAACAACATCCTTTCTAATATAAAACTCACACAATACCTTTGAACAACACATGTCATTTTCAGTAGATGCATATATCCTTGAGGATATAGATAAAACATATATTGGAGGAAGGGGAGGCCTTGGGTGGACCCCCTAACTTGACAAAAATCATGAAAGATATTCTCACATAGCCAAAAAAAAATTAAAAATATTGCTTGCAAGGCACCCTAAGTTCGCTATTAGAGTTAAGAAACTATGTTTTAGATTATAATGGTTATTTCAAAAGAAGATGCTAATTATTATTCTTGTTAGCACCATATCCCTCTCAAATCCATCAAATAAAAGAATGCATTTTTCATAGTTACCTACCATCACCTATTTTATTGCAGAGGACTAGAAGCATCTAGAAGTGTTGTCAAAAACTTATCTAAATATGGAAGGGTTGGCAATAGATTTTGGAAACTACCCTTCATGATTTGAAATAAAAAATATTATTAAGGTGATCTCCCCATTCTATTTAGAAATCTACATGATTTGAAATTTTTATCTTCTAATACCATTAGATGTGGTTTGAAGGATTCATAAGCATGGACTATATGTATGACCACTTACCACTAAAGATGTGGTTATAAATACAAGGGTCGGACCATATATACTATTAAATGAACATAGATTGCATACATCCAGAATACAATTTCTCTCTAGAGACATGAGTATTACCAGACACACTATAATATAGTTCTGAAATCCTTCCATCTCAAAGTTCTAATAACTCCTCTAAGACTTCATACCAAATGATTTTTTTGTGTTGAATGAATAATCCCCTACATCCCTTTGTATCCTGACACATTTCCATTTACATTATTCAAAACAATATAAACCTTGATCCACGATTCCAAAAATAATCACACCTTTTCACATACTATCTACAAAATTCACATAAAACCAAAAAAAAGAAAAAAAATCTACCCAAAATTATTTAATCTACCCACCTTAATAGATTTTTCACTTATAGCTACTAGATGGCTACTCATAATTGTTGCATAGACAACACTAATAAATAACAAGTACGTAAGTACAAAATTCAATACTCAATGAAAATTTATGTTTATCCATTAAAAGCCTCATCTCTAAGCTTATCTACCTCTAAAATAATCTTAATTCTATTTTTATTTGTAATGTACCTAGCATCTAGGGTAACCTTAAAGTATTTTTAAAATTTTTAAATTTTATTTGCATGCTAGGCTAATAAGTATAGGCACTATGCCTTCAAAATAATTCTTACATGCCGATATTACTTTACTTTTTCATCCAAACTTGTAATGTCAAGAAAACTAGAATTTACAACTACTTGGAACTTAGTCATTTGTTCCTTTAAAATAACTTGCATCTAATTAACAAAAGCATATAGCTCATTGAATAATTTTGATTGCTTAAATTTATCTTTAATACCATTTGCACTCCCAAGGTCGTATTTGGAATTATTGTGGATATAATTCATTTTCATTACCCTTGGGATCCACTTGTCATTAATCTTTGTCAACTTTGAGTCTATATCATGTAGGTACTTTATAGATTTTCCCATATTATTGTGGCATTCCCAAAGATCACCAATATTTTTTATAATAATTGGATAACCTAGCCTTGGGATTCTTTTGACCAATCATTCAATCTATTTCATTTTTTAATATTCAACCATATATTCTCCTTCTATAATGTCTTAATCTATTCCATCAACTTGTTTGTGTCCACTTGTGATAATTATCCTTCTTGAGGTATGCTCAGGAAAGACACTATTACTTTTGAGCTCAATGAATTGATTTGAGCTAAATAACTTTTAGACTTGGCCTTCTCCTCTATCAATTCCCTATTTAGGCTAATAACATCCTACAATAATTTATCATAATATTTTTGCAATTTCTTAGTGACAACTTCAATAAAATTACTATGGACCATAAGTTAACTTTAGCTTTGGGAGTAGGTATATTTCCCACTCTTGTAATAATTAGTTTTTCAATCAACTCTTGAGTATCATCAAATATTTAATTTTTTTCATGTTTTGACATAATTTCATAGAGGGCCATGGTTTTTATTAAGGAAATAATCAAATCCTAAGTAGAACTACCTTGATTGGTCTATATTTTGGACTTGGAATCTCCAAATTCATTATTTATTCTTAAGGTATCAAAAGCTAGGACTAAAGACATATCTCATCCAAGTAATAATAAACACCCAATTTCCCTAACCAATATCCTTGCTTGTTATATAGTGTGATGTTATCAATATTGACCTCAAAAATGGATGCACTCTCTAAATAATCAAAATCATGACCCAAACCTTGGGTAAACTCCCTTATTGCCTTCAAATTCCTCCTAGCATGCATTTTCAATTTAAGAATTTTTTTATTAAAATCTTCAATTTTGATGAAATGGTCATCAAATAAAAACTTCTCATATGCCTGATTCCTTACATATTTCACTATTTCGCCTCCTTTAAAGTCAACAAGAAATGTGGAAACATAAGGGATAGTGGCTTAAATTTTCTAATACTGATTAGAGGATTTAATAACCTTCATATTGTCATCTCTTGTTATCATGAATTCACCAAATTCTTGTATTTTAATGTAGCCTGCTAGTGGCTATGATTAAATCCATGGATATTGAGGACTTATCATATGTCTTACTTCTTGTTATTTACTAGAAGGCTCCTCCACCATAATTTCATTCCCCTTTAGCTATCCTAATTTAGGAACATCTCTTACTACACTACTTTGATCATTTTCTCATGTGTCTTAGAAGTAGTAGGAGCAACTTGAGATTGTGCTAGGATATCCATTGTATTTACCCTTGGAGGAATTATGTTGAAGGTTTCAACATTGTCCAACATAATTTTTATTATTTATAGGGTCTTAAATTTCAATATATGATCCCTTGAAATCATGATCATCTTCAAGTTTCTTGGCTTTATCAATCTTTATTTTATACCATCATTTTCTCCTTGTATTCTTGTCCACTTTGTCTTTACAAATTCTAACAATATCCTCACCCTCATTGAAATGATGCTTATAGCATACTCTACCCACTTTTTTTCCCATGTGGATAAAACCTTCTAGATTGTATACCCTTGTTTTAGCATACTCAATATTATATTTGCATATTTAATATTAGATATATTGTCATAGCATTCCTTTCCCAATATGGTCAAGTCTAAAAATTTGGCCTGGGGAGAGAAGAATATCCTTTCTATTTTAGAATTTAAGTGTTCATAATTGACATTGTTCATTTTCCATAACACCTCTAAGAATGCAATCCTTGATGGAAACCAAACTATAAATTTAGGAGGCATGAAGCTAGAAAAAAATATAATAATTGTACACCCTTCATGTAAAAACCAATATCCCCAATTATTCTCTTTAGTTGAGTCTTGTTTAAATTCCAGGGGTCTAAGGAACTCAAAGAGTGTTTATATCTATCAAGACTTGTTAGATCTCAATATTGTCAAAACTGGTGTGATGAAGTAATCTTTAAAAGTACAATAATAGGCACCAAAGTTAAGTCTATCCGAGTGGGGAGTCCACCATTATATTGGATTTAAAATCCATTTTGGTACTTTGGTAGAAGTTGTTTGTAAATATAATTAGAGCTCCAATTTTCTATTAACACATTCAAATATGTATGGTATAACAATGAGTACCATCTAAATGGTTTTTTCCTCCTTTATTTCTTCACAGTCTCTAAAACCTTATTCATATTTTTTTTCCAAGAAAGAAACATAGTCATAGAAGAAACTTATATGAAAATTTCTTGAATGTGTGAATAAAAATAATACACCCTTTCGAATCATTAGTTGTACATTAGTCCCCACAACCCAATACATTATTGGTATGTGTCTTGGAAATATGGGAAAATGATTGTATGTTAAGGGGCTTATTTTCCCATCAAGGATTGTCTCTATTTTTCCTCCCTCTCCCTTATCTTTATAATTTGGAATCCACCTAGCTCTATAACTCATCCTAAGCTTGTTATATTCTAATATGAAGACTTCCATTTTTAAATAAGCCTTAGCCTTTGGGTTCAAATGATTTTTTTTGAAATACCTCCTTATTTAGAATAAATAACATTTTCACTAACTGTTAGGAAATTAAGAGTTTGATCAAACTATTTCTTATATAAACCTATGAGAGAAAAGTACTCAAACACAAGATTACATGATAACTATAATGCAAAGATAAAATACATACCATAATATTACACAAGATATACCATAGAATAATCCTCAAGAGGGAAAACCTAGCCTCCAAAAGTATCCACACTCAATATATCATTCAACAATAGGATAGTACAATATATTTTTAAAGTATCCATGAATACTTCTAGAAAGTTAAGCTCCTCCAACACATCCTCCATGTGTCCAAGCATAATGGGTATCCATACAACAATGCATCCCATGTCATGGTTCACATATGCACTCTACAAGATAGCTCAATACTAATGATATCCAAGCCAAACAACCAACTAGCCAACAAGCCAAGATAGCTCAATACTAACGGACTATGGTGTCACAAGTGATGCAGACTTCATTAGTTATCTACTTTCTCTATTTTATGTTTTAAGCAAAACTAATGTTTAGTTTAGTTTATACAAAGAGGCATGAATTTTGAAAAGGTGCCATATTTTGTAACGATCTAAAGCTTGTTGCTTCTCTTATAAAAGAGAAACCAAGACCGAATTTTGATATCATCATCATAGGCATTTATAGAAACATATATTTAGAGACTTATGTTATATTGTAATATCTATTTGAAGCAATCAATGGAAAAGAAGATTTAATTTGGTGCTTGAATTCTGGTCTCAATTATTTGTTGATAATACTACATGTATGATTGGATTTTTTATATGTATTTTAGGTTGGAATATAGGGGTATATTATGAATTGGTATCAATTATTTGTTCATAATACTATGTACGATATAATAAGTTGTGGTCTCAAATTGCGGTATTGGATTTCTTATGTATTTTAGGTGGGAATATAGGGGTATATTATGAATGCATTATTTTAGATATCATTTTATTGAAAAGATTGAACAATTTTCTAATTTTCCAATCTCTTAGTTTTAGTTTTCAGTGTCAGTTAGACCTAAGAGATTATTTCTTTGTTTGTAATGAGGAGGCTTACTTCACCTAATGTTAAGATGTCTATATGTATTATTAAATAACATATTTTAATTATTGTTTCCTTCACACAAGCATATTCAATGCATGTGGAGGCTAGAAGTTGTATTACAAACTAAAGCTATCATCTAGGACATACAAGAAAATTCTAGCATCTAGAAAACATATAGGACATACAAGAAATTATATTCTAGATAAACAAAATTAATTTCAACCAAAGTAAGAAAACTAAGAAGAATGAATTAGATTCAATAATAAATTACACCATACATATAACCAATGTTTAGGTGACAAGCTAACCTCTTAAGGTGATAGGATAGTTAAGGTAACAAAACATCATCATAATCATCTGCATTGCTAATTGCATTGCATTTCACATCTTTCAAACTCAAATCATTACTTCACATTGCATAACTAATAGCTAGATGTTGATAGATGGAAAAATTTCAATTACAATATAGTTTTTACAAATTCAACCTAAGAAGTTATGCAATTACTTCACATTGCACAACTAATAACTAGGAGCACTTGCCAATTGCATTTGCTTGTCATGGCATTTCATGAGACCACATTTCTTTGAGGATTTTTTTCAAACAGTTCACTGTAGACCTTGTCTATGCTACCATATTTTTCATACATATTGTCTACCAAAGTATTTTATCAAACAATTCACTGCCTTGTTGCTATGGCTAAAATCCTAAAACAAGTGATTTCAAACAAGCTATGGATGCTTGGAAAAACTCTATCAAAGCATAATAGTAAGCAATAACATAGATGAGGCAATGAATTGGTTGAAAAAATGCCTCAAAGAAATGTGGTCTCATGGTGATGGAATTTCATGACAATCCATAACAATTTGCTTGTCATGCAATTCGTCATGACATTCCATCACCATGAGACCACATTTCTTTGAGGCATTTTTTCCAAAGTTCATTGCCTTGTCTATGCTACCACATTTTTCATACATGTCTACCAAAGCATTTTATCAAATAGTTCACTGCCTTGCTGCTATGGCTAAAAGCCTAAAACAGGTGATTTCAAATAAGATATGGACGCTTGGAAAAAATATATCAAAATATAATAGTAAGCAACAAGCTATGGTCTCATGGTTTTTTTTGGCCTGAAAATCAGCATGATTTTATTTGCATTTTTTTGCAGGTTTTAAATGCATTTTTTTTGGCAATTTTTTGTTGTTTTAAATGGGAAAAATCTCTGTGGTAAATTTTGTGCATTTTTTAATTGTAGGATTCTCACAGTTAGTGAAAAAGGTAGTGTTCATGAAGGAATGGAAAAGATGCATAGAGCCTTTGAATTATACCTATACTATGCAATTGCATCGAATCATTTAGCAAACCATTTTTTCTTCACAGGGAAACATTTTCTTGTGGAACAATTGACTGAGATAGCTCTTGTTTCAACTGACCACCCTCTCATGAAATCTCATTCATATTATAATCTTACACAATCTTATCATAGTAAAGATGATTATGACACCACTGGCCGCTACTACATGGCATCAGTCGAGGAAAGCCAGAGGCCACAGGATTTTATGGACAAGTTCAATTGAAGCTGGGAGATCTTAAGAGTTATCTCTCAAATTTTGAAAAGTTTTTGGAGGTCCACACTGAGAACTATGAGAGATTAAAATTTGTAGGCCATATATATGCGCAACAAGGGCAGGCAAAGAAGGCTTTGGAAATTTTAAGAAAGGCAACTTGCATAGATCCGCGTGATGCCCGTGCATTTATCAAGATGGGTGAGTTATTAATATCGATAGACCCTAGTGCAACCTTAGATTCTCTTAAGACAACAAAGTCTCTTCTGAAGAAGAGAAGAGAATAATTACCCATTGAATTGTTAAACAACATTGGGGTTCTTCATTTTGAGCGTGATGAACTAGAGTTGGCTCAACAAAATTTTATGGAGGCATTAGGAAATGGAATTTGGGTTGAAATCATAAATAAAAGCCCTAGTGCCAATTCTACAGTTTTTGTTTAAGGATATGGAATTCTTCCATCGACTAGAAGAAGGTGGTGTTTCACTTGAGTTACCATGAGATAAAGTCACAACACTATTTAATCTTGCTAGGTTGTTTGAACAACTACATGATACTGAAAAAATAAAATCTTTTATACAGGCTAATATTATTCAAGTTTCTTGATTATGTGGATGCATATCTACGTCTTGCAGCCATGGCTCAGGCTTGGAATGAGATCCAAATAAGCTTAGAATTGATTGGGGATGCACTTAAGGTGGATAAAAACTCATCAAATGCTTTATGTATGCTTGGAAACATGCAACTAAAAATAGATGATTGGCTTAAAGCAAAAGAAACAATTAAAGTAGCATGCCAACTTGTCTTGGCTGATGAAGCAAAATGAAAAGCTGATAAAGAACGAAGGATTCAGATGGAAAGGAGAAAGAAAGAGGAAGAACTTCGACGAGTGATGCAACAAGGGGAGTAATTTGAATGTGTGAATGAATTATGGAAGAGTAAGCATAAGGACAGGGACGATGACGATGATGAGACTGGTCAGTCTGAGAAGAAAAAAAAAGAAGAAAAAGAAGAAGGATAAGGACCACAAGGCTTATGATTCTTATATGGAGGAACCTAATGTTTCCGTGGAAGATGAGGAAAATTATATGAGTGATAAGGCACAAGATGATGCAAAAAATGCCCGAGATCTTCTTGCAGCTGTAGGTCTAGAAGACTCTGATGATGGCGAGACAAATTCTCCAGTTTCAACAAAACCACTAAGGAGACATGCATACTCTGATTCTAAAGATGATGAACCATTGCAAAAACAAATTTTGAGAGAAGATGATCCATATGATGATGATGTCTAGGCTTCCTGAGCTTTAACCAAACCTAGCTCCTATTTTCTAAGAGAAAAATCCCCAAGGGCCATGGGAAATGAACAATGAGCATTTGAGTTTCAATTTGGTTTCATTTTGAAAAGGGACATTACATTGTACAAGATTTGTTTAATAGCAGAATAATTTAATCCACCTATTTGGGACTGTAAAATAAAAATAGATGAATTAATCTATTTTAAATTATAGGTTCTTTTAATCTAGAATCTAATAGAAAGATAAAGCATAATACATTGAAGGACACAAAAAATGTTCTAAAATAAAGACTAAAATAGGTTGCCCATAAAAAACAAGGAAGAGGAAAAATGAAAAGATAACATACAAATGATTCATTTGAGGTTTTTGATAGGATCTCATTTAACTATGTCGAATGGATTTGGAAGGGACAAAACATATTTGATTGACTAAAATTTTAAGGTAGCTTATCCATTGTTGTTGTATGCATCATCTTATCTTGGTGCATTGTAGAAACAGATTCCAAGAGAAGAGAATGCATATAATGATGATGGATAAGCTACCTCAAAATTTTAGTCAATTAAATATGATTTGTCCCTTCCAAATCCATTTGACATAGTTAAATGAGATCTTATAAAAAACCTCAAATGAATCATTTGTATGTTATCTTTTCATTTTTCCTCTTTCTTATTTTTTATGGGCAACCTATTTTAGTCTTTATTTTAGAACATTTTATGTGTCCTTCAATGTATTATGCTTTATCTTTCTATCAGATTCTAGATTAAAAGAACCTACAATTAAAAATAGATTAATTCATCTATTTTTATTTTACAGTCTCAAATAGGTGGATTAAATTATTTTGTTGTTAAACAAATCTTGTATGATGTAATGTCCCCTTTTTGAAATGAAACCAAGTTGAAACTCAAATGCTCATCATTCATTTCCCATGGGCCTTAGGGATTTTTCTCTTGGAAAATAGGAGCTAGGTTTGGTTAAAGCTTAGGAATCCTAGAAATCATCATCATATGTATCATCTTCTCTCAGACTATTTCTGCAATGGTTCATCATCTTCAAAATCAGAGTATGCATGTCTCCTTCGTGATTTTGTTGAAATTGGAGAATTTGTCTCGCCATCATCAGAGTCTTCTAGATCTATAGCTGCAAGAAGATCTTGGGCAATTTTTGCATCATCTTGTGCCTTAAAGCTCAAGAGGATCTTAATGTCATAAAATGGGCCACTTAAGTGTTGGCACAGAGACCAGGAAATGTTTATGCTGCAAATGGGGCAACCATTGTGCTAGCTGAAAGGGTCAATTTGATATTGCAAAGGAAATTTTCACACAGGTACAAGAAGCTCCTACAAGAAACATCTTTGTGCCTGATGTGTGGGTAAATCTAGCACATGTTTACTTTGTACAAGGATAGTTTGTGCTTGCAGTGAAAATGTTTATGTTGCAAATGGGGCAACCATTCTAAAGTGTTAGCACAGAGACCAAGAAATGTTTATGTTGCAAATGGGGTAGCCATTGTGCTAGCTGAAAGGGGTCAATTTGATATTGCAAAGAAAATTTTTACACGGGTACAAGAAGCTATTGTAGGAAACATCTTTGTTCAGATGCCTGATGTGTGGGTAAATCTAGCACATGTTTACTTTGCACAAGGACAGTTTGCGCTTGCAATGAAAATGTATCAAAATTGTTTGAGGAAATTTTATTTTGGCACTGACACCCAAATTTTATTATATTTAGCTCGAACACATTATGAATTAGAATAGTGGCAAGATTGTAAAAGGGGTCAATTTGATATTGCAAAGGAAATTTGTACACAAGTACAAGAAGTTGTTGCAGGAAACATCTTTGTTCAGATGCCTGATGTGTGGGTAAATCTAGCACATGTTTACTTTGCACAAGGACAGTTTGCGCTTGCAGTGAAAATGTATCAAAATTGTTTGAGGAAATTTTATTTTGGCACTAACACCCAAAATTTATTATATTTAGCTCAAACACATTATGAAGCAGAATAGTGGCAAGATTGTAAAAGAACATTATTAAGAGTAGTAGATTGTAACTACTATAAGTTTCCAATCAAAAAGCTATAGATTTTGTGTAA
The DNA here is from genome assembly GCA_007115665.2 of Sequoiadendron giganteum. NCBI lineage: Eukaryota > Viridiplantae > Streptophyta > Pinopsida > Cupressales > Cupressaceae > Sequoiadendron > Sequoiadendron giganteum. Next base: position 805,124,800 of record CM021102.1, read on the forward strand.
TGTAATGAGGATTTCAAATTACCTTTGAATTCACTGTAGAGCATCCCCAAATCCGACTTTGTTGCAGACTTCAAATACTTTGCAACAAACATCGAAGTCCTTGCTTACCTTTTCAAAATTCTCTAGGTCCTCTCCAAACAATCTTTATCACCCATGCAAGTGCTGAAGCTCAAAACGCCTAGTGTAGTTCGCATGCCCAGCTGTTGTAACTCAAAACCACATGCCTCAGCGCCAGGCTAACCAGGTGCAACGAATGAATGAAGCCAAGTTTGGAATGAACACGAATAAACATGAATTCATTAATCACACCAATGCATCGCACAATTAATTGGTTGAAACGCTTTTTAAATTTTTTTAATCTAATTTGTATTTGGTGACTAACTATTTAGTCATTTTTATTTTTGTGACTAAATAATTTTTTAGTCAACGACCAAATTAGTCATTTATTTACTCATTTATAGCCGAGTTGCAAAAAAATAGTAGAATTTAATCTTTTTTAGTTGTTGTGACTAAAACTTTTAGTCACCTAGTCATTTATTTGCCAAATTCTATAGTGATAGGAAAATATCAAAACACAAAGAAAGAGTGGTTTCTAGAACCATATCTCAAATCACAAGCCCAAAAATGACTCAAATTCAAATTCCTAATTTTTCCATAGCCTTTTAGGCTATTTTTAGAAGATGCTCTTACAACAAATGTACCATAGAATTAGTAATATGTAAATCCTTGATTTGTGCGCTTATTTTGGAATATTCAAACACATTCAAAGATGCCTTATGATCCAAAAATTGATGTTTATTACTTTCTTAAAGTCTTGCTGATACATCCACCTGATAGTAGAAATCTTGAATGTGAGAAGGTAATGGGAACCGTAAGGCAACGACTGCTTCCAGCATGCCAACCGTTTCATGCATGAACGTTTTTAAATCATTTGAGGTAGGCGCAACTTATATCTTTATTCTCTTAGGCAGACCAGAAGGAGTGTCGCGGTCAGCTCAAGAGTTTTTTTATTTGCAAGAAAAATCTGAAAGGCGTTGAAGAGAGCAAGATGAAATGCCTATGTATTCTGATAAAGAATAGCATTCAACACCGCTCTTGCTCTGCAAATTATTACTACCTGTAATTTCAGTGCTTCCGTATCTGATTGCCCTGGTATGCATCTCCTTCTCATTTTAACCCAATCTACTTTGTGTCTTTTGCTTCTCACCAATTATTCTTCGCATGGATCCGTCTTTTTCTGGTGAGATGTTACATCATTTAGTGCTTACTGCATTCTTTATTTTAAGATATTTTGGCATTTATTCAGTTACTGGTTTGAGCAGGATCGAAGTCACCACCGTCATCTATGTCGAGCAACGATGTGAGCAAGAGTTTCAAGCTCCACTTGGAACTCACCATCAGTACTCTGTGTCACACTTGTGACGGTAAAACCAAGTGAATGTTCCCTCTCATTCTTCCATTTTATAAAACATAGGTTATTTTTAGACCATGATTCTTAAAGGTATTTTGTCTAGCAGTTCACATGTCGTCTCTATGATTCCACATTTTTCATGCAATCCTATCAAGGCTACCACATACTCTATAAATCATTTGCTCAAATCTATTTTATGTTTATCCTATGATCCTTGCATTCCAGGTAATTAGGGCCCTCCTCTATGTTGTACTAATTTTGGGTACATCATTGTATTAGCTTCATAAACTATTTTATAATGCAATGCTAGAGGAATGAATCCAAAGAGCTACAACAATGTGGTCTCTTAGGTTTCATTATTTTCCGAGGTTTCCAGGATTTAAATAATAATAAAAAGTATCGCTTTTTATTATTGGAAATGGTTAGTGATTACAACAAGAAACGTTCAACTAAATTTTTATTTATTATATTTGTTTATAGACAGTGCACTCAAAATTTGATTATTTGAATTTGAATTTTTCTGAAAATATAAAAGCTTATATTCAATTATAAATGGCACATTCAAAGTTTAATTATTTATCTAATATAATTCTCCTTCAATTTTGATTTTTTTTAAATTAAAAAGCTCATATTCTTCATACATCCATTCTCTAGAAGAGTCGACAAGGTGGTAATTGGCTCTCATTTGTGAGACAAAAATGAGAAATTGTAAAGATTGATATATTCCCAGATTCTTAAAAGATTGTAACGATTGATATATTCCCAAACTCTTGGAAATTTTGATCTCTTCTTACATTATGTTTATCAAACAAATTTTAGTGGAGATAGAATATATTATAAATCTTTAATGGTTGGTGAAATAAAACTCATATAATGAGTTGAGAATTAGAGAGAAATTATTTTAAAATATGTTTATTTTTATTTGGCATATAATATTAAATATTTTTTTTGTGTGTTTAATGATTTTTAATAAGGTTTATGTTAACATATTACAATATAGATAGAATTAGTGTCATATAATGAGTTGAGAATTAGTGATAAATTATCTTAAAATATGTTTATTTTTATTTGACATATAATAATTATTTTTTGTGTGTTTAATGATTCTTTAATAAGGTTTATGTTAAAATATTACAATATAGATAGAATTAGTGAAATCTAAAAATAAATTAGAATGGGTTATGAGACTAATTATATTAAACAATCTATTTTTAATAAATAATGTAGATAAATAATCTTATTATCTAATTTATCACCTATTTTGTGGGTTGTGGAATTGATCTAGATCAACCCTAAGGAATGTGGAATTGACACTTGAAATTTATCATCAAATTTAAATTCTAGCCTTCACTCTCCCTTCTACTAGCCACTATGAGTTAAAGTAACACATATTCCATAAGAAATGTTGCCATGCCATGAAATTTAAAGATATGTATTGTTCTCTCAAACACATGAAATTTATTGAGGAATGATATGTATAAAATATGCCAAGAGATATCCTTCTTCAAGCACCTATTGCACTTTTAAGTGATAAATTGATTAAATTAGTGTTAGTGTTAGGGTTAGGGTTAAATTAGGTTTTAGGTTCAATAGGGTTTAGGATTAGCATTAGAATATAGTTAGGGTTATGATTAGGTTTAGGGCTAGGGTTAAATACAATAAATCTTAGGGTTTTAGTTAGGGTTGGGATTCAAATAGTATTCAAGGTTAAAGAAACATGGTTAGGGTTAGGTACAATTAGGGCTCAATTAGAGTACGGGTTAGGGTTACGACTAAGATTCTATTAAGGCTATAGTTAAATTAGGGTTATAGTTCACTTAAGGTTATGGTTCAATTAGGGCCATGGGTCAATTAGGGCTAGGGTTAAATTAAGGTAACAATTTATTTAGGGTTAAAATAAGCTATGCAGTACAATTATAGTTAGGGTTCAATTAGGTTTAGGTTAATTAGTTAGGGTTAGGGTTACAATTGTATGATAAAGCTTCAAGTTAGGGCTAGGATTAGTGTTAGGATGGGGTTAATTAGGGTTCAATTAAGGCTAATGTTAACCCTAAACCATTACTAACAATAATTAACCATAAACCTAACTCTAATTCTAAATCTAACCCTAACCCTCACCCTAATTCTAAAACTAACACTATGACCAACCTAATTGAAACCTAACCCTAAACCTAATTAAAATGTAGCCCTAATCCTGATTCTACTCGATAGCTAACCCTAATTAAAATATAGCCCTAACCCTAATTAAACTCCATACCTAACTCTAATTGAATCTTAACCCTAAATAAATTGTAATACTAATTGAATTATAAACATAATTGAACTAGGGTTAGGGTTGTGGTTAAATTAGGTTTAGGTTCAATTATATTTAGGATTAGGGTTAAAATTCAAATAAGGTCAAGGTCAAGATCAGTATTAGGGTTACAAGATCAGTATTAGGGTTAGGCTTAGAGTGTATTTAGGGTTATTTTTCACATGGGGTTAGGGTTATGGTTAGAATTCAATTGGGTTTAGACTTTAATTAGGGCTAGGGATAGAGTTTAATTAAGGTTAATGTTCATTTAGGGTTAGGGTTATGATTAGGGATCAATTAGGATCACGGTTAGGGTTTAATAAGGGTTAAGATTAGAATAAGTGTTCAATTAGAGTTGGGGTTAGAGTTCAATTAGGGTTATTTTTCACTTAGAGTTAGGATTAGGGTTGTACAATAGAGTTTGGGGCTAGGGTTAGAATTTGGGTTCAAATAGGGTTAGGGTTAGGGTTAGGGTTAAGGTTACGATTAGGATTTGATAGGTTTTAATTAGGGATAGGTTAGACTAGGGTTCAATTGGAGTTAGGATTAGAGTTAGAGTTCAATTAGGGTCAATGTTCATTTACAATTAAGTTAAGTTTTAGCTAGGGTTAGGGTTCGGTTATAGTTGTCATTGTAATTATAGTTATTGTTACAATTACAATTATGAATAGGGTTAGAATTAAGGTTGGGGTTAGAATTTGAGTTAAGGTTATAGTTAGGGTTAGGGTTAGAATCAAGGGTAGGGTTGGATATAGGGTTAGGGTTAGGCTTCAAGTTTAAATAGGGTTAGGGTTAAGGTTAGATTATGGTTAATGTTTGATTAGGATTATAGATCTGTTAAGATTAGAAATAGGCTTCAATTAGGATTAGGATTAAGGTTTAAGGGTGATCCCACAATATTGGTTTACAATTTTTGGCCAAATTGGACACTGAAAGAATTTTTTCTAACTAAATCTTCACTTTCAGGCATCTACAGTGGCTAAACCATGAGGAATTTGAAGATGATGCAAACTAGTGATTTGTGACATTTTATTTATAGATTCTAAATATATTTTTTTCAAAAAAATTGGAATTATATTGCACTTCTTTTTCCATCTCCTTCGAAAACTAGTTTTTTTCAGTAATCAACATTTTTAAGGAGTGATGTTCATCGTATACAATATAACTTTTTTTCCATGAAGGATAAAATTCTAATTTTTTCGAATTTAGATTTGTAACTATGATATCTAGTGCTTCCAATTGGTCTCATAGTTTTTTATTTAATATTTTTTCCTTAATCAAGTTTCAAAGTCAAACCAATTACAATTCAAACATAGGCGGGCTGTATACAACATAACTTTTTTTGTATGTATCAAAATTCTTTTTTTTTTGTTGGATCAAGGACTTTAATATTTGGTGCACTCATTTTTCAAAAAAAAAATTGATAATTTGCTATTTTTCCACATGTGCAGAACAAAGAGCTTGATTTTCAGTGAAAAACCTATGTTTAATAAAAATAAAAATAAAATACATAATAAAACCAAAATATATTAAAATTATATTTGTTGGATAGCTTGTTCTTAGGACTACCATCATCCAGTTGGGTCTGTGAAGTCTCCATTTTCATCCTCAACCCGAGCTTTGAAGCTTGGAATTTTTTGGTGCCTAAGGGGGAGAAGGGGGGAAAAGGGGGGTTTGAGTGAACCCCCTTTCGTTTACCATTTTATTTGCTTTTTTGAACAGGAAATGGGGGGGGGAAACTTAATGGGTTTGCTCGAACCAAATAGTTCGTTCGAACCCCAAAAAGCAATTTTTTTGCATGGGGTCATTTTTTGCAACTTTTCTTTACTCACTCGAATTGTAAACCACTTTTGTGGGTTTACCCTTAAAGGGTTATAAGATAAATCTTCAATTCAAGGTTGTGGTTCGGGTTAGGGTTCAACTAGGGTTAGGATTCAAGTTTAATCAGTGTTAGGGTTAAAATAGGGTCAGAGTTAAATTTAGGTTGGAGTTATGGTTCAATTGCGGTTACAGTGAGAATTAAGGTTTCCATTAGAATTAGGCTTAGTATTAGAATTATAATTATAAATAAGGTTAGAATTAAAATCAAGGTTATAATTAGGGTTAGGTTTATAATTAGGATACAAGTTAGGGTTATAATTAGGGTTAGGGTTAATATTAGGAAAAATTAGGGGTAGGGTTTAATTAGCATCATCGTTCTATCAAAGGGTAAGGTTTAATTAGGGTTATAGTTAGGTATTCAGTCCATTTAGGGTTAGGTTCATTATGAGTTAGGGTTTATTTAGGGATAGAGTAAGGTTTAATTAGGGTTGTAGTTAGAATTAAGGTTTCCATGAGAATTAAAGATAAAATAAATAAATAAATCAAAGATAAAAGATAAATTAAAGATCAAATAAATAAATCATTTAGATAAAAGATAATTCAAATATTTTTATTTTTTTGGATGTAGGTCATCAAAATAAAAGAGATTTTTCTCAAATAAAAATATTTGTGTGGTAATTAATATGGAGGAAAATAATAGAGTAAATCCAACACACGTCAATGAAACATCTTACATAAAAAGAATTGAAATAACAAGTTAAACTGCTATGACCATCCTCTCAAATCGTTTCATTGCTCTCTAATCTTAAGGACCTTCGAATTCATTCTCTCATATTTCTATGTTGCACATGAACTCACAAGATGACAACCTAAGAGATGAGAATATTTTATGATATGCAAAAATGCATGCCTACATTAACATATTTTTGATATAAAAGCTAAATGAAATATGAAATTGCTACTATGCAAATGATGCTAGGATGATTAATGTTGTTGTAATGCAATTATATGATAAAAACTAATGCAATACTAAAATTCTACAAAGTAAAATTGCCATGATAACAATGCTAAATGATATACAACTCTAAAAATGCTCTCAATTACTCTCAATTGCTAAGATAATTTATGCATCATAAGTTTATGATGAAATCCTTGTTGAAAAGTTGTAGAATGATCTCCTATTTATAGATTTTTTCAAGCCTTGAATGAGGTGGAAAAGATGGACGGTCGAGATTGTGATCTTGAGAGATCAACAGTGGAGCACAAAGAGGTTGGAGGAATTCATGGAGGCTGCTCCATTTGGAAGGGCAAATCATCCAAGTGTCAAAGAGCATCAATTAGAAAGAGGATTCATGTGTCTCTAAGGATGTTAGGAGGTTAGATGAATATTTCTAATTTAGAAATTAGAAATAAAAGAAATCATGTGACATGTGATGATGTGGAGGGCGATTTGAAGGAAGTTAGAAATTTATAGAGAAATGTGACAAATTTGAATTAAAAATTCAAATTTAATGAGGAAGGGGAATAATCAAATAACAAATTATTTAAATTTGTGTATTTAATTAAATCAAGAGGGAAGGTGATTTTTGAATAGAAGAATTAAAGGTGTGAACTATACAAATAAATTTATCAATTTATTTATATAAGTAGAGGAATTAAGATTCATTAATCAAAAAACTAGTATTTAATTAATTTGTACTCCAGACCATTTTTATGTGTATACATTTTTCCCCTCTTTGAAGTGATATGCGTAGACGCATTGCTTCAAAGAAAAATTTGTCAGACCGCGATGATAAAAAATTTGACATGCCCTAGACACTGATTTTTCAGTGATAAATGATGTATGCCCCCTCGGGAGATAAATCAAGGAATTTTTGAATTTTTAATGATTTTTGAAATTTTTGATGATTAAATGATTTTCTGATAATATTTTGATGATTTTTGAATTTTGAAACTAGTGTGTCGATTTATCTCCCGAAAATTGTAAGTGAACTTGCCACATTGCCAATTAATTGATTAAAGGCCCCTTTTGATAAATTAAATAAATGCCACCAAATTACCCACCTTAATTACCCTTTTAAGAGGGAAAAAGTGAAAAAGAAACTCATTTGTGCATTGTGATTTTGAAAATTTGAGAGATTAAGCAACCTTGCGCATTCAGAGCAAGATGGTATCCCAACTCAGACTCATCGATTCGATCACATGCGACAGCACAACCGCCCGACAGCATATGGACCTCCAGTACGAATTTCAAAAACTTCTTCGTGAATTTTGAATTATTTTTCCTGCTTTTTGAAATTTTGAATTTTATGCCAAATTATTTTAGCGCATCCGTAGAATACAATAGTGCATTCATCGAAATAACACATAGATGCACTGTTATGGTGCATAGATGTGAAAGTTTGGCACATACATGGTCTGTTATGGCGCATAGATTGAATTTTCTAGTGCATCTTTGTTTTAGCGCATAGAAGCGTTGTTATGGTGCATCTATGCCAGAATAGATGATTTTTTATTTTTCTCCTTGATTTTGGATGTTTTTTTATCGTGTCAACCTTCAGGTTGATTTTGATTGATGATGTTGGTAGATTAGATGATGATTGATCTCATGATAGGTGAGATTTAATGATTGATTGATGATGATTGACCTCATGATAGGTGAGGTACAATGATAAATTGATAGACTAACCTCATGTTAGGCAAGGTACAATGATAGATTGATAGATTGATAGGCTGATTGATTTTGTGATTTTTGATTGTGATAGGAGAGTGATTTAAGAGTCCTCATGTCCCGGGAGCACTTCCCACAGACTTGGGAGTTGATTCCCCACTTGAGCCAGGTTGAGCGGTATTTGATTAAGGGATGCGAGTTATACCATTTGATTGATATGCCCTAGGTTACGATTAACCGGGCACTACTGACAGCACTAGGAGAGCGGTGGAATAGCGACCACAACACCTTTCACCTGGCTACTGACAAGATGAACGTGATGCCAGAGGATGTGTACTATATTCTACGAATTCCTATGGTGGGTGATATAGTCATATATGATCATACAGAGCAGGGTGGTACAAATACTCTTCGCAAGATATTTCATGATGACCAGATTAATGAGTACGAGATACCCTAGCAGGAGATGTGTGACAGTTATGCCCCATTACCTTCTGTACTTGTTAGATTTGTTGGTGGTTTCCTATGTCTCGACCACAGGTCGAAGGGACTATCCGTTGGGTGGGGTCAGGTGTTAGAGCAAATGATTCTTTAGGGGACCCGATATGCCTAGGGTTCATGTATGTTAGTTCATCTATATCATGACCTTCATTAGGTAGTGTATCTTGGAGCTGCCATCCTCTCAATCAGGGTGACCTTACTTCAGATCTGGGCATGGGAGCACATAGTTGTTACCCGACCAGTTGTAGACAGGTTTCGGCTGATTGGTAGGCCGTATGTATATGGTTATAGAGGCCCCATTGTCCAACATAAGCTAGGCAAATTAGAGTACTAGTGATGAGTTTTTGATGATCTTGACACTGTGACATGGAGGCCCTACCTAGATTGTGACCAATGGGCCGAGGATCAATTGGAGATGTCGTATGTGTGTACAAAAAGGTTTTTGATTGGACGTACATGATTCATCATTGAGAGATTTCTTCTAGGTTGGGTGCACTGACAGTATGACCGAGTACAGGGCATGTCATAGGGAGTGGCCACTTATGCTAGGAGGCACCAAGACATACCAGATTGGGGGGCCCTTTTGTCCTATGATGCAATCTGCCAGGAGGACTATGGTTTACAACTCGTGATGTGGGAATATCATCCAAAGGTTGCAAAGGTTGCCATGTCTGAGGATTATGTAGAGTACTTCGACACACATCCATTTCCCAAACTATCCAATCCTGATGAGCCAGTGCCAGCATTAGATGATGATGAGGAGAGGGCATTGAGATAGAGGCGAGGGGGGATGATGCAGAGGAGGAGGAGAGAGTTGTGGGAGGAGATGGAGGAGGGGACGATGGTGGAGATGGGGATGGAGGAGGTGATGACGAAGGAGGCTGAGCATTTGATGTGTAGGATATGATGATACCTTGGCATCGGATATCCTTGGTGGTTGCGACACAATAGCATGTACAAATTGGAGTGCCTTCGCAACAGTAGCAGGCACAGATTGTTGCTTTATAGGTACAGGTTTAGACGTTGCAGGGTCAGTTGGCTCAGGTACAAGCCTTACTCGCATAGGCCCAAGAACAGTTACATGGATAGGCACAGGCCTTGACACAAACACATGCTCAAGTCACCACCCTGACAGGTGAGAGGGACACTCAAAGATAGCGGGCTGAGCAGGCTGAGGCCATTGCAAAGAGAGTTATGAGGGTAGCAGAGGGCACTACCACTACAAATTATATCAGAGATATACAAGACTCAGACTAGGAGGCCAAATATTACAGAGGTAGATATCATGAGGTTGTACCTGCAAAGAGACGAGTGAGTTATGCACAGTCCGTGAGTAGACATACACACTTGAGGACCACCAGCAAGGGAGTTTCTCGGCCACTTCAAGGACCACCAAGGGCAGGGCCATCAAGAGGGGCAGGTCCAACAGGAGGGGCAGGTCCTACGACATCTAGGGGCAACACTACAGAGTCCCATGGTCACACTTGATTATATTGTTGAGACATTGTATACATTGATTCAAAGACTTTATGATATTATGATATACTTCCCCATTTTTGATGATGCATCTCTTTATGTTGTTAGAAATCCTTGTACACCTGACATTGAGATTTATGTGATATGCAACGGTGATTTTGTGATCTACATGTTTATATGTTTTTATGATGGATGTTTATGAGGGATGCATTTTATTTTCTATGCTATGTGATAGTTTATATGCCTATCTGATAATGAATGCAATGATGATTCTATATATTTTCATGCTATGTTTTATGTATGGATGCATTAATGAGATGACGATGTATGATTCTATGTGTTGATGGATGAAGCTTTATTATGATGTATGAGATGGATGCAGTCGTGCGAATGATATAGTCTATACTGTATTTTTGTATTTTTCACATGTATATATTGATGAAATGAATGGATGAATGAATGCAAAAATGGTTTATTATATGAAATGCAAATATATGATTTTATACGTGGGTATGAATGGTTTTAAAATGCACGATAAATGAATGGATTGATGATGCACGGATTATGATGTTATTATGGATAATGCTCTATTTTTGGATTTTTATGTAATCATATGATTAAATGTATGGATAGATGTATGATATGTGTATGGATTATGAAAATGCTTTATTTGTGTATCTATGCAATGTAATGCAAATGTGTGATAAATGTGTATGTATGATAGATGCATGGATGGATGGATGATGATGTTTTATTTTATAATGCAACTATTATGATGGGTATATGGATGAATGTATGATAATACTTTTCTAATGATATGATATGAAATGGATAATGCAAATGAAATGATATGATTCTTTTTGCTATGTCAAGTGTACTTAATCTTTTAATGAGAGATATCATCATGTTGAAGGTTGTCAGCCTTGGAAAAATCTATAATGCAAATGCATAACTAATATGAATGCAATCCTATCTTAGCCATGCAAACCTAACTATGCAATGTTGTCATCTGATTCATTGTGCTTGGTATCATCATTGAGCTTTTTAAAATGTTGAAAGTTAGTACAAACATCGATGGTATAATTAGACCATGATGACCTGAGTACAACTTCTATACAACTTCCGTTGAGTTTTGATATTGCAAGATAACACAAGAATCTAGGTATAAGTGGACCGAGATGACCTGAGCATCACTTGCGTAAACAAACAAAAGTTAGTCATTTTCACATGCAAATTCAGAATGTCATCAATGATACTTTGTAGAGCATGTCCCTCGATAATTTGCATAGTAGTAATGATTGACTCACAAACAACAAACAAAGAAAATATCATTCTCCTTCCTAGCCCCTCTTGTTTAAAACATCATCGAGGTACTCTAGAGAAATGATAGCAGCAATCAAGATACAACATCTAAACATTCATGCCAACATGATCCAACCATGATTCAGAAGATGATCATCCAGTGAGACCTGATTTGATTTTCTTGATGTTGAGGTGGATGGTCGATTTGTTTGATTGATTTTGATGGATGTTTAGTGTGATTGTTGTTTGTGCCAATGTTGTCTTGTTGTTGCTTGTTTGTTACCTATTTGTCAAAGCTCAATGGTTATCTGCCCCCAATGAGTTCAGGATTTTTCCCCCAATGAGAAACAAACTAATTATTACGGATATGCGCAATGGAAGCCAAGCCATGGTGGGACATGACCATAGCAACCGGATATGGATATGAAGTTTACTTTATCATAGGCATATACATGTAATGATGGCAAAAGTAGATGGTCAACACACATTTCCAAATAGATGGAGGAGCGGATCCAATCGCAAATAACGCCTTTTTACCAGGTTTTCATTACTTGCTTTTATTGCACTTTTTCAAATTTTATGATTTTTTTTGTTGTTACCAAGACGCCTATTGCCAGGTTTTCATCAAGGCAATGATTTTTTGATTTTCTAGATTTTTTTTTGTATTTTTCTACTTCTAAAAAAAAAATTGTTGTTACCAAGATGCCTGTTTGCTAGGTTTTCACCGGTGTAACCATTTTTTGGGACATTTTCTGATTTTTATGATTTTTTCAAGACATTTTATGATTTTTATAAATTTTTTCAAGACTTTTTCTAATTTTTATGATTTTTTCAAGACTTTTTTTGATTTTTCCAAGACTTTTAAACATGTATTGAATGCATTAGGTGTAGAACCTCTTCAGATGAAGGTTGTTCATCGGTTCCTCAAATAGATCCCCTTCTGGGGTAGACAGATAATATGCCCCTGATCCAAAGACTGATAAAATAACAAACAGGCCTAACCAATTTGGCTCAAATTTTCCTTTATTTTCTTGATCTTGCTGATTTCGGGGATTTTCCTTCAATACCAGGTCACCTACCTGAAATTTCCTTAGTTTAACCTTGTGATTGTAGCTTATAGACATTCTCTCCTGATATGCTTTTAGGTGATCCACTACAAGTTGATGGTGTTCATCCAACAGTTCCAACTCTTGTAGTCTAGAAACTATGTAGTCCTCTTCTGATATGATTCCCTTCAGAGACACCTGAAATGAAGGTATCTTGACCTCCATAGGTGGAATGACTTCTACTCCATATATAAGGGAATATGGTGTGGCTCCTATTGGGGTGCAAACACTTTTTCGGTGCGCCCATAAAGTAGGATTCAACTGAATATGCCAATCCTTTCCAACCTCATTGATAGTTTTCTTAAGAATTTTCAAGATAGTCTTGTTTGTTGCTTTCGCTTGGTCGTTTCCTTAAGGATAATAAGGTGTGGAGAATCAATATTGGATATGGAATCTGTGACAAAGTTCTTGCATGTCCTAATTTTTAAAAGGCCTACCATTGTCTGTGACAATAGATTGAGGAATACCATATCGACAAATTATGTAATTCAGGATGAATGAGACAATCTGCTTCCCAGTGATGTTGATTAGAGGAATGGCTTTAGCCCACTTTGTGAAATATTTCATGGCTATGATGATAAACTTGTGTCCATTAGATGATGACGGATAAATTTTTCCTACAAGATCCAATCCCCACTGACAAAAGGGCCATATCGAGGCAAATGGTTGCAACTCCTGGGCTGGAGCATGGATAAGGTTACCGTGGATTTGAAATTTTTCACATTTCTTGATAAATTGATAGGACTCCTTCTCCATAGTTGACTAGTAATACCCCGAACGTAGGAGTTTCTTAGCGAGGGTAAGTCCACTTGAATGAGTTCCATAGATACCGACATGGACCTCGCGTAAAGCTGAGTCTAATTCATAGTGTTCAAGACAACGAAGGAGAGTACCATCAAGACCTCTTCGGTAAAGTACGCCATCTATCAAGGTATGGCATGCGGATTGATGAATAAGGTTACGCTTTTGATTTCGGGAAAGATCGAGTGGAAAGGTATTGTCTTTCAAATAGGCATAGATCTTTCCATAGGTAGAGGATTTAGGGTCAACCAGGTGGCATATAATTTGGGATTTGGGATTGCCATAGGCAGGGTTAAACACCTGTTCTACCATGAACTCATATCGGCTTTGATTTTCCAGGATCTGCAAGAGAGAAGCAATTATTGCCATGGCATCGACTTCTTTGTTATCTGCCCTTGGAATCTGTTGAAATTTAATCTTAACGAAATACTTTTTAAAATTATCAATCATTATTTTGTATGGAATCAACTTATCATCCTTGGTTTGATAATTATCATTCACTTGGTTAATGATCAACTGGGAATCACCATAGACTTGCAGCTCTCTGATCTTCCACTCAACTGCCAGTTTGATGTCGATGATGAGGGCTTCATATTCTACTATGTTTTTGGTGTAGGGAAACATCAATCGATAGGATTTTTGAATTGTGTGTCTCTAAGGAGTAACAAACAAGATCCCAACATCGGACCTGTGTTGTGTATATGATCCATCAAAATATAACATCCATTATTGTGGAGCGACAATAAAGACATCTACGCCAGGGAACTCAATATGCATCAGATGGTTGTCTTTTAGGGGTGCTTCTACTAATTGATTAGTTATCATGTCCTTTAATTGCTTTATGATCCATGTACTGAATGTCAAACTCACTTAGTATCATCACCCATTTAGCTAGTCTTTCTGTGAGGTTTACCTTGCTAAGAAAGTATTTCAAGGGATCAATTTTAGCTATGAGCTTGACAGTGTGAGTTAACATGTAATGTCAAAGTTGTTGAGTAGAAAATACCACCGCTAGACAAGCTTTCTCAATAAAGGTATAATTGATTTCATAACCCTTCAATTTTCTGCTGATGTAATAAATTGCTCTTTATTTTCCTGCAGAATCTTCCTGTGCTAATAGTGCACCCAAGGATACCTCAGTTGTTGCGACATAAAGAACCAGTGGTTTCCCTTCAGTGGGTGGTACCAAGATGGGTGGTGACATCAAGTATTGTTTCAATTGATTAAAGGTTGTTTCACATTTCTCATCCCATTTAAATTTTACATTCTTGTGGAGCAAGTCAGTGAATGGATGAGTTTTGTCTGCTAGTTGTGAGATGAACCTCTTGATGGATTGAAATTTTCCCTAAAGGGATCTCAATTGACTAATGTTCTTTGGTGGCAGCATTTCCATGATAGCTTTGACCTTGGTAGGATCCACTTCAATTCCTTTTTCTGAAACTATATATCCCAACAACTTTGCGGATGTCACGCCAAACACACATTTCTTCGGGTTTAATCTAACATTGAATTTCTCCAGGCGGGTGAAAAATTTGTCTAGGATCTCCAAGTGTCCTGCCCTAATAAAATATTTAACCAGTAGGTCATCCATGTAGTCTTCCATGAAAGTATGCATCATATTATGATAAATGGTGGTCATTGCGCGTTGATAGGTGGCTCCAACGTTCTTCAATCCAAAAGGCATGGCATTCTAGCAAAAAGCACCCCACAGACATGTAAAGGCTATTTTATCTTGATCCTCCTGTGTGATTTTTATCTGGTTGTATCCTAAGAAGCCATCCATGAGCGACAACATTGCATGTCCTGCTGTCAGATCCACTATGATATCAATGTTTAGTAATAGAAATTAATCATCTTTTGGACAAGCCTTATTCAAATCTCTGAAATCTGTGCAAATCCTAATGCTTCCATCTAGTTTAGATATTGGTACAATGTTAGAAATCCACTCGACATAGTCTATTGGTTTGATGAATCCTGCGTCCAACAATTTTTTCAATTCTGCTTTAACCAACAAGGCGATGTGAGGGTGCATCTTTCTTAACTTTTTCTTTACTGGTTTTACTCCAGAGAGAAGAGACAAATAGTGCATGATTAGTTCAGGATCAATCCCAGGCATATCTGCATAAGACCAAGTGAAGTTGACTTGCCTTTCTTCAAAGAATTTAGTAAAGCTTGGTTTCTCTTATTCAGACAAGGATGCCACCAAATGTAGATTTTTTACTTTGTCTGGAGTATTGATGTTGATAGACTATGTAGATTCTACTAGCACTGAAGATCTCTCATGGTAATATTCTAGTGGAGTGTCAAATCTTCCATCCTTTGATGCCTCAAAGAGGTTTTCACCATCAGATACACTCTTTATTTTGACTTTTTCACAATCTAATGCTACCATAGAATGGTTTTCACCATTAGATCTATTTTCATTATTTAATTTACAGCTAGAAAATTTTGCACTCCCCTGACTGGAAGTTTCATTATGAGATTCAGTGGTGGAACATGTTTCGGGGTTGTCAGTGTAGAGATAGTTAACAATAGTGTCATCATCCATAAAAATTAGGATATCTAGAGGCATGGTTTGGTCTCAATCAACAATTTTGGGGTGGATTAATTGCAAGGGATCATTAGGTTGGTCAAGGTCGGCAACGGTGAGGGTTAGAATGAAAAAATATTTGTGGTATGCAATAGTGAGATCGAGGTCTATAATGTTACTCTCCTCCGAATGATCTGTCTCACTAGGAGTCTGATCATCTTCACTAGAGCCATCGATATGTTGTGATCCAAATTCAAGGGGTCTAGACCCTAATCCTTGTCCCTCCATGAGCATGGGTGCATACCTTTGTATTACATCAATTTGTTTATCATGACAATATTCTTTAGACAATGAATCCCACTCATATTCATTTGAGTTAGTTTCATAGGCATCACTAGCTTGCAGTTGTAGGATTCGTTCAACAACCTTTTTGGTGGCCTCTTCTTTTGTTTCCTCTTTGGATTCTTCTTTATAGCCCAATCCCATCTTATCTTTGGCATTCTTAGTGACCAGTTGAATAGGCTCTACAATACCCTCTTTTCTTTTCCCAATAGGACCACTACCTTTGTAACCCATCTTTTCAAGGATAGTGAAACCCTTACCATATAGGTCAGTTGGGATACTAATGGTTGTTGCAGTAGATGTCGATGCAGATTCATCTTCATCTTTGTAAAGCCAACCGAGCACATCCTTGTCTTTAGATTCTCCCATGGTACTTGCCTTCATGAATTTTCCATCGAACAAAGTCATGGGCTGTGGAGATGGTTGTATTGATATTGATAGCTATCCATATGCTCGGGGAGATGGTAGAAATTGTGAAAGGCACAATGTTTGTTCAATGGAATATTCACCTACACCTTTATCTTTCAACTGCATCTTTTCAAATTGTTTGGATAGGAGATTTAACTAAATTTCATGATTTACCTAAGTGGAGTTACAAATGCCTTTGTCCTTGGATTGGGTGTCTTTCTCAAGCTGATTTGATTGACTTCCATTACTTGAGGGAGTAGAGTCAGTGATACCCTTATCCTTTGATTGGTCCTTTTTCTCAACCCATCTTGACAAGATATTTTTGTTGTTTCTCACCATTGGAGGAGCTAGAAGCATTAACTTCTCTGTTATGAGGCACGAAGGAGTCTTGGACCATTTTCAATGTGTTGCAAAATTGGGAGTTGTTTGACTTGGTTGAGATGGTGATTTCCTATCCATTAAAGGGGAACTTCAAACATTGGTGATATGTTGATGGCACCGCCTGCATTGAGTGGATCCATGGTCTCCCAAGGAGTATATTGTACGTCAAGTCTTTGTCCAACACTTGGCAAGCTATGTCTTTTTGGATAGGTCCCACTTGGATAGGCAAGATAATGAGTCCCTGAGATGGTCTTTCTTCATCATCATAAGCTTTGATGGTAATTTTCCTTCTTGCATCAATACCATTCTCTGAAAACCCAAGTGCACAGACTAGTTTCAAAGTACAGATATTCAAACCCGCTCCTCCATCTATTAAGACACGTTTTACACGATGTTTGTGGATTATGACCTCGATATGCAATGGAGCATTATGGGGATGTGCAAGCGAGGCGACATTATTTTTAGAAAAGGATAGGCAATGAGGCATAGTTAAGTGTTCCACCATGGCCTAAAATTTGCATACTTCTAGATTGGTTGGCACCATGGTGGCTACTAGGGATTGTTCTAGAATTTCTTTGTGAGCTAGTGAGATTTTAACCAACTCTAGTATTGAGATTTACATTGGTATTTTTTGTAATTGATCGATAAAATTGTATTGGTTAGATGAGGTAACAGGTGCTCTTGATGCGCTTCCTTTTAAGACATATTTTCCTTGAGCCCTTGTAGTGGCATTAACTGGTTGATGGTCTTGTCTCTCCCTGATTTTGATAACATTTACTTGATTGTCATGGCTGCAATATTGTTATGTGTTGGGAAATTATGTCTCAACTTCCTGTCTTGTGCCTCTGTTAGAAAAGACCTGGCAAAATTTTGTTCTTTAATGCCTTTACCGCCAGGGTTCAGTCTTTGATGCGCGGTTTGACGATTTACCACTTTATCACGGGCCTCTGATAGTCTGGTCGTGGTGTTACCGTGGGGTCTGCTTCTGGTGGTGGAGGTAGCGCGGTGAGTGGTGAGCTGGTGGAAGGAAAGTTTACCTCCTTACCACAGGTGTTGATCAACGGTGGCGCAGTGGCGGCGTTTTCTAGCGGCTAGTTGTCTGTCACACCGGCTACCGTCGCACCGTGGGCAATGATCTGGGTCACCACGGTGGCCATGATGAGACCGTTGGTGGTCTGCCAGGGCGATCACCGCCCTACCGCGAGGTGGCCTGGCGGCCTCCGCGGTAGCACAATTGACCGTTAGCAGTTTGGGCGAGCGGTCACCGGCCTACCGCGAAAGGTTGTCAGTTAGGGTCTGGTAGCGCAATATGACCGCTTGCAGTCTGCCTAGCCATCACCACCACACTACAAGGAGACTTGGAGAGCTCAACGATAGCACAGGAAAGGCCGAGAGTGAGTCGAGTGGGCTCACCGCCATGCCGCAATGGGTATGAGAGGTTAGAGCAGTGGCGCGGTAGAGATAGTATGAGCTCAAACTGATTTTGACCTTAAGTCAAAGCATCAAATGAATAAGGTGGCGACATGAGGCAAGTTCCAAACATCCGATTGGCAGAAGATGGAAAAGGTAAAAGGTAGTTATTGCAAGCCGAGTTTCAGCTAGAGACAGAATCAATTAAGGCATGAAGTAAATGCCTGGGCGGCCCGATGCAAACTGAGAAGATCAATTACTTGTTTGGATGAACAATGCAGCATGGATCAAAGTCATGGGATTGGTTGGAATGTTTAATGAGATGTATGAATTGTACAGTTGGATACATTATTATATATGTAAATCAATCATAGGTTGACGAATGATGGAGTAACTTGAGCTGAGAGTTGTATTCATTGTATGCTATGAGCATTGTAACATTGAGTGAATTTGAGTGTTGCACTTGAGTGTTGTTGTGAGCTGATTATTTGAGAGTGAAGACTGAGCTTTGTATATAATTTTGTTCATTACTATAATACAAATTGTCTTTGCTTGGTGTGGTGGGTTTTTTACCTGAAAAGGTTTTCCCACGTAAATACTTGTTTCAATCTATGAATGCTTATTTTTCTGTTATCTCTTTTATGATGTATGTATTCATCTCAGAAGTTTTTAAGAAGCTTTAGAACCTATTTTTTCTCCTCTCCTATGTTGTATTAGTGTTAGAGAGGTATTCTGCACTGTCCCCTTTTCTCCCTTCAAGTGGTATCAGAGCCTAGCCAGTTGTGTTATCCTTGATTGAAAGGTCAATTTTTTGTGCTAATATTGTTCTAGTGGGAGTCTTGCATTGTTAAAACTTGTTTTTGTTTGAGATGGCAAGTACATCAAGTAGAGTAGAGATTGAAAAATTCAATGACAACAACTTTGAGTTATGGAAACTCAAAATTGAAGACTTGCTTGTGGATAGAGACCTATGGGTAGCAGTGTCTGGAACTATGCCACAAAGTATGAAGCAAGAGGATTGGGACCTTGATGAAAAAAAAGCAAGAGGTTTGATTAGACTGAGTCTAGCCGATTTTGTACTCCTGAACGTCCATGAGGAGAAGTCTGCAGCTTCATTATGGAAGCTTGGTGATATTTATCAAGGAAAGTCTCTGGTAAATAAGCTTTTCCCAAGGAAGAAGTTGTACTCCCTAAAGATGGAAGAAGGTGCATCTATTGCAGACCATCTTAACTCATTTAATATGAGTGTTACTCAGCTGGCGTCTGTAGGTGTAAAGACTGAGGAGGAGGATCGTTGCATGCTCCTATTGTGTTCATTACCTGACACTTGGGATCATCTGGTGATGGCTATTGGAAGCACGACAACTGCATTCAAGATGGATGACATGGTTGCTTCGCTTTTTTTTGAAGAAATGCGAAGGAAGTCTTCTACGATGGCCAAAGAGGCCCTTGTTGTTCGAGGTAGACCAAAGGAGAAAGGCAAGAAGAAAGACAAGAAGTCAAAATCCAAATCTGCAGGGAGATCAAAGTCTCCTGATAAAATGTCCAAGGTGAATAGTTGGAACTGTGGGCAACTTGGTCATATCTGAAAGGATTGTAAGGAGAAGAAGAAGAAGAAGAATGCTTCAGACAATGACTCTTCTTAAAGTGATGCAGACGCCTTCATTGCAGCCTTGGCAACTCAAGCATCAAATGATGTATGGATGGTTGATTCGGGTGCATCCTTTCACATGACGTCCCATAGAGAATGGATCTCCAAGTACGAGAAGTATGATGGTGGAAAGGTCTACCTGGCAAGTGATTCAATGCTGGAGATCATTGGCAGAGGTAGAGTCAGAATTTAGTTTCCTGATGGGAGATTCAAAGGTATTGGTCACGTACTGCACATACCAGGTCTAACTCGTAATCTGCTTTCTGTCAGTAAGTTAAATGATGCTAGTGTAGAAGTTTCTTTCTCAACTAAAGGATGTAAAATGGCTAGAGGTGCAATGGTGCTAGCTAAGGGTGTTCGTACCGGCACTCTGTATAAGTTGGATGCATGTCCTGTTCAATGTAATAATGCCTCTGTAGAGTTATGTAAACCAGTCCCTGTAGAGAAAGGTGAAGACACTTCTCTGTCTGCAAATGTGTTGGAGGTAAAAATCCCAGCAGAGAAGAATATGTTGTGGCATCATAGACTTGGTCACATAGGAGAGAAAGGTTTAAAAACCTTGAAGAATAAAAATCTTGTAGAAGGGCTTGATGATTGTAACCTTGAGTTCGATTTTTGTGAACATTGTATTTATGGAAAACAACACCGTGTTTCATTTTACTCGAGTCCTCATAAATCTTTTGGTATACTGGATTATGTTCATTTTGATGTGTTTGGTCCAGTTAATGTTCCTTTGTTATCGAAGTCTAGATATTATGTTTCTTTTATTGATGACTGTTCGAGAAGGGCATTTGTATACTTTCTTAAAAGTAAATCAGAAGTGTTCAGTCGGTTTAAATAATTTAAAACTTTGGTTGAGAATCAGACTGGAAGGAAAATTAAATGTTTAAGGATAGACAATGGCGGTGAGTTTTGTTCTGCAGATTTTGAAAGGTATTGCACAAATCATTGAATTAAAAGGCATAAAACAACACCTTATACTCCATAGCATAATGGAGTTGTTGAAAGGTTGAACAGGACGTTGATGGAAAAGACAAGGAGTATGCTGAGCGGTGCTGGTCTGGAGCAGAAGTTCTGGGCTGAGGCTGTGGCTGTGGCTACAACATGTTATCTGGTAAATCGTTCTCCTTGCTCTGCTCTTGTTGATAAGACACCTTTGGAAGCATGGTTTGGTAAGAAGCCCTCTTTGAGACATGTTCATGTCTTTGGCTATGAGGCATATGCATATGTGCCAAATGAGAAAAGATCAAAGCTGGATAACAAGGTTGTTAAATGTATCCTCATCGGCTATGGCGTTAGTGTGAAGGGATACAAGCTTTGGAACCTTGTTACTAAGAAGGTTTTGTACAATAGAAGTGTGATATTTCATGAGCTAAAACCTTCAGTAAGTGATCAACAGCTCGAGACAGATCAAAAAGAAAAGAAGAATGATACAGTTGAGATTCCACAAACTCCAGAAAAGGAAGAGCTGCATGGTGTACCTGAAATTGAGGAGAGTTCAAGTAGCTCTGAGAGTTCTGATGATGAAGAACCACAACCTCAGCCAGTAAGAAGATATACACAAGAAAAGCGGCAACCTGAAAGGTATGGTTTCTCAATGTTAGATTTGAACTGTGCCTATGCTTTGATTACTAGCAGTGATGAGCCTAGGACTTAAAAGAAGCAATCAACATGTCTGATTTGAATTCTTGGCTGGAAGCCATGAATGAAGAAATGGATTCATTAAAGAAGAATGAAACCCGGGTTTTGGTACCTTTTCCTAAAGGGTGAAAGCTTGTTGGCTGTAAGTGAGTATTCAAAAAGAAGACTGGTCTTGATGGCAGTGTTGAGAAGTACAAGGCAAGATTGGTTTCAAAGGGATTTTCCCAGATTGAGGGAATTGATTATGGAGAGATTTTTTCCCCTGTAGCAAAGCTGACATCTATTAGATTTATGTTGTCATTGGTAGCTGCGTATGATTTAGAAATTGAGTAGATGGATGTGAGAACGTTTCTCCATGGTGAGTTGGAAGAAGAAATTTATATGTCCCAGCTTGAGCATTTTGTTGAAAAAGGTAAACAAAATATGGTCTATAAGTTAAAGAAATCTCTATATGGTTTAAGGTAGTTTCCTATAATGTGGTACCAAGAATTTGACATGTTTGTATTGTCTATGGGATTTGTTAGATCAAAATCTAATCATTGTGTTTATTATAAATCTGAAAATGATCGTGTGCTTGTTATTAGGATTTGTTAGATCAAAATCTAATCATTGTGTTTATTATAAATCTGAAAATGATCGTGTGCTTGTTATTACACTGTACGTGGACAATATGTTGTTCATAGGAAATCGCAAGTCTATGATTTTTGATCTTAAATCTCAGCTGTCTGTCAAGTTTGAAATGAAAGATCTAGGTGTAGCTAGGTATATTTTGGGAATGGAGATAACCAGGGACAAAATGAGCAGAAAGCTTTGGGTAAGTCAAAGTAAGTATGTCAATACGATTTTGGAGAGATTTGGTATGGATGACTGCAAGTAGCTAGTTGTTCCAGTTATGCAGGGAACAAAACTATCTATTGAAGACTGTCCAAAGTCTGCTACTAAGATGGAGGACATGACCAGGGTGTCGTATGCAAGTGTTGTTGGTAGTTTAATGTATGCGATGTTCTGTACAAGACCAAACATTTCCCAAGCAGTGGAAGTTCTTAGCCGATTTATGGAAAATCCGAGAAGATCACATTGGGATGTTGTGAAGAGAGTGTTCAGATATTTTAAGGGGACTTCAGAGTATGCTTTGTGTTACCATGGCAGTTCGGTTGCATCATAGAGAACACTCATAATTTGTGGATATGTTGATTCTAATTGGGCAGGGGACATTGACAGTAGGAGATCCACCAGTGGATACACGTTCATGTTAAATGGTGGAGCAGTCAGTTGGATGAGCAAGCGACAAGCTGTAGTTGCTTTATCCACTATTGAGGCAGAGTACATGGCAGCCACTCATGCCTGCAAGGAAGCAGTTTGGCTGAGTCATTTATGTTCGGATATTGGTTTTAATGCAGGGCAAATTACTATTTGCTGTGACAGTCAGAGTGCCATTTGTTTGGCAAAGAACCCAACTTTCCATGCCAGGACAAAGCACATTGATGTGCAATATCACTTCGTGAGGGACATGGTTAAAGATGGAAAGGTCTGTCTTGAAAATTTTGACACTTTGAAGAATGTTGCAGATGCATTAACAAAGCCTGTGAGCACATACAAGTTCAAATGGTGCACATAATCGATGGGCCTTAGGGCCTATGACCGTCGGTAATTTTCAAAGTCTAGAGGAAGCTAGAAGTCTTCGCCAACTGGGAGCTTGTTGGGAAATTATGTCTCAACTTCCAGTCTTGTGCCTCTGTCATAAAAGACTTGGAAAAATTTTGTTCTTTCATGCCTTTACCACCCTACCGCAAGGGTTCAGTCTTTGAGGCACGGTTTGACGGTTTACTGCTTTATTGTGGGCCTCTGACAGTCTGGCCGCGGTGTTACCGCGTTACCACAGGGTCTACTTCTGGCGGTGGAGGTGGCGCGGTGAGCGGTGCGAGAGTGGCAAGCTAGCGGAAGGAAGGTTTACCTCCTTACCGCGAGTGCTAATCAACGGTGGCGTGGTGGCGACATTTTTTGGCCGCTAGTTGTCTGTCATGTTGGCTACCACCACACCATGGGGCAGCGATCTGGGTCACCACCCTACTGTGGGGTGGCTTGGTGGCCTCCATGATAGCACGGTTGACTGTTCACGGTCTGGGCGAGTGGTCACTGGCCTACTGCGAAAGGCTGGCGATCGGGGTCCGGTAGCATGATATGACCGCCTATAGTCTGCCTGGCTATCACTGCGACACCGCGAGGAGACTTGGAGAGCTCAACGGTAGCACGAGAAAGGTCGAGAGTGAGTCAAGTGGGCTCATTGCCATGCCGTGTGGGTATGAGAGCTCGGAGCGGTGGTGCGGTGGAGACAGTATGAGCTTAGACCGAGTTTGACCAATTTTGACATGAAGTCAAAGTGTCAAATGAATAAGGTGGTGACACGAGGCAAGTTCCAAACATCCGATTGGCAGAAGACCGAAAAGGTAAAAGGCAGTTATTGCAGGCCAAGTTTCAGCTAGAGACAAAATCGATTAAGGCATGAAATAAATGCCTGGGCGGCCCGATGCAATCTAAGAAGATCGGTTAATTGTTTGGACGGACATTGACATGGATTAAAGTCATGGGATTGGTTGGAATGTTTAATGAGATGCATGACTTGTACAATTGGATACATTATTATATATGTAAATCAATCATAGGTTGACAGATGATGGAGTAACTTGAGCTGAGAGTTGTATTCATTGTATGCTATGAGCATTGTAACATTGAGTGAACTTGAGTGCTACTGTGAGCTGATTATTAGAGAGTGAAGATTGAACTTTGTATGTAATTTTGTTCATTACTGTAATACAAATTGTCTTTGCTTGGTGTGGTGGGTTTTTTACCTGAAAAGGTTTTCCCACATAAATACTTGTGTCAATCTGTGAATACTTATTTTTCTGTTATCTCTTTTATGCTGTATGTATTCATCTAAGAAGTTTTTAAGAAGCTTTAGAACCTATTTTTGCTCCTCTCCTCTATTGTATTAGTGTTAGGGAGGTATTCCGCACTGTGTCCTTTTCTCCCTTCATTATGATTATCATTGATTGGGATGATGTCAAGGGTAGGAACATTGTTTTGATGATCATTGTTGTTTGGTGTATTGATTTGATCTCCGACTATTGAGATGTGGAGAATGGTTGTCATAAACATAATTCATGCTTTTATTCTTGTTGTTTGTAGAAGAAGATTCTCCTTTGTCATAATTGGGTAAAGGATTCTTAAATGCACCATGGTCATTGTTTGTTTGGGGTCCTTCTATTTGTCTGATCTTTTGGTCTATCAAATCTTGCACCTTATGCTTTAATTGCATGTAATTATTTGTTAGATGACCTTTGCACTGATGAAATTCACAGTAATGAGCATCATTCCACCATGGCAATTTCACTTTTGGCTCAAAACTTTGGGTGTCAGGCAAGGTGATAAGATTTTCCACCAGAAGTTCCTTCAATGCGAATTTGAGTGATTGATGCAAAGGTGTGAATTTCTTGCGATTTGATGGCATTGGATATGGTGGTGGTTGATATGGAGCATTGCTTTGGTTATTGTTCTGATTGGTATTCTGGTTTGTGTTTTGGTTGGTGTTGTTTTGATTGGGGGTTTGATTGGTCTTAGATGTGGTTCTCGATAAATTGAAGACCTGTTTGGAATTGTGCATTTCATTTGAAGCATCGTTATTAGTATTCTTGTATTTTTTCCAAAACCTTAGTTTATCGTTATTGTTATGATTGTTTGATGAGTTCCCTTAGTTATAAATTTTGATTAATCCTCTCTTTACCAACACTTCTTTAATTTTTAGTCCAATTTCATTAGTTAGGTTGTCAATAAAGATTTCCATTTTCTCTTTTTCAGGTATGGGTCGTGCATACCTAGCGAATAAATTTCTCCACCTTTGCAAAAATATAAGGAATGATTCCCCCTTTTTTTGTTTAGTGTTACAAAGATCCTTCATTGTTATCTCGTGTTGTATGTTATAGGAGTATTGAGTAATGAATTTTTTAACCAATTCTTCGAAGGATCGAATACCGGGAGGAAGTTTGGAAAACCATTCCATGCATTTCCCACCAAGGCTTCGTGGAAATAGTCTCATCAAATATGTGTCTTCATGGGAAAATTCCAAGCTCATCGTATGAAATTCCCTCACATGGTCAATATGGTTTGTTTTACCATTGTATTTGTCATACTTTGGGAATTCACAATGTTTAGGGAAGGGTATCATGTTTATGCTTGGATCAAAAGGATAGGGACATATGTCTTACAATATATACCTTTTGGTAGTCCCTTTCTACATATCTTGAATTTGTTGTTGCATGAGTTGCATTTGTTTCATGAAGGAAGTCACTGAATCAACATTTTGGATGTTGTTTTCGACGTTCTTAGGTGTTTTAGCCTCTTTGTTCTTGGAAGATTCTACCTCTTTATTTTTAGATGATTCAGCTTCATTGTTTTGGGACATACTTTTCAATTGGTTTATGTCAAAGTCAGGAGGCAATTTCATACCTTGTTTAGCCATCATTAAAAAATATTTTTGTCCCTCTTTCTCTAAGATTTTCTCCATGAACTTATGAAAATTAGGATCTTGTTGTGCTTGTTCTATGGCTTCATCTGTTATTTCTTCTACCTCATCTCGATGAATTTTGAAAAAAAGGATTCTCTTCTCTTTCAACCATGTTATTTTAGGTTTCAAATTCTTTCTCCTTGAGTTTTTGTCTTTGCGATCTTGTTTGAACGGGCATACAAGTGTTATAGTTTTGACTAAACTTTGGTCTTTGTTTGAAGGAGTGCCAAATGGAAAAAATAAATCTGATTACACAACGTTCATTTCGGGGTTGAAGGATGATGAATCCTGATGGTGAAACTTGGTTGTTAACCAAAGATAGATGTGATGATGGGGTACTTTTAGATATTGGATCAAAGTTTAAGTTGAAGATTTTCACTTGAGAATACTAGTTTCAACAAGTTTGAGACTCTAGTGTAACTAGGAATGGTTCTGTTTTGAAGAGGATCCAGAACTAGGAGTTTAAAATTCGGACAGACAGGGAATTCAACTCTGGTTTGAAATTTTTATGAATGCACCAGAATAGTGCACAAATGTGCTAAAATATAGATGCACTAAGGAATGACTTGGATGTGCTAAATGATGGCTTGTGGCTAAAGTACAAAAGGCACAAATGCAC